>OU426981.1:55510794-56058294 GCA_911387785.2 Aelia acuminata
TATTCAAACGCCAAAGTCCTTGTAAAAAACATTTTGCTTTGAGTACAACAGGTGATACAGAACCACATGGGTCATACAACTTCGCCACTTGAGCTAGAACTGAACGCTTAGTATGCGTCCGTTCAGCTGATAGGATTAATTCGTCGGTAGGATATTTTAAAGAATCTGAACATTGATACCAGACCAACCCTAGGACTCGCACCAAGTCATCATCCACGCAATGGGATGGTGGAAGATCTTCGATTTTGTCGCGGCAATTGCTCGACCATTTCTTGAGGATAAAACCTCCAGATATTAGTAATGCAATGAGCTCATCCCTCAAAAGCAGGATGTCGTTAAGTGTGTTTCCACCAGCACTGATGTCCACAAATATTTTGTTCAAAAAAACTTTTGCTGCGTAGGGAAGATGCATACGCTCGTCTGACGCTAACCTTTTTAAGGTCGCAATGGCCAAAAAGGCGGCTTGACCTACGCCATAGGTAACAGTAGCTAAGGCGTAAACCTTTACAGGCTCCGATGGCTTTTACGCCATAAAATGCATTGATGTGGCATGTCATCTTCATGAATCATGATTTGACGGTAGATTTGTTCAATGTCACAAACAAAAACAGTGTGGTTAGCGAAAAAAACTTCTCCACTTAGGGTGCAGGTTGAAAGTATGAATTGACCCTTAACTTGGGTGGGCATTCGCCCTATCCCAGATACTATGGTACGATTGGCTGTCCGAGCACATTTCAGGGTTTGGACCACATTTTCGGAGACAAAACTGGCATGCGAGGCTGAGTCAAGCACTGCCCTTACAATAATTTACTGAGATGTTGAGACTTGAAGTTTCACCAGTGCAGTAGGCATGAGTACTGTAGGCCTATTCAAGCCTCGAGAGGCTGCACAACTGACATAGGAACCTGTTGACGCTTCTTGTGGAGAAGAGAATTTTTTTGTAGAGTCTGGTTTATTCGGTGGAATCGATTCAGTTGGAAAATGCAACAAGGTGTTATGCGCCTTGGAACAAATACTACAAACTGTAGGAGGGTGGCAGTTACCCTTGTGGGACGTCAAGCATCTCACACACAACGCCTTTTGTTTAATAACATCATACCTAACTCTCGGTTGGAGACTTAAAAGGCTTTGACATTTGGAAATTAAATGCTCATTAGAATTACAAAAATTACATTTTGATTTCTCAAGCGAAGTCGACAAGGTTGAAAGTGATTTATTTACATTGCGCTTAGTACGAAGGAATGGACCCCTTCTCTTAAATGCGCCCTCCTTTGAGGTGACAGAGTCAGCACTCAAACAAGAATTTGAGCTTAACGTGGCATTTTCAGCTGCCTTGACATATGAGTTTAAAAATTCTAGCTATCTTTCGATGGAGGGAATGTCTACCTTAGAGACCTCCTTTTCCAATTCATCCCTTATCTCAGTGGGAAGTTTAGATAAAATAAATTGGACATAAATAACATCTTCAACATGACTTTGGGTCGAGCTGACTATATTTTTTAACGACTGGAAGTGAACAGAATGTTGGTCAAGAAAATTTCTCATCGACAATGGATTGTTTTCCATTTTGCCTAAATTAAGAATAGAATTAGCATGAAGGCTGATTACTCTACGAGTGTTTGAAAATCTATCTTTTAAAACCTTAAGTGCGGTCTTGTAGTTATCAGCGTTAAAAGGAAAATATTTCACAACATCTAAGGCTGTGCCTTCTAAGTGCCCCAGCATATATTCGAATTTTTCACAGTCCGACAAATGAGGGGAATTATCCACCAAGGTTTTAAATCGGGAATAAAATTGGTCAAATTCTGAATGAGATCCACTAAATTTGTTGAGCTTCATTTTGGGTAAAATCAAATTCGATTTGTTCATTGGACCTGAATCACTTATCACAATGGAGGAAGCTAAGAGATAACCAACAGTTAAATATTCAGCCACTTTGCATTGTATCTCAACTGCTTGACTTCTGATGGCCTCAATGGAGGTTACGAGAATTTCCTCTGTAAGCTCTTCGCTCAACAGTTCTGCGTTACGATAGGGTGCCGTTTGCAAAAGAAACTCATTCATTTCAGCAGTCAGAGACGATTTGAGATATTCTGCTCTGCCCTTGACTCGCTAACTGATCCAATTGGACCTTCAAAGAATTCAGCACAGATTTTGTCAAATGACAAATTCTATTAAAATTTGTCAATGTTAGTTTAGGAGCCATTTCAATAATGACACAAACATTTAGAATCAGGGAAAGTCCCTTGAAATACAATTTAAGTAATAAAAGGTCGTAAAATACCCAATTAAAAGGGAAAAAAAAAATACCTGAACAGACACAGAGAAGCAATCGCCCGGCCAAACTGGTATTAAGAGACAAATCAAAATTAGGATATTCCTCCACGATCGGGAATTTATCAAAATTGTCACACTTAATTTAAAAAGTCAAAATCCGGGTAGGTTGTTTCGTCAAAATCAGGAATACGCAATCAAGGATAACACAATGAATTTGTTCTAAATCTTCCACGACGATTACAATAATTCAATAAAAAACATTTTATAAAAAAATTAAACCGACTTCGAGGCGGCACAAAATAGAAAATCTATAGAGAATTTTAAGATTTTCCTAATTTTTAGTGTTAACAATTTTAAATTTTGCGCCGCCTCCGAAAAGATTGTGATATATTGAACATGGTATTTAATATTTTAATTTAATTATTTTTATTTATATTAACAATAATTATTTTTATTTATATTAACAATTATTAGTATGTATTCGTACTAATAAAAAAAAATTATCCGTTTTAATGCATTTTCCGCTTTTTATACCATTTCCAATTTTTCTGCATAGTCATAAAAATCAGAAGGTAATTATTTCATACTTTTCGGTGCATTTATTTTTACTGGTTCCAAGTTTTCGAAGTCGGTTTAATTTTTTATATATAATGTTTTTTATTTCATACTTTTTAGTGACGGAAGATAATTTAGAGGAAGCAATACGTTGATTTCTAAAAAAAATTCGTAGTGCTTTTTTTTTATACTGATTTTAAGTGCATTTTGAACTGGTTTCTGCTTTTAGAAGTCGTTTTTATATTTTTTTTTTTTTTTATCGGTACCCCTCTTCCTACACTACAAGTGAGTTCGGTTCATTAGTTGGTTGTTCTATCCATGGTGGGTAGGACGAGATCTATTCCGTGGGTAGCTATACCACGTTCGTCAATCCCAGTCCTTTATATTATAATTATATCAATTTTAATCAACTTTGTATTATAATAGTTTCCTTTTCAATTTTATGAATACGCACAGAAAATTGAAAATCGTTTTCGGTACGTACAGTACACACCTTTCAACTCCCTGCCTAATTTGGTTTATTGTAAAGACCAATGTTCCATCAGGCAGACTCATAAAACTTTTTTTCCACAATGACAATCTTTTTCCTATGCGGAATACTGTCTTCGGTACTTGTTAATTATATACATAAATCTGTGTTCCGAGAGGTGTTCAGTTTTGCTCCACTGTAACATGAATCCGGCCACTTCGAGATGCCGTAGGTACGCCACTGAACAGTTGAGATTTTGCCGTTTTTCGACAAGTTTTATTGGAAAATATAATACTCATCATATACGTTTGTTATTTCGGTATCTGAGAATATGACTGCCTTCAAATGAAAACAATTCCTGATAAATGGCTACCTTTAAGATTTTCTTCTTTAGAATCTCTTATCGAATGACACCAGGGACTAGGGACGCTATCGTAACTTAAAGAAAAAAAATGCGACAATTCACCACCATAGATATAATTGGAGATGGAAGAAAATAATATTGAAATTTTTTAACAGGACGTATTTATTTCATGGATGGACATATCAATAATATTGTTCTTAATTTTCAACCACATTTAAAATTAGCTTATAGTTTTTTGTTTTCTCAAAATCAATAATTTGGCACTTACAGCGATTTTCATCTAAACACCTCAATAGTTGCAGAAACATAAGTAAAAATATATAATAGTAATCTGGATAACATAACAAAAATGCCACTCCAGAGTGAAGAATCCGCACAAGATTTTATGATTACATTGTATATAAATAACCGACAGTGATCGAGTGTATCCGGAAGCATACAGAGGTGCCTGAATCCTTTGTTAAGGCCTCTAAATCAACTGAAAATGAGCTTTCCCAGAAAGTATTCCTTTTTAATGTGCATAGCGAGCGGAAGTCGGAAATCAAAATCTAATATAAAACAATAATGGCTACGATTTAACGACTTTTAAAAGGTTTATTAATGCTCGGCCTTTCTTTTAATTCTAAGAATTTCGTGGTTTTATGATTATGCTGTCCATCCGTCGTTTAGACATACATTTAAGATTTTTTACTGTTATCGGTGTTTAATGTGCTTTAATCTACTTAAATCTATAAAAAAAAGTTTTTTAAGCAACCTAAAAAAATGTTCTTGAGTTTTGTTTCTTGGCATAATTTTCCAGGAACAGGGTCGAAACAACAATAACTTTGCCGGAACCATAAAAAGTTTTTCATTTTTCAGAGAACAACAGCGATATTCTACTGATATTATATATCTTTATTAAAATCTATTGTTGAAAATTTATTTAAGGTTATGTATTAGGTTTGTTCCAACTAGCACTTAAACCACGCCAATAACTTACATACTGCTCATGTTCTCCCCCACTCTTTTAATTATGAATTTGATTGGTTGGTTTTCCTAACTGATTCATCGACCATTAAAACATTATTGAGCATTGCTTAAAATCAACCAATCATATTTAGAATACAAAAATCGGAGATGGTATATGATCAGTTTGTTAATTATCAACGTGTTTTAATAGTTTGTTGAAGCATACCTTATGATATATATGCCATATGTTTTTCAAATATTAAATATTTTGAGCTATAATAAAATAATTATTTTCGTGTTTTTTCCCAATAACTTCTTAAATAAATTAAGAACCCAAAAAAGGTTTTAATGGGACCACCTTGGGAAAATACTCTACAAGATGCAAAAGGTTTTGATGAAAAAGATGCAATTGGCCCATCCATCTCGGAGTAATCGGTGGACATACATAGAAAAAAAAAAGGGCACATAGGTATCGAATTGAGTAACCTCCTCTTTCGAAGTTGGTTAAAAAAGGGCAAAAGGCTTGTTTTTGGCGGACTTACGGCAAGGCTCGTGTTGGAATCGTTGATTGAATAATCTGTAACGAACTACGCAATAGCCATGAACGCCCATACAACACGAAAAAACAAGGAATTTCAATTACTTGAATGATTAAAAGGCAATAATTTAACCTCTGGTAGATTTTGGTGAGCGATAATTTTAGTGAAAAAAAAGGGGAGAAAATACAATTAATCTGATAAATATCAACAACGTAAAAAACGGGATAAAAAAATTATTTCGCTCTAGGGAGCTCGGAAAAACAATCAAAACAATTAAATGAACTGTAAAATAAAAAAAAAGAAATAAGTCTTTAATGCAACTTACCAAGCTTTCGCTGTACGCTGATTCGGAATTTCGGGCAAAGGTGAAATAAGGATAATCGGATAAAAGACATTGAAGGAATGTTTTAGGATGAAGGAAATTTTCATCTGTGGCTCGTCCTTCTTGAATTTTGCGACCAGCGGCAAACAATGATGGTTGAAGAGAAAACTTCAAAATAATCATAAATTGCATACCCAAGAGGTAGAAAATTGTAAGAATTTGATACCCAAGAGGTACAAACAAAACCATCGGCGGACTCTAATTGGAGATCACAAACACGATGATGCTTACTGTTCTACATCAAGAAAGCAAATGCGCAAAAAAAAAATGGCTGACCCCGGAATTCTAAACCCTTCCAAATGCCATCTTGATGCCGCTTATAACCTAATTGTTGGCCCAGCGATTGCTATCTCCGGTGACGGTTAAGGCGGCAAATTCAACTTGAAATATAAATCTAAAAACCAAAAATAAAAAAGGAATTATCTGTGATTGGAATAAAATAAAATCAAAATACCGAACATAAATACTTTCTTCACCAAGTTTGCACATCGACTGATAGCCGGTATTTTAAACAAAGGTTATCATGGTCATTCCCAACATTTTCAAAGAACAATGTTGCCCAGAACAGCCGACAACACTCGCCATGAATTTTTCTACTAACCTTGGGGACAGATTCATTTTCCTGATTTACATTCGAAGTATTAGAGTTAACTAAAAATATCATTCATACCTTAAAACACCACCTTATTAAAATGAAATACCTCATTGTTCAAATTTAATCAATTATCAGGGGTTCATTTCAAGATGTGGTGAACTAAGCATAACCAGCTTGGGGACTGTAACACTCGTGACATTTTCAAACTTCACATTGAGATATTTTGTTTTTTATGTTGCCAAGGTTCATTTAAATGTTACCAACGTTTTTCTATAACAGAAGACTATAAAACAAATATCCAAAAATTTTTTTTGGATATAAACAAAATCTGAAAAACGAATGTTAAGTTCAAGGACACTAAATGGTCAATTCATATGATAATCACCCATCCGAGGTTACAAAAATGATAACTTAATAACACACAAATCATATGACTTGAGCCTCACAGTCAAGACACAGACTCACTCTAATTGGTCCAGTCACTCGCTCCTTATATATAATCGTAAAACGAATATTATGGAAGGTTCGAGGTCTTCGTGGAAGGTGGTGGAACGACATAGATGGACCTTCTACCATAGAACATTCTAGATCGAAACAGTTCGCTCCAATCGCCTAGTTTGTTCCAACAAACGTTCTGGGATTTCAAATCATATGTTTTTTAACCGAGTTCGAAAGAGGAGGTTACTCAATCGATACGTATGTGCCTTTTTTTTTTCTATGTATGTCCACCGATTACTCCGAGGTGGGTTGACCAATTGGAACAAAACCTTTTGCATCTTGTAGAGTATTTTCCCAATGTGGTCCCATTAAAACTTTTTTGGGTTCTCAATTTATTAAAGAAGTTATTGGGAAAAAATATGAAAATAATTATTTAATTATCGCTCAAAATATTTACTTATTTGAAAAAACATATGGCATATATATCATAAGGTATGCTCCAACAAACTATTAAAACACGTTGATAAGTAACAAACTGATCATGTACTATCCCCGCTTATTTTATTCTAAATTTGATTCCTTGATCATGGGGGATTGCTTCACCCATTAGCCACCAACTTAAAATCATTTAATTTTCTTGTTGATCATAAATAGTATTGGGAGTCATCAAAACAATCTAAATTGACCGCATTCTGTAATTGAATATAAACTTTTCTAACAACCAATATGATCCAGTACAAATTTTTATGCTGGACTGGATATGCATCAAGGAGTGTACCTGTTAATGGTTTGGGAATAATCAATGACCATTCTCTTTTTATGACTCTCTCTTGTTTTTTACTACGAACGCTTGTGCCCTCCAGGGAGACCTACTTTCTTCAATAATGCCATCAGCCAGACGTTTTTCAATTTCTTTCTTCATGAAATCGATGTCTTCTAACGAGAGCTTCCGATCATAGGTTTGATGTCTCAGTTAGAAATTCAAAAAACGGAGGAGGTCCTATCTTTGCTGGAGCAACGTAACTGATAGTTAATAGGGATTTAGTTCCCCCAAAAGTGAACTAACAATTCAAAGTGGGTTACACAGTAATTAGAAATAGCCTTGCGAATAGATGTTGAAGCCATAGATAAACTACCACAAAGCTCTTCAATATGAATATTTCTGAGCCCCCAATATGTATCAAAGTAGGTGTAGGATTGTTATTTACCTGAACTTGCACTGTAACTCTGAGGACACTATAGGCTGCAATCAGTGCGGCTGATGAGGGAGTTACAAATCAGTTTTTTGTAGCTGATTTGTAAACAGTTTTCCAATGACCCGTCTCCTGGCATTTTTCCTTGTAATGAATATAACCTTTATAATCTCATAACAAAGGCTTTATTAGATACATAATAACACTAGAGATTCAATGTAATTTGAATTGAACATGTGGAATAATAATTTAACTAAATTGTGATAACTAAATCTTAAATAGTAAATAATTCATCACATTCTTCCCCCCCTTATTCATTTCAGAACATAGTCCTTCAAATAACCTGGAAGTCGATGAGCTCTTGAGGATCTTCGTAACTTGGGCTCATTACTTAGTTGAGGAATGCCTGGAGAAGTTGGTAAATTAACAATCTCCAAATCATTATCGATAACCGTTCTTTCGTCTGAAGAAGGAGCTACGTTGCCAGATTCCAATTCTGTGGCCATAGGTGTTCTTGAATGCGATTCCTTCCGTCCGGTAATATTATTTTCGATCATCTCTTGGCATTTTGGATCATCTCTAGGCGTGGAAGTTTGGCAGTCATCTCTTGTTGCTAAACTTTCTCTTTGACTTTCGCTTCTTAGACCTTCGTTTCCGACTCCTATCGGAGCTAACTGTCTTAGGTTGACAGTTGTTTTGTTACCGTTTGGAAGTTGTACGAGTGCGTAATCTGGATTTACTTCTAGTAAAGAAACTTCTTGCACTAGAGGGTCATATTTGCTTTGTCTAAATTGATTTTTCATTAGCACTTTACCCGGTGTTGTTAACCATGTAGGAAGAGATACTCCTGAGCTAGATCTCCTTTTATGAAAGAACATCCGTTCATGTGGTGTTGAATTGGTAGCCGTGCAAAGTAATGAGCGGATAGAGTGTAATGCCTCAGGTAATACCTTCTCCCACTGAGTTATCATCAGTCCTTTTGATTTTAAAGCCAGAGATACGGATTTCCAAATTATACCGTTGTAGCGCTCCACTTGACCGTTTCCACAAGGATTATAAGGAGTGGTACGACTTGTGGCTACTCCATTTGAATGAAGAAATGACTGAAGTTCCTTTGAAATGAATGAAGTTCCTCTGTCCGAATGAATAAACGAAGGGTAGCCAAATAGAGTAAAAATCTGATTTAATGCATTAATAACAGTTGTTGATGATAAGTCAGTGCAAGGTATGGCAAAGGGGAACCTCGAAAATTCGTCGACTGCTGTTAACAGGTACTTTATCTTAAGGAACAGAAGAAGCTGCATTAAGAGTAAGCTCGGAAGAGTATGAAGTTGATTGGTTTTTTGCAGATTCCAAAGCACGAGCTTTTTCAACAGCCTCATAGAGAGTAAGCTTGTAAACTCCTATAGTTCTTACCTTATTTGGTGAGAACTAAAGCCACAAATAAACGTACGTTTTCCGATGTCTCTGCATCATAATCCGCGAACTCATAGTTTTTACATGATTATTGCCATAATAGAATAGAATAAGGATTAACGGACCCGCAGGCCCGACGCCGACACCACCAATCGGTCCCTACATACCTCCATCCACCTCCCCCCGTCCAATCCCAAATTCACAAGATCTGCTTTCACCGAATCATCCCACCTTCGCCTAGGCCTACCCCTCGGTCGTTTTCCAGTCGTCACAGAGTTTATTAATATGAGTATCAAGTTGGACAAACTACACACAATGAGCCAAATTTCATCAAAATCGGTTGAGTGGTATCTGAGCTTACCTCCGACAAACATCGGAACACGAGACTTTTATATATATAAAGATTTGTGTTTCGAAATTACTTTAATTTGTTTTCTGCATTACAATATAAAAGTAATATTTTACTTTTCAATTAAAAACAAAAACCTGATTTAATATACGATTTAGATCATATGGTAACCACTGAAGCTAAAAGGTTAAAAATGTTTTATGTAAAATAATTTTACAAGTTTCGTGTTTTTAAACGAGCTAGGTCCATCCTGAACTCAACTAAACAACAGGTTGAAGATAGAGGAAGGTCAAGTTAAGTGAAGTCAAAAGAATGGATGATGCACTTTTGGCATCGACCAGCAACATGAACGTTGTAGATCCAAACGCCGATGCTATCAGAGCCTGGGAATTAGTTACCGGCCGGAAACGTAAAACGGATGCTCAAGCAAGGAAAATAGAAGTGGCAAAAGACACCACTGCCACCAAAAATAGTTTTGATGCCCTATCAAAATTTGACGAAAATGAAGTTGAATCACTTTCATCAAACACAAGTATGAAACAGCCTGTTCGTGTAAGGCCTCCACCGATAAACTTAAATAATATACAGGATTATACTGGATTAGTATCATTCCTCCAAAAGTTCTGTGGTAAAAATAGTTTCAAATTAAAATCTAATGTTAATGGTGTCAGCGTATACCCCGAGAATACAGACACATATCGCCGACTAGTAGCCAGTTTAAGAGAGAAAGGTGCGGATTTCCATACGTACCAATTACCTGAAGATCGAAGTCCCAGAGTTGTCCTAAAAAACTTACATCACGCGACTCCAGTCTCAATCATAAAACAAGAATTAGGAAACTTTGGTTACGAAGCCACTAACGTGGTAAATGCTATCTCTCGTTTTAAAAAACCATTACCTATGTTCTTCGTTGACATAAGTACATCAACATATGATGAAAAAATATTTGACATCGAATTTATTTACCATACTCACGTAATAATCGAAGAACCCAGGAAAAAGAAAATCATTCTCCAGTGCATACGATGCCAGCAATACGGACACACAAGAAGTTATTGCAATCACGCACCAAAATGCGTAAAATGTGGTCGAGGCCATGAAAGCACTGAATGCACCAAGCCAAGAGAAACCGCAGCAAAGTGTGCCAATTGTGGTGGACCTCATCCTGCTAGCTACAGAGGGTGTCCAGCTCTGAAAAAATTGAAAGCAGCCAGGAATCAAAGAAAACGTTCACAAATCAATGTCCCTCCGCCGATAGATGAGTTTCCGCCTCTCCCACAACAGCAGCAACCTCATTCGGGTCCTTCAAAGCTGGAATCAAACTATCAGCAGCGCCCTGCAAGACCAATTAGTAAAAGGATACCAGCCCAAAAACAACAGGAATCTTCAGAAAAGAGGAGGAGAAACAATCAGCCGGCACAGCTCACTGAAAACAACTCATTACCAGAGCAACTTACCAACTTGGTTAGAGGCTTGAATAACCTTATACAGCCCCTTTTTAGCCTTCTACAGCAATTGTCAAAGGTCGCCCAAACATTAAGCACTGGCCTACCCACATGCCCGAACACCTATTGAAGACTAAAAGGGAGCCGGTGATTTCCCTGCCTGAGTGCAAATCAAGACAGGAAGAGTTGCCGCTGGGCAAAATTCTTCCCCACGCCTATCATGCCAATATTGTCTCATAATTTCAGCAAATTCACTGATTGTCTTTCAGTTAAGACAGGCGTGAATATAGAAATAAAGTTAAAAAAAAAAAAAAAAAAAAAAATATACGAATTGAATTTTTATGAAATTGGCCCAATAGTCATGAGTAGATTTCTTAGGTCTTAAAAATCGAGAACTCTGAAAAGTGGATTTCTGCGGCTCCCAGCTATAAAAAAGATGCAGTTTGTCTCATTAACCTTCTTCCGGGTGCGCCTCTTAACATACGTAAGCAGGCGCGTGGCGGTAATTTACCACATCACCAGTTTTACGCCTTTTTGCCTCAAATCTTTGCCAAAAATATTCATATTTCTACATTTTCATTTTTTAAAAATACATTGACCTATAAAGTAATGTAATTGAAAGAAGAAAAGGCTTGAATAAAATTCAAACCCCGTTTTTTACATATCTTATAAATATTAATGAAACATGCAAACTACAAATATTATTTGCAATAAAACTGTATATTTATGACATTGAAGAACAAAAGTAAGCAACAAAAAAGTTAAATAAATAAATAAAAATTTAACTTGCTATCACAACACATTTAAACTTCATCATAAAAATTAACTTAGAAAGAAATGATCAATTAGACATATTTTAAGGAAGAGAACATTTAGCATCACAAACACTAGGAACAAAAAAAAAAAAATAAAAAATTCGGAAGGAAATAAGCCTAATAGAAACTTGGTCAAATTTTTGAAGAGAGAACAGAAATATTGTCAAAATTAAATCTCCAATAATGTCTCCTATGATCATGGTAAGAATGTGGTCAATAAAATTATAAAAAAGCATTTATCATATCAAATAAAGATATTTACATTAAAATTATTTCTTTTTAATACTTACATTTCGCTCCGATGTTTAGAGATAAGAAAAGATACGTAAATGGGCGCGCGATGGTAATCTACCGACGCCCGGCACTTTCGGAGTTAAAACACTAAAAGAGAAAGGACACTTCTCAGAACATCTTGATTCTTGTCTCCGCGGTGAGTGATAAGATTCAATTAGAGAATACATGCCCCTCCCGGCAACCTGTGACTTGCCTAATAAAACCTGCACAAGATTTTTTAAATATGACGGTAATCTACCGCCCGCGCGCCCGGAAGAAGGTTAATTAGTAAAAAAGTTGGAATTCGAGTCTGATATTAAAGATTTAGAAGATAAAGTTAGATTGTTTGGTTTGAAGTTGAGCCAAAAATGAAGCGAGTGCAATCTTAACAAAAAATCTTTTGAAAAAAGTTAGGAAGAATGTTCGAACATGGACTGCAAATTTACAGTAGACAACAATAATTGTTTGGACATTGATGATAAATGACAGAAACAAGTTTAGATTTGTTAACCGATATGAACTTAGAAGATAATCTAACTAGCAAATATTCAAGTGAATCAGATTAGATGTTCAGTTATAATTTTCTTATTAAAATGAAATTAATGTTCAATTTAATTTGAATTAATTATAACATAATTCAAAATTAACTAAACTTATATCAATAAATTTATCATGGAAACTTTCGCCATTGAACCAGAAGATTCAGCTTTTTATTTTATTTTTTTATTTAGATTTCTCTTATGTGCATACTTTTAAAAATTATTTTATTAAGTAAAATATTTTTTGTATAGGTAGATCAAGAAAGTATCTTTTGTATTTGATATGTTGTGTTTGGTTAATTATCTAATTATTCATTTATTTATTGAAATTTACAACTGTTTAAAGAAATACATTTAGTAAATGTGAGTTAGTTAGTTTCTTTGTCATATTATTTATTTACTTGTTAATACTTTCAGACTCACATTGAAAACTTGGAACAATTAAGCATAATAGATGTAAGACAAAAATGGGGAAATTAAAAAGAGTAAAAACAAATCTATGACACTGTAACAGCACCGGTGTTACCATCTTCTACTAATAGAAACCTGACTCTTGGAGTCAGTATTGCCAAAAAGTAGTGAAAATTAATTAACATAAAGGCATTTATATCTGTCTACACTGCCGATAACCAGATATAAACTCCCCCAGTGTGTGTTAATTACGTGTTTTGGGATTCTTGGTGATTAATTAAACAACTGCATAATTCTCAAAACGGATGACAAGCTGACCAACTTGTCCGGTGACGTGGTTGGGTTGAACGACAGGCTGTCTCAATAGGAAGCAAGGGCTATGGTGTTAGAAGAAGAGTTTGAAAAATTAGAAAGGAGGCTGGAAGAAGGCGGGCGTTGCGAGGATGGTAAGACTGGCTTATCCAACGGCCTACGGGACGCGGAACATCAGAGAGCGGTGCGCTTTGCTCGCCCTAAACTGCTGGTGGATGCCCTCTGTACTGCGTTGGAGGCTTACTACGGAGGCTTCTCGCAGCCATGCAAGAGTCCGGGTCATGAACAGTGCCGACTTCCGCAAGGCACAACAGGAATCGGCGAACCTAAACAACTTGGAAGAAGTGGTTTTAAAAGTGCTGAAGTGGTTTTAAAAGCTAGATTCTAGATAGCTAGAGTACGGTGTTGGGGATGCGGAGGACTAGGACATGTTAAGAGTGCCTGTAAGAAGCGAGCTACTACTGACGCACCAAAACCCCAGGGAAACTAAAATGGCTCGACTCCCGGAGGACGTCTAAAAGACCCTCCCCTTGTGGTGGTAGCCTCTTTGGGGCCTGGAGCCGGTAGTTTATAGGTGGACGGCATCGTCAACGGCACGAGATACGCCATGCTGGTAGACACTGGTGCTACGAAAACTATGTGGTTGGCGAGAAGAGGGTGTCGCCCTCCAGGTGGCGACTGAGAACTGTTACAGGAGATGTAGCCAAAATATTCGGGGAAGCAGAAGTAAAGATACAGTTGGGTTCAAACTTTGTCTCGCATTCAGCACAGCATTAGTGGCTGATATAGAAGAAAAAGTGATTATCGGGATGGACGTAATGAACTTAGGCGGTTTACAAATAAACCTAAAACGGCAAGTCGTTAACGTTAGTGGGGAGGAACTTGTTACGTTATAAAAAAAATATTAATTGGTTATAAATAAATAAAACAATCGTAACAAAAAAGGTGGTAGCTCAGTGGAGACGGGCGGGTTCTTAAATGACTAGTGATTAAAAAATTGAAATAAATTAAGGGGCGCCACGCTATTTATTTTAAGGAAATAGCGAAAACCTAAAGCAATCTGAATAAAAAAAAAATAATTTAAATTTGATAAGTGAAGATTAACTTAAAATCTCGGAGAGGGCTGTACATAAAATACAATTTGCAATTTACACTTATGAACTACTTAATGGTAAATTAAAAAGAAATTGAACAAAACAAATTAAACTCAAATAAAAAACTTTTAATTAACACTATATTTACACTACGATATTAAAAATAAAATTTACTCACAATTTCTGTAGTCAGGCCTGATCAAAATCTAACTCTATTCACACAACTAGAAACAATTTAAACTTATAACTATACAATAAAAAAAAGCAAGGTTTAACAAAGAAATTAAAAGAAAAATATCTCCAGTCTGTTCTCTTAACTCGCCTGTCTTCTCGTAACTTTGTTGCCAGTAGCCACTCGGCTTGGCGATTCTCGTCACCGGAATCTCTTCCGTGAACGCCACTATTCTTCAATTCTCTGATGTTTAGCGATATAGACCACAACTACGTTAATCACTAAAACAGTCTCATTTTATCATCACTCGTCGAACGCTAGCGAACATCTCCTGTCTTTTCCTTCGTTGTTTCTCAAAAAAAACAAATGCCTTAATAACAGCTGTTTTTCAATTAATTACTTCGGTCCCGTCTCTTCTTTTAAAATAAAACATAATTATTTTTATAGCTAAATAAAAAAATATATCAATAAAAAACTAATACAAAGCTTTTAAAACAACACATATTTTAATTATATACAAAAATATATTAAGCCCTCTTCGATTATTTACTTATTGAGTTTTATTAAATAAAAAAAATTTTTTTTTGTTTATTTATTTTTCGTTACAAACTGTTCATGCATAGCCGAGAATCGGACAGCTTAGATGTCATCTTAGGCGAAGATGTGGAACTTCTTGCAAGGTGTAAGACTATCGTAGCCGCTCGGATCGACATTTCAACACACACGGATAAGCCGAATCACCCTGCATTGCTGGAGCCTAGAAATAGTGACTAGGAGGTTGGGAAAGGCGCTCATAATGCCTTCTGATAAGGTTCCTATACCTCTTTGCAATATCAATGACTACCCGGTCACTATCACGAAGGGCTCTAAGATGGGAAGTTTTGAGCCTGTAACCTCCATGATACTTCAGGTGTCCACGAAGAAGGAGCAAACTAATGAAAATATGCGAAGGGTGTTAGAAGACCCCAACGAGTCACTGTCGAGAAAGGAAAAGGAGAAAGTGAGGGACCTTGTTAATCGCTATCGCCGTGTTTGGCTCGGAATCCGGGAAGCCAGGTAGAACAAGCGTGGTGCGTCCTAGATCGATACTGGTGATGCACGCCCCATTCGTCAAGCTGCGCGACGACTTCCCCAGGTCTAGAAGGAAGAGGCTGAGATTGCTCTTCAAGAGATGGTGAGAGACGGAGTGGTGGAGCCGTCGAGTAGTCCTCGCCGGTAGTCCTTGTAAAGAAGAAGGATGCAAGGAACCGCTTCTGCATAGATTACCGGAAGCTTAACGACGTGACGAAGAAGGATAGATTCCCCTTGCCAAGAATCGATGACGCTCTCAAGAATCCAGACTGTTTTCAACTCTGAACCTAAAAAGTGATTACTGGCAACTAGAGAGTGACACAAACGACAAGGAAAAGACTGCGTTTACCACTGGGTCGGGACTATGGCAATTCACGGTTTTATCGTTCGGTTTCTGCAATGCTCCAGCAACCTTTGAACGCCTGATGGAGAACATTCTAAGAGGCTAGTCCTGGAAGATTTGCCTCGTATATCTTGATGATGTCATAGTGGTTTGGCGGACGTTTGAGGAACACCTATCCAATCTTGAAGAGTTCTTCAAGAGATTAAAAGCGGCCAATTTGACACTCGACGCTAAGAAGTGTCATCTTTTCGAGACTAAGATCGCCTATTTATGACACATCGTCAGCGGAGAAGGTGTAGTGGTCGACCCAGCAAAAATTCAGGTGGTCCGGCAAAGGCCCACCCCTGCCAATAAACAGGAGATTCGAGGTTTCCTGGGCCTCTGTTCCTACTACCTCCGATATGTGAGGAAGTTTGGGGACATTGCGAAGCCTCTGAGTCGATAGACTGAAGAAGGTAGACCCTAAGCTGGAATGGCGAGTGTCAAAATTATTGCGTAACCAGGCGGGAACTCCTGGCTGTTGTTAAGTCTACAGACCATTTCTACAAATTCTTGTATCGTACGAAGTTTTTGTTGCGGACTGACCATGCAAGCTTGAAGTGGCTGCTAAATTTCAGGAACCCTGAAGGTCAAGTTGCCAGATGGCTATAAAAGCTTCAGGAATACGACTTTGGAATTGAACACCGACAGGGAGTGTTGTCGTCTGGGTTGACGGTGAGTTGCCAGGTGTGTCGCCGGTGATGTTCCCTATGGCTCGTCGCAGGTTACCGGCTTGATGTCCGATCAGAAGGCGACGACAACCTGCATACCGGGAAGAAAGGAAGAAGGATAGTGTCTCGAGGATAGCTAGGGAGTCGTGGGCGAGAGCCTCGTCCGTAGCTAGACCTATCACGGACAGGATGGGAATTCCACCTCGGAGGTACCTGTGGTGTCACGGGCACTGGCCTCGACCGCAGCTAGACTCGTCACGGGTGATAGAGGAGTGCAGGAAGAGAGTGCCTCGGGGGTAACAGTGAAGTCACGGTCTCAAGACTCGTTCGCTGCTAGGCCCGTCATAGGCGGTAAAGGAGAGTTACCTCGGAGATTACTGGTGTGGTCATTGACAAGTGTCTCGGACGCTAGTAGGCTCGTCACGGGTAACAAGGAAAGGAAAGGAAGTTTGAAAAATAAGAAAAAACAACTTTAAAAAACATTTTATTAAACAAATGCTATGTAGTATACAAGGCGGAGAAGGAGAGTGATGAGTAAGAGAGAAGGTGTCAAGGAGAGGAAAAAAGGTGTGAGAGAAGGTGAGGTACCTTCTCTGGCTAGAGAGTAGACGGCCGCGGTATTTATGGTATATATATAAAAATAACTTTGAATACAAAAATAGTAAATATACACATATATACAAAATATCTTCCAATGATGCGCGGTTTCCTGGATGGCTGCGTCCAATCAGACGTAGGAAAATTTGTTTCCGAAAGTCCGGTGGTACGGTAGGTCGTGGTGTCCTATTAAGGATTTCCCGTCCAGGAATATTTATAAGCTTCATGTTTAGGAAGAATTGGTTGATGAATTTGAGTTGCCATATTCTGCGGGCCGGTTGATGCCGACTCGGAGGCGTCGCAAACCAGTGAAAGGCGGTGTCGGGATGAGCAAGTTTCGCTGCGTCGCTTAAGCTAATCTTGCTGTCATCAAGATGCCTTGACCGTTTCCTCCATCGAGGTGATGGGTGTCTCATCATTTGTTTTGCAGTAGTGGAGAAGAGCGTTGAGCGGAGCCATAAATTTATGAAGAGAACGGTGGAAAACGGCGTGCCTTGCTTCGCACAGGATTCCACTTTGTCTCCATGACGTGCCCAAAAATGCTCCTCGAAGGACCTCTAATAGGCGAAGGTCGACAATTAATAGGTACTGCAGGAGTAAGTGTGCCTAAGGGTAGTTACCAGGGATTGCAGACATAGTGTTGGAAAAAATACTGGAAAGTGGTCCCGTAGCACTCAGAAATCTAGATATGTCTTTGTGACCGCGCTGTTTGCTGCCACCAGGGTGAAGTAGGCCGGTTTCTTCGAGAAATGCGTGGACGATGAACCATGTAGATTGAGGAACCTGCATCTAACAGGAGCTCTCTCCTTGGCTTGTCCGTTTTGAGGATGCGGCGTTGAGGTAGAACCGTGGCGGTCGCACCTAGGACTTCCATTGGCAGGAACTGCTTTGGTTGGCGTGTGGGCGCAGAATAAAGTGCTACCGTTGTTGTATCTAGAGGTATTTGCCTGTGTCTAGAGGCGTTTGCAGTAAGGGCGTCGGTGTCTTCTCGGCGTGTTGCGGCTAGAATCTCCTGATTGTTCTGTAGAAGATAGGTAGCCTGCTCGATGGGCCGCTAAATGCTCCAACCTGATAGAGGCGTTCTCCTTCCTGTGTAGCTGAAGTTGAGGTGGTCTTCTTGTCTTCCTTTTCTGGCATGCTGGAAATTCTTGTAGTGTTCCGGGGTCACCAATGTCGTCGTCTAAAGTTGACGAAGGGACGTGTAGAAGTGACAGTGAGACTTTAGACGAGGAGGTGAGGGAACATGCATACCGGGAAGAAAGGAAGATGAATAGAGTCTCGAGGGTAGCTAGGGAGTCGTGGGCGAGAGCCTCATCCGTAGCTAGACCTTTCACGGACAGGATGGGAATTCCACCTCGGGGGTACCGGTGGTGTCATGGGCACTGGCCTCGACCGCAGCTAGACTCGTCACGGGTGATAGAGGAGTGCAGGAAGAGAGTGCCTCGGGGGTAACAGTGAAGTCACGGTCTCAAGACTCGTTCGCTGCTAGGCCCGTCATAGGCGGTAAAGGAGAGTTACCTCGGAGATTACTGGTGTGGTCATTGACAAGTGTCTCGGACGCCAGTAGGCTCGTCACGGGTAACAAGGAAAGGAAAGGAAGTTTGAAAAATAAGAAAAAACAACTTTAAAAAACATTTTATTAAACAAATGCTATGTAGTATACAAGGCGGAGAAGGAGAGTGATGAGTAAGAGAGAAGGCGTGAGGTCAAGGAGAGGAAAAAAGGTGTGAGAGAAGGTGAGGTACCTTCTCTGGCTAGAGAGTAGACGGCCGCGGTATTTATACTGGCTGGCCGCCCCCCACTCTGCTTAGTGCAGGTGGCGCGCCAAGTGGCTCAATTAGAAACCTCCTTCTCTCTTACTGCCGCTACAGGAGTAAGTATATCGCAATGCAGTTGCCCTGTCTAGAAAACCCTGTCCACCTAAATGCTCCCACTGCAGCCGAATTGAAAAAAGGCCATCCTCTGCACCGTTAGAGTAGTTAGCGAAGAATGGACACCTGACACAATCCGGGACCGACAAGAAAATGATCCTGAGTTGAAAAGATACCATTATTAACGTATCATTATATGGGTATTATGTTTTCTGGTTCGGCTAAGCTCAGCAAAGCTGCGGATGCTGCAGCCTCTAAAAGCCATATAGCAACAGCAAAGATTTTCCAACTAATGATAAAAAGCAAAAGTGACTCTTGGGAAACATAAATTAAACTTTTTAAATCTATTGTTTCAGGAACATTGCTTTATGGAAGTGAGGTCTGGTGTTATCCTCATGCCGATGTGGTCGAGAAAGTTCAACTGAAATTCCTAAAATGCCTTCTACAGCTTCATTCATTCAGAATTCATATATTAGATTAGAAACTGGCTGTAGTCACTTAAAACTAGATATTTTTAAACGGGCATTAAACTAGTGGTATAAAATTCTTAGGATGCAGGAAATAAGGTTACCTTTGATTTGTTTTAAAAGGCTGTTTGAACTTGCTGAAAACAGAAACATTCCATTTAATTGGGCTTCAGAATTAAAAAAATATTATGATTTCAATTGGAGCTGAGGATGTATGGGTGAGTCAAGATCCAAATATTCTGTTGAAGAGAAAGGATTCCTAATCTCAAGTTTGGACAGTCACCTATTGAGCAAGGACATAGACATTGTTTATAAATCAAATTACAGCAGACATTTCAGGAACTATCAAATCTTGCCTTTGGTGAAGAATACCTAAGGATTGGTTGTCATATAAATAAAATCAGAAAAATCTTTCAGGTTAGGTTAGCAGGAAATAAATTTCAAAGATTAATTATCAGCGGATCTCTTTATAGTTTTGATCCCCATTCAAAATGCCCACTCTGTAATAGCAATGAACCTGACAACCTTAAACATTTTTTTATTTCATATCCTATATTAGCTCCCATAAGATCTCAATTTCTACAATTTTATATAAACCTAGATCTCAGTCCCGATTCAATATTTGAGGATTTGTTTACAATAGACTATATAAAGAAAATGAATAAAATTTTCATTTATGTTAAGGAAAGTACAATATTCCGAAGCTTCGTCTTATCTGAATAAATTTTATTTTTATGATTTTTGAAATTAACGAAGTAATATAAGTATTATTTTATTTATTTTTAACTTGTGATGGGTAAATAATTCTGCTAGTAGGTATACTTATTAATGAAATATTATTTATATATTGGAGGAGAGGAGCAATTTTTCAAAGATTTTTTTTTTTGGGGGACTTCAAGGCTTCTACTGAAGCCCTATACTGCCCATACTAACACCCATGGCACTGGGTGATACTTCTCCTACGAAAGAAAAGCACCACCCAGGGCGGGACTCGAACCCGCAGCTCCAGCATGGGAGTACGACGCTTTACCGCACAGCCACACCGGGCCCCGGGAAGATGAATGTTTATTTTATTACTTAGTTTTATATAGTTCAGTTTTTTTTTTTCTTTGTATTATTCTTTTATTCAGATATGAACCAATGTAAAGTTAATTTTGTTCTTTTATGTATATATATATATATATATATATATATATATATATATACATATACTAGCTGTCCCGGCAAATGTTGTTGTGTCATATGAATTATTTCTAGGGAATTTCTAGTGTAGAAAAAAAATCACTAACTTATTGTAGGAGTGTGTAAGGATGTGGAATATGAGTAAAAGAGGCATGGAGCACTGTTACCGATGGGGGAATATAAACATAACAGAACACCAAACATTATTTTTTTAATCTATTATAATTTATTCCTTAAAATTATATATATCATTAATTAATTACGACAGCAACACTAACAAACAATATCTATCTCTTAATGCTATAGCATGAAAAATATTTTTTGTTAGCCCATCTTTAGCTAACACAAACAAACTGGATGGTTTACCCACTCAAGAGCATGCCACGTATAATTGTCCATGTGTAAAACATGGTGTGCTCACATCTAACCCACAAACAGACATTGTTAGGCCATGGGACTTTTTGATAGTCATTGCAAATGCGAATCTAATCGGAAACTGAATAGGTTTAAATTGAATTGCCTAATCTGTAGGTATAATAGGGATTCGTGGTATTAATATACTCGTATTTTCACCTCGGAACTTGCCATTTAAAATGCTGGCTTTGATAACGTTTTTCATTAATTTTTGAATAACTAATCGCGTACCGTTGCACACCCGTGGAGGGTTCAAATTACTAATCAAAATAATCGGAGATCCAACCTTCAATTGTAAATTATGCAATGGTACGCCTGGAAAATCCAGTGAGTTCAAAAACTCTGTTGGAAAATTTATAGCTTCGCTGGCATCGCAAACTGTATAAGTGTATGTTAGATTTTTATGATACCAAGTTCCCTGGCAACAACTGTTGTATCTTCACATTTAAATCGTCAACGTCCAGATTTTTTGCCGCTAAAATTGCTCTTTCCGCAAGCCACTCATGATTTATGTACTCTGTGTGTACATCAAGAAATATTTGCTTAATGAGAGCATCTTGCGAATCCATGATTGTGTAGAAATCGGTCGGTAATTTTACGCATGCAGTTTCATCTATGGTAACTTTTCCATCGCCGATTTCTAAGAGTTGTTTTGAGAATGTTTCAGCGGATGGATCTTGAAGCATTTGAACACGCATATTTACTTTCAGCTGTAATTTTTCAACATTACGCCACAATGGCGATGATTTTAAAGAAGCGTTGATCTCATCAGCATATGTTGAACGTGGAATGATGGGGAGTGTTTGCCTAAACTAACCTGAAAGGACTAACAGAGTGCCACCAAATAATTTGTCGTTGTTTTTAATATCTTTCAATATCCTGTTCAACGTCTCAAGCGAATGTTTGTGTGTCATAGGACATTCATCCCAGATGATCATTTTATACTGTTTCCATAGACTGCACTGTGGCCATGGACGATGATTGTTTTTTTATGCTGCACACTGCGTCAGGGTCATTTTGAATATTTAGTGGCAGCTTAAATAATGAATGAGCTGTTCTGCATCCATCCAATAAAGTTGCTGCAAGGCCCAATGATGCAACGGCAAATGCGATGCCATTATTTGATCGTATTTTGGCGAGAATTAGTGAAATAAGGAATGTTTTGCCATTTCCACCTGGTGCATCCAAAAAGAAGAACCCACCTTGTCCTACTGAAACTGCGAGCATAATGCGGTCGTAAATGGTTCTTTGTTCCTCATTCATTAGTGGGACATTTCTACAGTGTTGTACTGCAGTTCACGATTCATTTCAATGTTCATTAAATTAGATGCAGTTCGATTAGGCGAATTCATGCCGAAATGACTGAGTGGTACGTTGGCAATGATAATGCAAAGATCCTCAATAGCAATCAATGCTTCATTGTACATAGCGTCGCTGAATGTTATCGTTAGATCGTTGTACCTTGTACGTTGTTGATGCAATACATCATCAGTCATTGAATCTTTGAGATTATCCCACAATATCTGCTCAGGCTGGGAAACATGATTTGAATAAATTGACATTCATCAACTGATGAGCCTTGCCTTCCACTTTTAACACAGCCATATCACTGCCTTTATGGACATATTCGCAAATGTATTTGATGCTCTTCACAGAACTGCAGAACTCAACATTAATATGAGCATTGTAAGGCGATGAACGATTCATTTATATTATCGATTTCTTCAGGACGGATTTTGTCGATTAACCAAACCAAAATGTGTGCATGAGGTAATCCTCCCTTTTGCCATTTAACCCAATACAGCCAGCAATGTGTGGGACTAATACATGTAATTTAGCAATGAAACTCATTAAAGACTTCACCTTCTGTCTGAACAAATGTGCTATAATGTCAAGAGGATGTATTGGTATCAAAATTAAACATTGTGAACTGCTAGTCCAGATACTTTTGAATAATGGATATTTTGTCGATTGAATAACGATTATCTATATTTATTACTTACTTTATTTGAAACTATATATATTTTTATCTGTAGATAAATAACTTATGCTTTTTTATGGGAAATGTGACATATATGGTGTTATATTAATATATTATTGTATTATATTTAAATCCTCATATATATTATTTTTCAAAGCTTGTTTTTTGTCGGTACACCATAACTTCCTTAATATTTCATCGAATTTCATGAATGTGGCATCATTTTAAAGCTTTCCTTACCCGCCACACCGGAAAAATAAACAAATCACTCATTTCGCCTTCAATTGCGAGTTATAAGCGCAAAATTGCAGTTATGGTAATAGAGTTTTGGTAGTAGAGGTTTATAAATGGTGTCAATCTTTTCAGGTTTTCAAGGAGAAAATTTTCGGTCATATACATTTTTTCGATTAACCCCTTTGTTTGAGAGTTGTAAGCGAAAAACAGCAATTCTCAGCGAAAATGGTCACAGGGCTTTTTCGATTTGTCGATTTGGGGTGTCATTTTTTCATTTTGTGGAGACGAACATTTTTGGTTCTATGCATTTTTCCAATTGTTGTGAGTTACAAGCAAAAACATGCTATTTCAATCAATAGAATCTTATTTTTTACTCGCTTTCCGCGAAACCGATATGTGTATTTAATTATGTGGCGTTTTCCAGGGTGAGCTCTTTCAGTGACTTTATGTCTGTTTAAAACGAACCCACCAACAAACAGTTACAGATGACCATATCTTAACTTCAAAGAGGTCCTGTAAACACATAAATACTATGTAAATATGTAAATACCTTAAACTTATGTTTCAAAAATAAATAATCTACAATTTAAACAGATTTATTCTTTACTTCAACCCTCACCTATGCCCAATCCGCACTAAATACGCTCTATATGATACTAAATATACAGTGTGTACTTTAAACTTTAATTAAGTGGGATTTAAGTAGGTTAGTGTGCGAATGCTTCGCATAGATCAGCTAGTATATATTATAAAGCAAAGTGTGCAATGTGCTTGCCGATAACCTCAAAAACGACTCCACGTACGATCAAGAAAGTTATATCTATTTACCTTTAGGGTATAAAATTGAAGAAAAAAGGGTTGAAATTTTAAGCCTCTCTCAATATGTAATTAGACAATCTGTGCATGAAAAATTTAGTTCGAGCTCCAGACTACCAGGAAGCGCTAGGGTGTGTTTAAGTCAATGTTTATTGTTCATTTATTCAGTTTGTAATGGTTATAATTTATTTTATATTACTCAAAATTAAGCTAAATAAATTACTTTCTCCTTTGTGTTTCAAAATAAAATCATTATTTCACAAATTAATTTTTGCATAAGAAGACTAATTGATGAACACATTAAATTTAATCAATATATAATATATAGGTAAATTTAATGCAATATGAGTGAACATTTCATCCAAGTACAGTGAGCGAATAAAAACAGACAAAAAAAAAAGAGATAAATTAACTGAATATAAATTGAAAATAAATGGTTTGAAGTGTTCTTAGTGTAGTTATGAAAAAGAAGTTGGTTTGATTAATTTATATATGAGCCTTCCAGTTGACAAAACGACTAGCTCCAATTTCAGCATTTTTCAGGAAAGCACTTTTTAACATTTCTCTTTGTAAAAACCTTTTGATTTCAATTAGGGTGATTCAATAGAGTGAAAAAGGTAATAAACCAATAGTTTACTAAAATAAAAAAAAAAATAAAAAATAAAAAGGTATAAATTTCCCTAAGAGAAATATTATTTAAAGTGCTTTCAATATGTTCAATTACAATTTAAAATGTCTGTCAATTGGAAGGTTCAAATCCAAATTAAAATCGAATAATTTGTACTAATACACCTCGGATAAAATGAAAAAAATTGTTTATAAAGAAGTATTTCAAATAGAAATTTTTTCAATAAGATTTTATCACCTCTCATTGTTCAGGATAAATAAAAGAAATATGACAAAAAAATTGTGCCTTCAAGAAATTTTTATTTTAACTTCTTATTAGTAGTAAGATTCGAAATCTGCAGAGTCCGCCCAAATAAAGGAGGGGGATCTCTTAAGGGAGGTTAAAATGGAAGAAAGGTCTTTAAAAAAAAAGTTTCTTTGAATCATTGATAGTTTTTATGCTTCTAGATCTAATAGGATCATTTCTATAACGTTACATTCAACAGATTGAAAGTTATAACAGATTATATTTGAAAAACCATACCTTGCTAACACAATGATTATTACATACATATCACAGATCAGCAAGAAGATGGTTAAAACTTGAAAAATATTTTTTTTTTTTTTTTTAATGTGTATTGAATATGTGAAGTTTCTAATGCTTTCTCAATGTTATTATGTAACAACAAACAGCTAGGACTAATAGACTAGGAAAAATAGTCTTTGACTATGAATAGTCTACCACAGTGGCGTTTAGTACCAGTGGTACTAAAAACTGTGGCCCTCTACTTACTTTAACACAATCATCCTCTCCGTAAAAGAATATGGTATATTGCGAAATTATTAATACTTTAATAATTATTAATCATTAATTATATAGGTTTTGTCATCCTGATTCCAACGTTATGTATAACTTAAATTTGATATATTTCGAGTTATTACCATCCGACGTGCGATATACAGAAATATATAAATTGATTAATCAGAAATAAGTCGATTGCAGATTTTTCTGTTAAATGTAGGTCTAATATCTCCGTAACTATTATTTAAAAATTCTTTAGCTAAATATGAGTAAAATTTAATAAGATAATCATAAAACCAACAAGAAAGTTAACAAATATTACAAATTAATAGACAGGTGTTAATTTTTTTAAAAAACTTCATATATACATCATTCAATGAATAAATACTATCATAGAGAAATGATCAATTTGAAATTAATAGTCAGATTGTCTGTCCATGGTCTTGTAAGGTAAAATACAGTTATATGAAATGTACAGTTACATCACTAAATCGAATGGAGAATTCACATGGCATTGATGAAATTCTGTAGATTTAAAGTTATCACAGATTATAACTGCAGCATGGGGGGGGGGGGGGTTGAGCCCCCAGTAGTCGGTGCCTAAGATGTACTCAAAATGTAATTTTTTTAACTGAGATATCAGATTTTTCAACTATAATCTAATACTCATTATCTGTTGACTGCATGGAATGGGCTTATAATCAGAATCACAGAAACCATCAAAAACGATACATAACTCGATAATTTGCAGCAAAATTAATTTTTCATTTACCCTTGTCAACTCCCCATAAAGTATATAGGGATCCTTATCAGGGCAGGCTCGGAAGATCTCGAATCTTATTCTTGAATTAATACAAAGTTAAAACCGAAGTTTTAAGAAGATGCTAATTTTGTTCGATATTCCCTTTAAAATTGTATTTTAAAGTTTTTCTGTTATTAAAACTATCACACAACTCCCGGAGCAAAGCCGGGTACCCTAGCCAGTATAATATAACAATATAATATATTGTACATTATATAATTTAACTTAATTTAATATAAAACGCCCAACTACTTTTAAAACTTTATTTACACTAATAAATAAAAGAATGATAGTTTATATCTTAAATATATGCTTCACGTGTGATTATTTACAGATCTTGCATTTTGAAACCAGGACCAGGAGGTTCAGATTTAAGTGAGGTCAAATCACCCTTCGGTTCAGCAGCAAATCTTCCATTCCTAAAACATTACAGAAATAAAGTAAAATAACAGACAAATATGAATAAAACATCTGTGGTGTGGTGCTCTTCACACAACTTTCACTTACCCTTTCTTTTGTTGACTTAAATAAAAAAAAAAAGACAATTTTTTAAATGGCATACTTAAATGCTTCCGTAGAGGGAAAACTAAACTTTTTTTCGCAATGAAAATGTTTTTGTTTTTTATTATTGGAAAGTGGGGTCAGTAATTCATACTGTGGTGTACCAGAATAAATCTGGTCCCATTAACTCAAGAACTTCGTTTTTTTTTTTATTAATAACGTTTTCAACAACACACTCTTCCCCCTTCTCTCTTGTCTTCTTTCTAAACAGTTCTCTTGGTTTTCATTGTAAAACAAATTTAAAAATGTTGTTTGTAATTGTTTTAGTTTTTAAATTATTATTTTCTTGACACTCAAATATTTTGTTTCAGCAACCTTATACAATATTAAAAACTTAATATTACTATTTCCTAAATACTAAGCTTTCCAACGATATATTATAAACATATATTACTACTAATATTAACGGAAATTGAAATTTTTGTTTTGGAAAATCATATATTTTTTTTCTCTTTTATTTGAGTATTAAATTTTTTCATATTTTATGTTAATCCATTTCTTGTAACTCGGGATAACAAGGGACAGTTATTACAACTTTCACTTACCAACTATATGGAATAGAAACCCAACGCAAAATTATTTTTTGCCCAAAGTTCATATTTTTTGATATAGTAGATAAACGTTTTATGTTAAAAACTAAACTGTTACATTTTGTTTATTTTTCATTTCCAAGAATTAAATAGCACATAGGTAAGCACCTACCCCCTATTTTTGGTCTCATCCAATTTACATCACCGATAGTTAGCTTCTACCCTTAGAGCCGTGACTCCGCTCGATATATTTTTTTTTTGTTGTAATTTTATTAATATTTCCATTTAATTAGCTATTTATACTCTTTTGATTTAATTATCAATTTTTAGACTGCCTAATAGTCCGTTCCCGTCCAATTTGTAAGCTTTCTAGGTATGATACTTGAAGCCCGAAAACAGGATTAAAAGCGGGTGAAGGCCGGTTACACCGACTTTTTAAAAATATGCCCGCACCTACCCCCTATTTTTGGTCTCATCCAATTTACATCACCGATTGTTAGCTTCTACCCTTAGAGCGGTGACTCCACTAGACTGCCTCAGATTCCACCCCTGTCAATTGATAATTATTAATATTTCGATTTAATTAGCCGTTCGAGATCGAGATAGGCAATTCGTAACCTTTTTAGGTATGATACTTGAAGCCCGAAAACAGGGTTAAGGGGCGGGTAAATTGTGTTCCATTATGCACCACATCATTTATTATTAATTAAAATTTGAACACTGATTTTTAAAAATATGCCCATACCTACTCCACTATTATTGGTCTCATTCAATTTACATCACCGATAGTTAGCTTCTAACCTTAGAGCTGTGACTTCGCTCGATTTTTTTTTTTTTTTTTTTTTGTAATTTTATTAATATTATTAAGAGGCAGGGGCTATCACTTTATCCTTTAAAAAATAAACGTTGTCGCTAGTACTATCGATAGTTTTGAACTATTTTTAAACTATCGATAGTACCAATATTACTATCGATAGATTTACATCACTAGCGCACAATAGACCCATGGTGGTTGTGGTGCACATAGCAGCAGGAAAAAAAATAAAAAGGAAATGAGTAATAATAATTATTGTGCATGGCAAAACTATAATGCACAAGAAGACAAGAATAAGAGAGAAATATAAGTTATAAAAAATAACAGAAAAAAGTGGCTAGAGAGTGAAGAGCTGGCTGGGATGGATGAACAGGAGAAGAGAAGTCAAGTAAGGCATCCAGATCAAAAGTTACATTAAAAACGACCACAGGCTAAGGTCTCCTTTCGACTCTGCCCCCATTGAATTAAACATATTTCAGTTTTTCAGCTGCTTTATTTTATTGCACAAGCCACTACAGGTGCCTGTTGGTCCTGATTATAGCGTAACTTATGTTAAATAGATTAAATAGATCCAGTGGGCGTCATTCACCTGCCAGCCCAGGTGAAGAGAGTAAAAGTCTCTGATATTCATCAAAAACTTGTGGATTTTACTAATTTATAAGGGAAGAAATAAAGAGAAAGAATTTCAGAGGATAGTTCATGACGCCCTAGACTTTAGGTAACAAGGAGAAAAATTTCTGTGGAGCATTTCAAGATACTTAGGCTACTTAAAGGGCACAGGACTAAAGAGATATGGAACTTGGGTGATAGGGTTCTTATGAAGGTGAAAATACATATAAGTTGTCTGGCTTTTATATCTCTAAGTTACTTTTATCTGTCAGAAAGTTGTATTTAATCATCTGCATCATTTTTTAAAAATGCATTGGGAAACATAATATTATTGAGCAGTACACAAACTAGGTCATGAAATTAAATTATAAAATGGGTTTATCTCTAAGGACATAGACTAAAATAAGTAATTAAAATACAAACTGTGGTCCTGGAGGAGGTTTCTTACAAGCTTTTAGTTCATTCAATATTTTACTTGTTGTTTCTAGAGTAAGATCTTCCTGAAAAACAAAAATGAAAATTATCATCAAATAACAACTGAAATTTTATAATTAGGGAATAAGTGAAACTAATAGTAAATAATGGATAGGATGAATTATTAGTGAATTAATTTTTAAAAATTGGTTATTTTTGTGAAGAATTATTTTTTTCCAATATGATTTTGTTTATTGAATATAAATTTTTGTAGCATTATTATATTGAATTTTCACTACATTACTTATCTACAGGAAAAGTCTTATAAAGTGCAGTAATAAACAAATTTCTTACTACATTCAACTTTCAATTAACTTTAATAACTGTAAACTAAAATAGTTCAAAGTTACACAACCTAGATAAGGCGGCACAAGGATATGGACTGGCAATTAATATAACAAAAACAAAAACGATGAGAATTAATGCCAGAAATGAGCAGCCAATAACAATCCAAGGCCAAATACTAGAAGTGGAGGCTTTCCCATACCTTGGAAGTGTAGTGGCGAATGATGGAGGGGCTGATAATGATGTAAAAAGCCGTGTAAAAAAAGCTAAAGGTACTTTGGCCCAGCTCTGTACTCTATGGCGTGCCAAGGAAATAAGTTTGCACACAAAGCTCCACATATTCAATTCCAACTTCAAGTCCGTTCTCCTCTATGGCTCTGAGATGTGAAAAGTGACACGATCCATCTCAGCCCGTTTGCAAAGGTTCTGCAATAGGTGCCTAAGATATATCTTGGGAGTTTGGTGGCCAAGAATCATCTGCAATGAGGAACTACTAAGAAAAACAAAGCAAAAGAAAATAGAAGCCAAAATTAGAACTAGGAAATGGAGATGGATTGGATACACATTAAGGAGGAGAGACGGCATCGCCCGGGAGGCTCTTGAATGGAACCCTCAGGGACAGTGTCGTGTCAGAAGGCCGAGGAAGACGTGGAGTTCTGTCCTGGCTAGGAGGCTAGGAGCCAAAATCAAACGTGGGCCACACTCAAGGAGATGGCTCCAGATCGAGATAGGTGGCGAAACTTCATAAAGGCCTTATGTCCCACCGACAGATAACAGGAAATAATCATATATAGTTCACTGTTTTCTTTTTTTTAACTATAGATTACCTGGACATGGGCGAAGCATTTCACATGGACCTCGGTGATTTTAGGGCGCTATCTAAGCAAGAGATAAGAGGGAGCCTGAACAGAGGGACCACCAATGTTACAGGCGTACGATGTAAGGAATGAAGGAATATCCTTGCCAGAGCGACGCTACCCTCTTACCTCAAAAGGTAAAGCTAGTCAAAGCAAGTTCCATGGGAGAAACGTGGGCCTTGACAGCACTAGAGCTCTTATCTAAGCAAGGAAACCTGAACAGAGGGTCAACAAATGTTACAGGCCTTGGGAGGACAAACCCCATGATTTTATAGGTAGGGTAAAGTTGGGGTGAGGAAGGAGAAAATAAATAAAACAAAATAACTAGGTTTAAACATCCCAGAAACACCAGGAGCTCTACGGCAGGGAGAAGAGTGCCTAAGACCGCCAAGGTCAAAGACCAGAGGGAGACTAATTAATGTTGGGCAAAAGTGCCCTATTTATACCTCAAGGGACAAACAATTGACCAATCACAGCCCTGCACTGTTACTAGTTGAATAGATAGGATCTGGTATCGTTAGGCTTTATTTTATTGTTTTTATGTTTTTACAAGCCATTATTTTCAAAAAGAAGACAAAATACAAAAGAATTTCTCTTTTAAATTAGATTTTAAGTTAAATAAGTTCATAATATTTTGGAAATGTAGCTGCTGGATCGGCCACAGATGGCGCATGTGTTTGTTATATACACACTTACGGAGGCATTGGCTCCTATCTGATTACAATAGGTTAAGATGCCTTTATACTCTATGAACCTCACCATCGAACAGGTTCTCCCTCGAAAATTGCTGTACCGGCGTTAAACGAACACCCATTTGTACTTAACGTGACGTTAAGCAAACCAATGTGGCTGACACAGCCAACGCTAGCTTATGATGAAGAAAAAATCTCCATCATCAATATATTTTATATTATCTAAAAAATAAAAAAATAGGAGACGAATTAGAATGGCGCACTAATATCACAAACAACTCCTGTCACATGGGAAAAACCCAAATCAAAAGTGACAATAGCGCTACCCCCGAACACAGGCGAACAAATGAAGTATCTAGAACACCCGAACAGTCGACGTGAAGGCTGTTCGAGGGTGGTGTTCGAAGGTGAAGTTCATAGAGTGTAAAGGCACCTTAATATTTTCTTTCACATGTGTTTTTCAATCATAATGTCCTTGTTTTACATTACTGTACTGCATTATAAGTACAATTAAACAAAATAAAAAAGAATATTTAACTTTTTACACTGAGTAAACAACTAATTAATAAAAATTAAGGAAAAAGTAGGTTATGTTATTGATAGAAATATTATATCTAACATTTAAATAAAAACAAGTATTAGTTACCTTCCTTCACTATTAAATATTATTAAATTACATTAGATTAGCTTAATTAAACCTTTAAACAAATAAATGTAGAGCAATACTAATATTATTTCAATAAAAAGGTTAACCTAAATGAATTAATATTCAAACTAAACAAGATAATTACTATATTATCACTTATAGGAACTATGAATTATTAAAAAATAAACTTCTTTGCTAGAATCAAATCTATACAATTATTTACAGTTTTATTTTAAAAATACTCTCAGGGCCTCTCTGAATATATTATTCCATTTATTTAATAGAATAAACATGTAATTCACTTATATAAATAAATAACAAATCAAAAAGTTTTGCATTGCTAAGTCTGCAATTTTATTCTTTCTAAATTTCAATATGAAATACCTTATGAAACACTTGATATACATTTTTTTTTTTTTTGTTCGGTACACCTACTTGGCCATGTGTGGCATACGGGGGGTTACTCTAGAGGTGTAACCAACCTATTCTAACCATGGTGGGAGGTGATGTATTTCATGGGGCCTCCACGAAATAAAAGTCAACCCTCCCAGGGCGGACACACTTTACACTTAATATACATGTGATGCATTACGAAACAAAAGAACAGTTTACTTGGTAAGCAAATAAATTGGTTCCTCGATGTGAAAGAATATACAACCTCTTTCCCTTTTACTTCTAAAACCTATAAACCTTAATGATGCATAAGCACCTCAAAAAACTTTCCAAATCTTTTTCCCCCAATAACAGTTCATCATGGGTAAACAGAAAACCTAATCTAGTTGCGGTGGAAATCTGATTTTACATTTCGATCCACCTATTGTCATAATTTTTTGCTTGATATTATACAATAAATTTGAACTTTTTAAAAGAGAATATTTTGTAGATACTTACATAGTAATCATCATTTACTTGAATCATGGGTGCATTAACACATGCACCAAGGCATTCAACCTCTGATAATGTAAACATTCCATCTTTAGACGTTTCCCCAACATTTATTCCCAATTCAGATTTACAACACGATAAGACTTCATCTGAACCACGTAACCAACATGGAGTGGTCGTACAAACTTGTACATGATATTTTCCAGTTGGTTTCCTGCAAACATAATTTTTAAAATGAAATAATATTGAGTACATTAAGTTATTTTCCAAGTACAAGCAGTGCCCATACTTACATCATATAAACTGACTTAAGTCGAGTTTTTTCCTAGATGAAAAATCATGCAAACCTAAATGAAAATGTGCAATAATTTATATTGCAAATTTTAGAGCATGTTATATGACTTATTTTAATGTTTTTGTTGTGTATAAATCTTGGCCTTGATAATAAGCAGTGATCGAACGATTGAAGCATCCTCTGGCCCCTGGGCTATCACTTATATAAAGGGATTGCATGAACGAATGAATGAATGAATGAAGAGGTGGCTCGACGGGATTCAAACCTACCTGACTTCCTGAAGATTATACCACCTTCAAGTTCCTTCGAAACAGCATTTAATCCTCAATATGCCGTGCCAAATCCCACTTCCAACAATCCCTATCCAGCAATCCTGAGTCCAAAGCCAAGTGTGCAATTTTTTAATGAATAAAAAAACTTCTTCTTGGCCTCGAGAAATTCATATTTTTTCCATGTAGTTACGAATCTGACGACTACAGGCCAGAGGGTATTCTTATTTGATGCCCTAAATGTGTGTTAAATAATAAATTTTGCTTTTTGTGACGATAATGTCCATTTTTTCTGTGGCAAGCTTTATAAATTCGTCTAAAAGCGAGCTAAAGGTTTCGCTAGGATTTTCCTCAAGGTTGCGACAAATAATATTATTCTTGCGTTTGATACATTCCATTTTGTCACAAATTGTGCCTAGGCGCTCTCCTTGGTCCTATAGAGTTCCTCTTTATATGCTTTAGCCTTTGCATCACTTCAACACTTCTAAGTGAATTGATTTAAACATATTAGAGATGTCATTAAGTGACGGTAATTTAAGTTCGAGTTCTATTTTAGCATCCATATTTATAGGTAATATTGTTAATGAACAAAAAATAATATTGTAACACTTTTTTGGGTTGAAATAAATTTTATTAGAAGAAAATAATAATTTACAATGTCACACAAACAATATAAACTCAAATAATCAAAAAGGTTACAAAAAGTATCAAATTGTAACGTCACTTTAGTACAAACATAACTACATGATCAATTTTCAGGGCATGACTAACTCTCCAGTCCATCGCTCTTATATTTAGTCTGAATCAGAAAAGGCCAGAAAGTTCTAACAAGCATAGAAGGTACTTAAACAGTTAGTTCCAACTGTCCCAACAACAAGTCTAGAACTTTTTTAAATCATATGTTTTTACTTTCACTTACCTATATATGAAATATATAGTAAGTTGAAGTATTGCGATCGTGAAAAATTTCGACTTCCGGTTTTCAACGGAAATACACGTTTTGGGGTCCCCTGAGTCCAATTAACCAAGTCCCGCGAAATGGTGTGTGTGTGTGTGTGTGTGTGTGTGTGTGTGTGTGTGTGTGTGTGTGTGTGTGTGTGTGTGTGTCTGTGTGTGTGTGTGTGTGAACAGACTAGCTCAAAAACTATAAACCGTGCGAACCTGAGATTGGGTATTTAGTGTATGTATATGCCCGCGATGTGACAGCAAAAATTTCATCAAAATTGCTCAAAGGGAGGGGGTACTTTGTTTAAAAACTTTTTAAGTTTTTTTCGATTTTCTCAAAAACGGATCGAACGATTTTGATTAAACTGAGTATTTGATCTATTTATATGCCCGAGATATGACTGTAAAAATTTCATCAAAATTGATCAACCGGAGGGGGGACTTTACTTAATAAATTTTGTATCATTTTCAAGTGTTTTTTTTATTTACTCAAAAACGGCTTTCACGATTTTGATCAAACTTGGTATTTGATGTATGCATATGCCAAAGATGTGATAGCCAACATTTCATCAAAATTGATCAACCGGAGGGGGACTTTATTTAATAAGTTTTTTTCGATTTTCTCAAAAACGGCTCGAATGATTTTGATTAAACTGAGTATTTGATCTATTTATATGCCCGAGATATGACTGTAAAAATTTCATCAAAATTGATCAACCGGAGGGGGGACTTTACTTAATAAATTTTGTATCATTTTCAAGTGTTTTTTTTTATTTACTCAAAAACGGCTTTCACGATTTTGATCAAACTGGGTATTTGATGTATGTATATGCCAAAGATGTGATAGCCAACATTTCATCAAAATTGATCAACCGGAGGGGGGACTTTACTTAATAAATTTTGTATCATTTTCAAGTGTTTTTTTTTATTTACTCAAAAACGGCTTTCACGATTTTGATCAAACTGGGTATTTTATGTATGTATATGCCAAAGATGTGATAGCCAACATTTCATCAAAATTGATCAACCGGAGGGTGTACTTTGTTTAATAAGTTTTTTTCGATTTTCTCAAAAACGGCTTGAATGATTTTGATTAAACTGAGTATTTGATCTATTTATATGCCCGAGATATGACTGTAAAAATTTCATCAAAATTGATCAACCGGAGGGGGGACTTTACTTAATAAATTTTGTATCATTTTCAAGTGTTTTTTTTTATTTACTCAAAAACGGCTTTCACGATTTTGATCAAACTGGGTATTTGATGTATGTATATGCCAAAGATGTGATAGCCAACATTTCATCAAAATTGATGAACCGGAGGGGGGACTTTACTCAATAAATTTTGTATTATTTTCACGTGTTTTTTTTTATTTACTCAAAAACGGTTTTCACGATTTTGATCAAACTGGGTATTTGATGTATGTATATGCCAAAGATTTGATAGCCAACATTTCATCAAAATTGATCAACCGGAGGGGGGACTTTACTTAATAAATTTTGTATCATTTTCAAGTGTTTTTTTTTATTTACTCAAAAACGGCTTTCACGATTTTGATCAAACTGGGTATTTTATGTATGTATATGCCAAAGATGTGATAGCCAACATTTCATCAAAATTGATCAACCGGAGGGGGTACTTTGTTTAATAAGTTTTTTTCGATTTTCTCAAAAACGGCTTGAATGATTTTGATTAAACTGAGTATTTGATCTATTTATATGCCCGAGATATGACTGTAAAAATTTCATCAAAATTGATCAACCGGAGGGGGGACTTTACTTAATAAATTTTGTATCATTTTCAAGTGTTTTTTTTTATTTGCTCAAAAACGGCTTTCACGATTTTGATCAAACTGGGTATTTGATGTATGTATATGCCAAAGATGTGATAGCCAACATTTCATCAAAATTGATCAACCGGAGGGGGGACTTTACTTAATAAATTTTGTATCATTTTCAAGTGTTTTTTTTTTATTTACTCAAAAACGGCTTTCACGATTTTTATCAAACTGGGTATTTTATGTATGTATATGCCAAAGATGTGATAGCCAACATTTCATCAAAATTGATCAACCGGAGGGGGGACTTTACTTAATAAATTTTGTATCATTTTCACGTGTTTTTTTTTATTTACTCAAAAACGGCTTTCACGATTTTGATCAAACTGGGTATTTTATGTATGTATATGCCAAAGATGTGATAGCCAACATTTCATCAAAATTGATCAACCGGAGGGGGTACTTTGTTTAATAACTTTTTAAGTTTTTTTCGATTTTCTCAAAAACGGCTCGAACGATTTTGATTAAACTGAGTATTTGATCTATTTATATGCCCGAGATATGACTGTAAAAATTTCATCAAAATTGATCAACTGGAGGGGGGACTTTACTTAATAAATTTTGTATCATTTTCAAGTGTTTTTTTTTATTTGCTCAAAAACGGCTTTCACGATTTTGATCAAACTGGGTATTTGATGTATGTATATGCCAAAGATGTGATAGCCAACATTTCATCAAAATTGATCAACCGGAGGGGGGACTTTACTTAATAAATTTTGTATCATTTTCAAGTGTTTTTTTTTTATTTACTCAAAAACGGCTTTCACGATTTTTATCAAACTGGGTATTTTATGTATGTATATGCCAAAGATGTGATAGCCAACATTTCATCAAAATTGATCAACCGGAGGGGGGACTTTACTTAATAAATTTTGTATCATTTTCACGTGTTTTTTTTTATTTACTCAAAAACGGCTTTCACGATTTTGATCAAACTGGGTATTTTATGTATGTATATGCCAAAGATGTGATAGCCAACATTTCATCAAAATTGATCAACCGGAGGGGGTACTTTGTTTAATAACTTTTTAAGTTTTTTTCGATTTTCTCAAAAACGGCTCGAACGATTTTGATTAAACTGAGTATTTGATCTATTTATATGCCCGAGATATGACTGTAAAAATTTCATCAAAATTGATCAACTGGAGGGGGGACTTTACTTAATAAATTTTGTATCATTTTCAAGTGTTTTTTTTATTTACTCAAAAACGGCTTTCACGATTTTGATCAAACTGGGTATTTATGTATGTATATGCCAAAGATGTGATAGCCAACATTTCATCAAGATTGATCAACCGAAGGGGACACTTTATTTCATAACTTTTTTTCTAATTTTTAGATTATCTCAAAAACGGCTTTAACGATTTTCTTCATATTCGTCATGTTTAATGAAAATTGAGTGTTATTTAATATCAGGTAAGCGTTATCATTATTAAAATGTTCTGAGGGGTTTATAGAGCAAATGAAAACAAAAATAAGAAATGAATGTGGAAAATGTGTAACTTTGAGAAGTGGCATTAACAAAACGCATTAATTTCTTATCTAAGTAAGTTGGTAAGTGAAAGTTGTGTGTTGCGCGCACGCACCAGATTTTTTATTTTGGTTTCATGTTACAATATTGTATAATACAAAACTTATAAAGGAACTAAGATTTTATAATTTAAAGAAAGCCTGGGAATTTAGAATATGTACAGTAAGTCGGAAGGATCAGTGTGGACTTGGCTCCTGCAGTGAAAACAGCTTAGTGAGGTCAACAGATGATCTAATTTACCACTAACAATTGACTTAAATATACCAGACACTGATAAAAATGCATGAAACCGCTTTGCAACCTTCCACCAGCACCAAGAAATGTTTCTATATTAAAATAAATCAAATAAAAACTCACTCTCAGTAATAAAAAAAAAAAGTTCATGAAATTGTATTGTTATAGGCTGATGTTTTAATGGAGGTTAGCCAGGATGATAAATGAAGGCCAGGCCCATTAAGGGTTGGCTCACTGGGGTTCTTAAAAAAAAAAAATCTGGTGCGTGCGCGCAACACACAACTTTCACTTACCAACTTACTTAGATTAGAAATTAATGCGTTTTGTTAATTGCCACTTATCAAATGAACAGAACAGTTTAATTATAACGCATTGGTTTGTCATTAAAGGCGTAAGGCGCATGCGTGAGCTCAAGGTGTTTTATGAGTTGACGGAATATTTTTCTTTTTTTCTCCTGAATGTGTTTACTTGATTCTCTTCATATATCATATTTAGCCGTTTCTTATTTTTAAGCGTGATGAGAGACAGTTAATTTCCCAATATAAACTAAAACAAAGGTACTTTATAGAAAAACAAAAAAAGCCCCTTCCCCATTTAAGCCCCCTCAGAACATTTTAATAATGATAAAGCTTACCTGATATTAAATAACAACTAATTTTCATTAAACATAACGAATTTGATAAAAATCGTTAAAGCCGTTTTTGAGATAATCGATCAAAAAGGTAAAAATTGGACAACATTTATTAAGTAAAGTCCCCCCTCCTGTTGATCAATTTTAATGAAAGTTTTACAGTCATATCTCGGGCATATAAATACATCAAATACCAAGTTTGATCAAAATCGTTAAAACCGTTATTGAGTAAATAAAAAAAACACGTGGAAATGATACAAAATTTATTAAGTAAAGTCCCCCCTCAGGTTGATCAATTTTGATGAAATTTTTACAGTCATATCTCGGGCATATCAATAGATCAAATACTCAGTTTAATCAAAATCGTTAGAGCCGTTTTTGAGAAAATCGAAAAAAACGTAAAAAGTTATTAAATAAAGTACCCCCACCCTTTGACCAATTTTGATGAAATTTTTGCTGTCACATCGCGGGCATATACATACTCTAAATACCCAATTTCAGGTTCGCACGGTTTATAGTTTTTGAGCTAGTCTGTTCACACACACACACACACACAGACACACACACAGACACACACACACACAGACCATTTCGCGGGACTTGGTTATTTTGACTCAGGGGACCCCAAAACGTGTATTTCCGTTGAAAACCGGAAGTCGAAAATTTTCACGATCGCAATACTTCCACTTACTATATATTTCATATATAGGTAAGTGAAAGTAAAAAATTGGAAGGATGCAAATTGTCCACATAATGAGACTGCCACACAAGTGGGATCGGCTGTTCATACTACAATACCCTACGGTGTTATAAATAATGCGATGTCGATGTATTAGATTATTTACAATATAATGCTTTTTTTGAATAAAAATAAATTTTATTTGGAAGTAAAAATTTAATTTTTTTTTAAATTTAAAAAAATTAAATTTTATTCGAGCTTTTAATAAAATTTTAAACTTAATGAATGAATGAAAACGTGTTTATTTTAAAATCCATAATACAAATCATTAAATAGAGAAATTAACAAAACACATAGACAATGGAAAATTCCGTCTGTCGAGGTCTGTGTTTCCGATTCCATAGTTATAAATAAATACTATAATACACATCAATGTTTTACAAAATCATAATAAATAATTAATAATTTAACACAAAATAATAAGCATAATAAATATATTGAATACAATATAATAATAAAGTATGAATAAAATTAAATAAAAAGGTTGCCTCAATGATCCCCTACCTGCTAATCCATTGAGCTCTTCTCAATGTGGCCTGCTGGACATAACAGCTAAGTGCTATCCAATTGCTTCCAATTAATAGAGTAAATAATTCATCTGGTGTACTAAACTCCCGACCGAAATATTTTTTCCTTAGTTCGCCATAAACATGGCAGGTCCCCAGGAAATGAAACGTGTCTTCTTTCTCCCCTCCATGGCATACTGGGCAGTCATCTTTACTTTCGTTATTCCATGGTTTTACGTTTAAATTTAACATTTCGGTTCGACTACGGAAGATGGTCCTGATAACTGTAATATCATAACGGTCATCAAGATACGGCGAAACAGTGCCTGCTGTGCATAAGCCCGCGTAGATATAAAAACGAGAATGGATGCATTTTTCTATGTTTCTTTGTTTTTCTTCTTCCTCTATCCCCTGACTGACTGAGGCCAACTTCCGCCGCAGGTCTACCACATTTAACAGGTCGAGTTTAATTTTGAAACAATCCTCAAACTCCAACCACTTCCGGTACCAATATACTTTCTTATTAATTACTTCTTTCGCGAGGATGCGAGGTAATCGACAGTCCGGCATATCCAGAACCTTCAGTATATATTCAAAATGTAATTTTAGAGTGTAGGAGTATATAGATGCTATTCCTGTTTCGTGGGCTAATATATATGTTGGTGCGAATCGCGGGAGAAACAACTTTTTTATAAAATAACGTTTGAACTTCTCTAAAACATCATATGAATCGAAACCCCAAGCCTGCCCTCCATAACTAACCACTGCCCGCGATAATGACTTATATCTTTCTAGTTTACTCGTATAGGGTATATTTTTGTTAACAATTAAGTTACTCCAAGTTGAATTTAAACCAAATTTTGCATGGCATACCCTCTCGGAGAAGTGGCCCCAGAGCTAGTCTTGGAGTTATAATCACATCAAGATATTTGTATTCATTGACCACTTCGACATGAACCCCTCCGAAGTTCCACCTCTCGAATCTGGTCAACCTACCACCATTGCTAAAGACCATTATTTTGGACTTCGCCAAGTTTATTTTCAGATTCCATAACCTGCAGTAGCCCTCGAGATTGTTTAGCATTCTCTGTAATTTTACTGGAGAGGGGGCCAACACTACCACGTCATCTGCATATAGTAGACATCAAATATTTACTCCAGCGATATCTATTCCTTCTTCAAGAGTATCGTGCAAGTCGTTTAGAAACAATGCGAACAGCAAAGGGCTCCTGCCTTAAGCCGACCGAGGTTTCAAAAAAATCTGTAAGGCCATCCTTATGATACAGAATCGATTTCGTGTTCAGATACATTTTTTTAATGATATTTAGAAATTTATTAAACATTCCGCAATTAGATAATTTAAAAAACAATGCCTCCCTATCTATACAGTCAAAGGCCGCCTTAAAATCAACAAAAAATGCATAGACCTTACGCCGTTTTTCCAAATTTAACTTAACAATACTAAATAAACTGAAAATGTGGTCAACGGTCGAATAGCCTGGTCGAAATCCCGCTTGGAATTCGTTAAGCAATCTGTTAGTGTCCACCCAATCCCACAACCGCCCCAACAGAATACCAGTAAACAGCTTAGTAATTACATTTATGAAAGATATCCCTCTGAAATTGTTTACATTATGTGCATCCCCTTTTTTAAATAATGGATAAATGACTGATTCGGTGAAACTCGAGGGGATTTTACCAGTATTAAAATAATTATTAAATAAATCGACAATTAGCCCCAGGGCAATTTCTGGTAAATTTTTGAAAAAATCATAGGGGACAGAATCGAGTCCCGGAGCCTTATTATTTTTCCCCTTTGCCAACGCAATTTTCAATTCGCTTAGTGTAATTTTCTTATCCAGTTCAACGTTTTCCCAGCAAGGCGCTGCGTACAATATTGGAGAACCTTTAATTGCAGGATTTAACAATGAACTAAAATAACACCTAAACTGCTCACCGGTAATATTTGATTCATTAATGAAATTTCTATTCTTAAATTGATTTATTAATGCCCACAAATCTTTTGAATCTTTAATATGTTTGAATTTATCTTTAAGGTTCTGATAATAAATATTTCTTTTCTTATTAACCAGTTCTTTATATTCATTATTCGCTTTCAAATAGAGCAATTTATTGTAATTGTTACTCCGTTTCCTAAATATCTTCAAAAAACTGAAAGACCTATACCGGTGTTTCATACATTCACTATCGAACCAAGGCTGTTTACCTCCAAGACAACTTCAATTGGCATATGCTGATTAAAAATTTTAGGAATTACTTCAAAATTTTTGATATATCTCAAGATAGGTGCCGTTAGGCAGCAGATATCAATTACTGAGCTACCTCTTCCCGAGATGTATGTTAATTCGCCATTGGGGTCCCCCTTTGTACGCCCATTTAATATAATTAGTTCACAATCATCGCACATCTCTAAGAACGATATACCTCTGGAATTCAAAACTTTATCCTTTGATTTTCGGTTAAAGTTTAATATACATTTTTCTTGAAAAATAGGTTCTGGTATTATCTGTCTTTCTGCCAGCCTCACGTTCATGTCACCTACTAATAGGTACTTTCCGCCAAAAGATAAAAGAAAATCTAGCAATTTTGAAAAATCCTCATCCCAAAAAGAATAATTCAAATAAACGGGTATAATGAAAAATTTTACCTGAGCACTATCAATTTCAATCAGGTCACAATTACCATATCTTACAAACCTGCATGCCACATTGAAAAGATTTAAATTATTTTTAATGCCTAACAAAATACCACCACTTGCCCTACCCTTTTTATTAGCTTTATTTGCACTAATCCACACTAAATCAAATTCACTAAAGTATTTTTGATATTTAAAACAGTCTGATTCACCTAAGAATGTTTCACATAGCGCTATAATATCATAAAACTTAATAAAATAATCAACTATTTTAATTTTTATTTCCACAAGGTATACCAGAGGTAGCTGACTTGCTGATTAAACCTCGGGGAGGAGTGGGGCAAGTTTCCTAACTGGGTGTGTGTATATACCCTTAGAAGTTTTGATTTGCACCACTCACTAACCGTTTTGGTGACCCTCCCTACTGGCCAGTGTAAAGGCTATACATTGGGTTCTTTTAAACCCAATAAAAGGCCTGGTTTCAAGTTTTCTGTTTTTGTGTTCTACTTACTCCTCATTTGCAGTGCATCAAACTTAGCGTCACCGATTCCATCTATCTTTTAAACATTTTGGAGTCGTTTAAAAGATTTAATGCCTGCCTCCCAAATTCCGCAGAAATGAGGAGCAGCAGGAGGTATAAACTCCTATTAGATATTTTTACTTGACAGATGATTAGCAATTTTATCCTGTGTCTCTGTGACTTTAACCACTGATAGAGCTCTTTTAGATATCTATCTGCCCCGATAAAATTTCTTCCATTATCTGATAAGATCTTATTTGGTACTTCCGTCATCTGCCGTAGTAATGCCGCCAAGAAAGTCTCTGATGTAAGGTGCGAAAGAAGTTCAATATGAACTGCCTTTGTACTGAGACATACACATGATTTTCGCCGAAATGAATTCTTCCTTGGATATTCCTTTGTGATGAATGGACCAGCAAAATCAAGGCCTATATTCATAAATGGGTGTCCTTGCTCAAATCGAGTGCTTGGTAAGTCAGCCATTATATGGCTGTAATTTCTAGCCTCAAATCTATGCACGACCAGACGATTCGTCGTGCAGTTATCACCCAATAAAGCCCTATTTACACTCATCAGTGACGGCACCGGCACGTAATCCGTCTTGCAGATTAAAAGATATTTTCCCATGTATTTCAGATGAGTCTATTCACACTCAACCGGCACCGTACCGTATCAGTGAAGCCAGTGCCCCGTCAGTGATTCTTCAGTGAAATTCAGAATTCAGCATTAATAAAATAAATGATGAAAAACTCAGTTATATTAGTCTAATTTCTCTACAGTTGTTTATAGTTTATTGAATTAATTTTTCTCTAAAAAAAAAAAAAAAAAAAAAAAAGGATTTAAATTTAATGTAATTACAGTAAAATAATGCCTAGGTTTATATTTTGTACTAATTGTTTTTTTATAGCAAACTAATATATCATTATATGGGTATAGTTGCTGTTAACAGTATTGGAGCAATCCATAGGACAATCACACAAAAAACATTAATTGCTTCATCTACAACGTTTCGGCTATATCGCTATTTTCAAGTCTAAAATTGGTTTAATCAATTAAACATTATTAAATAATAAAAGTTCAAAAATAATAAATAACAATAGTAAAAACTCTGGTGCGTGCGCGCAACACACAACTTTCACTTACCAACTTACTTAGATTAGACATTATTGCGTTTTGTTAATTGCCACTTCTCAAATGAACAGAACGGCTTTAATTATGAACAATGGTCTGTCACTGAAGGCGTACTCCGTAAGCGTGGGCTAAACGAGTTTTATGAATTGACTGAATATTTTTCTTTTTTTCTCCTCTTTATGTTTTCTTTATTTTTATCATATCTCATACTTGGCCATTTCTTATTTTTAGGCGTAACGAGAGACAGTTAATTTCTCCATATAAACAAAAACAAAGGGACTTTATAGGAAACAAAAAAACAAGCAAATAGGCCCCTACCCCCCCCAAAAAGCCCCCTCAGAATATTTTAATAATGGTAAAGCTTACCTGATATTAAAGAACACCTAATTTTCATTAAACATGACGAATTTGATAACAATCGTTAAAGCCGTTTTAAGATCATCAAAAAAAAGGTAAAAATTGGGAAAAAAAATTATGAAATAAAGTCCCCCCTCCGGTAGATCAATTTTGATGAAATGTTGGCTATCACATCTTTGGCATATACAAACATCAAATACCCAGTTTGATCAAAATCGTTAAAACCGTTTTTGAGTAAATAAAAAAAACAAGTGAAAATGATACAAAATTGATTAAGTAAAGTCCCCCCTCCGATTGATCAATTTTGATGAAATGTTTACAGTTATATCTAGGGCATATAAATAGATCAAATACTCAGTTTAATCAAAATCGTTAGAGCCGTTTTTGAGAAAATCAAAAAAAAACTTAAAAACTTATTAAATAAAGTACCCTCTCCCTTTGAGCAATTTTGATTAAATTTTTGCTGTCACATCGTGCGCATATACATACACTAAATACCCAATTTCATGTTCGCACGGTTTATAGTTTTTGAGCTAGTCTGTTCACACACAGACCATTTTGCGGGACTTGGTTATTTGGACTCAGGGGACCCCAAAACGTGTATTTCCGTTGAAAACCGGAAGTCGAAATTTTTCACGATCGCAATACTTCCACTTACTATATATTTCATATACGAGTATAGGTAAGTGAAAGTAAAAAATCTTTTCTCTTAAAGAAGGAAGCACTATTCTATATTTTAACCATTTACTAGCATACTTGCTTAAGAATGTATTTTCAATCAAAATTTTTTTATAAAATTTGTTAAGGGTAACTGTACCATAAGTTGACAGTGCTCCAACAGTTGACATTTTGTACAAAAAGTGTGAATAATAAAACTCAGGGTTGATTATTTTGGTTCAAAATTTTGCGGTAATTTGTCATGTTATACTACTTAGCTGTGCTGCCATCAGCATTAGTTTGATGAGAACTCAAGCTTACTTGAGAGAGGTTATAATGGCGAATTTTCTAGTGGCCTGAAAACTTGGTTTCTGCTACCCTATTTCATTAAGGTGGAAGTCAAGTTAAATAAGCTTTTTAGTTGGTTTAATTGAGTTAAATTATGGTTTAATTACTTTTATGGTATTCATTAAGTTCATGAGAATCATTTGATATCCTTTTTAATATATTTATACAATGTTTTAGGACTTAAATATAGGTTTCAACTATTAGAACAGAAATTAATCCATAATTTCAATAGTTGACATCAATGTCAACTACCGCCAGAATTAGCAAATAGTGTTCTATCTGGGGGTGGTTTATCGAAGTCTGATTCTGGCTGGATGACAGGTGTCTTATTTTATGAATTTATAGTTATTGTGATGAATTTAGTATATCCATGGATCATTGAGAGCAAAATTGCATTGCCAATAATCCTATTCCTAAAGGGAAACGCGTCTCATCGGACTCTCCCAACTTCCCAATTCAGCAAAGAACATGTGATACTTGCTATTAGTCGCACTCTATCAAAATGCTACACATTTCATCCAACCAATGAATGTGGCCATCTTTAATTGTCTAAAAGAGTACTGGAAGAGTGAAAAACGAAACTTCTGGCCATTTCTAAAATTTATTTATCATACTTACTTAACTGGATGATCTCATTTTTCGTTTAAATTTGTTTCTCATAGATTTTTGTGTGTAAAATGATTAAATTGTGGAAATTTTATTTTGTTTCAATTACTAGTTTATAAATAAAAAAAAAGATTAACTTTTATTTCAGTCCTTATTACCTATTAAAAATCATAGGAAATCAAAAATTAATGCATGTGCCAACTTTAAAACCATAAATGTAAACTTTCCAAACCTTTACATTTTGATGTGTCAACTATTGGTTCATTTTAGAAGCTTTTACGAAATAATCAATATACATTATAAAGCAAAGTGTACAATATGCCGTAAAGGCTCAAAAACGACTTCACGTAGGATTAAGGAAGTTATGTTGTCGTTTAGCCATATAACCCCTAACGGAGAAGAAGGTTTCCGTTTTTCTCTTAAGAGTGTAAAATTGAAGAGAAAGGGACTGGAATTTCAAGCCTCTCGCACCATTTAATTAGCCTCTCTGAGATTGAGATTCGAGTTTATGAATGAAAAATTTAGTTCGAGCTCCAGACTACCAGGCAGCGCTAGGGTGCGTTTCACTCGATGTTTGTTGTTCATTCATCCAGTTCATTTGTAAAGGTTATATATTTGTTCAGCTGTTCTTTTTAAATCACTAAAATATTAAGCGAAAATAATTAGTTTCTCCTTTGCTTTCAAAATAAAATAATGATTTTACATCTCTGCAATCAATTAAAAAACCAACTGGATTCCTTAAAAAATTATTTTTCTCTTAAGAAGGCTAATATATGGTCAGCACATTACATTTAATCTATATATAACATATACTTAAGTAAATTTAATGCAATGCCAGTGAACATTTCTTAGTAGTGAGCGAATAAAATCAGACATAAAAAAGAGATGAATTGACTGAATATAAATCGAATATAAAAAGTTTGAAGTGTTCTTATTGTATTTATGAAAAAGAAGTTGGTTTGGTTACTACGTATGATGAGCATTCCAGTTGACAAAACAACTAACTCCAATAACAGCATTCAAGATTTTATCATCCCTCATAGTTCAAGATAAAAAGAAATATGATGGAAAATTTGTGCCTTCAAGAAATTTTGGTTTTAACTTTGTAATAGTAGTAAGATTCGAAATATGCAGAAACTGTCCGAATTACGGGGGGGATATCTTAAGGGAGGTTGAAATGGAAGAAATGTCTTAAAAAAAGTTTCTATGAATATTCCGTTTCGTTTCTATACTCCTGGGTCAAATAGGACCATCATAGTAGTCGGCGCATAAGTTTTACTCGAAATTTAATTTTTTTAACTGAGATACTAGATTTTTCAAATATACTCTAATAACTTACTATCTGCTGATTACTTGGAATGGGCTTATAGGATTCAGAATCACAGAAACCATCAAAAACGATGCATAACTTGACAAAGTTGCAGCAAAATTAATTGTTCATTTACCATTTTCAACCCCCTGTAAATTATACTGGGGTCCTTATTTGGGCGGACTCTGCAGATCTCAAGTCTGCAGAATATTGATACCAAGTTAAAACCGAATTTTCAAGAAGGTGCTAATTTTGTTCCCTATTTCCTTTAATTTTAAAGTTTGTCTGATATTAAAACTACCACACAACTACCGGAGCGAAGCCGGGCACCCTAGCTAGTTTTTTATAAAAACCATAATTGTAGATCATAGGATATTGTATACCTAATTTTCTAGAGGGTTTGGCCAAACCAAATTCATCACAAAGATTATCCTAACATCAATATATTGGTAAATAGTGTCAATAATATAATTTTTTTTTCTTAAACTGTCAACTATTGGTATAGTTACCCTAAATATAATTTAAAAAAAATCCCTTTTAAAAAATTAGTTTCTCATAATAAATAATTACAATAAATTAAAATATCTCAATCTGAATAATGATTTAATTTATCCAGCTTTTTAAACATTGCCTTCATCACCCAAAATAAAACTTCTTTTTTTACATATATAAACCATTAACTGGTGTCGTCATATATGAAGATGAAAGACTTGAATTGTGTAAATGTTCATTGGCCACCCTATTCCTATGTTAACCCTTATTTATTAATACCTCCCTTATTGTAAATAAACTAGGAATATGTAACTATAAAGTTTCCCTAATTGTGTTTCTATTTTTCAAATTATTCTGACAGAATAATAAAAAACAGAAAGAAAAAATATATATATAAAACTTGTTTAACATATGATCATATGTATTGTATTTTGTTTAATATTTCTGTATAACATTTTCCTAGATTCTTGGTATCCGTTTTAAAATTTACCGCTTTGTTAATATTTTGGGTAATATGTATCGCCTCCATCAATTTTCTTTTTTGGTTATTAATTTCTTTATGCACAATAGAGACCTCGTCAAAATCAAATTTATGTTTTGTTGTAAAGCAATGCTTGGCTAGGGCAGTTTTTTCACTATTATTTTGTAAATTATTAGTGTTGCTTATATGTTGCGCCATCCTGTCTTTTAAATATTGCCTAGTTTCCCCATTGTATGAACCTGGGCAATGCAGGCAATCAATCTTATATACAACCCCAGCCATCAAATCTTTGGGTATTTTATCTTTCATGTTGTGCAGTTTTTTTTTTTTTATATGATGACTTAAATGTCATTTTAAAGATATCTACATCATAATCAAAAAAGGATCTATTAATATTTTCTGACAGGCCTTTTACATAGGTACATTTAAAATATGCTTACCAATCAATGCCTTAGTGTTATTGATTGTTTTATCCACCTGTGAAATTCCATTATTTTCTTTTATTTTTATATTTTTTCCCAATATTTTTTATTAAGTTTTTAGGGTAGAAATTTTCAATAAAAAGGTTAAAAAATTTGGCTTAACTACATTTAGTCTTACTTTGTCTGTTATTTTTATTGCTCTATATATAAAATTATTGAGAACATTGATTTTGATATGATGTGGGTGATTTGATAAATAATTTAAAATTATATCTTGGCTGGTGATTTTTTTTGGTTCATTCTGTAATTATTTTGCATCCGTTCCTAATTATATTCATGTCTAGAAATCTAATTTTTCCATTCTCTTCCTCTTCTATTGTGAACTGAATTCGATCATTATATTTATTTAATTTTTCAAACAATGGCTTTATTTGTTTTTCATTTATTAAACATAATATCATCGTCCACATATTTTATAATTAACTTCGGTTTAACAATTTTTTTATTATTTTTAATTTATTCATCTAATAACGTATTCATAACTATACCAGACAATGAAACTGACAGAACCCCACCCATAGCTAAACCTGTTAACTGCCTATATATTTTGCCATTGAATTTGAAAAAACCATTGTCACAACAAAACTTAATTCTTTCCAAAAATACACTCTTGTTTTTTATATCAGTGTATGGTTGTATTTCATGCCATTTTTCATTTATACATTTAATAACTTGTGGATCTTCATCAGGGCTAAAAGAAAACAAATATATGAGTGTCTATGCTAGAGGGTGACAATAAATGGATACATTACCGAACTGATAATAATATAAGAGATGGTGTATACATGAATATTAAAATAAGTGGCTGGTTAACAAGATAAAATAGAATCTGATATTTACCTACTGAGTCCAGGTGGATACTAAGACTAAAGGTAAAAATAAGGTGAGAGGTAGTGTTAGGGGGTTAGTTTGCCGACTTCAAAGGTTTATGACGGGGAAATCCAACTCTTTTGAAGTGAAGGCACATGACAACTGAGTGAACAAAAGTTTTTAAAAACTAACAAAATATTTGGTACTGTATGCAAATAGTTAAATCTGGACTCAATAATAACATAAAATGAGAATAATACATAATGTAACAATGCATAAAAAATTGGGAAATATTCAGAAAGAAGTATACAATACAAAAATAATAATAGTACAAGAGGTACAGAGATAATTGCAGGTACCTATGAAATCAAAACTAGGATTTGAGGATGCAGAAGATGTTAGAATAAGTGGATGAAATTATCTCTTTATTTGTTTTGTGATTTACCGGGTTATTTTTTCCAGATGGATGAAAATGGATTCTGAGAGGAGTCGTTTATCGTGGTTAGGTACAGTAGTTAATATGGAGGGGTTCTCAAAGTCGAAGGAATGGTGGGCAATGGCATGTTCTGCTAATTTAGATGTAGAAGAATTACGCGTGGAAATACTGTATTTATGTTGATCAATACGTTTTTTTAAATAATTTTTGTTTTCACCGATATAGCAACTGTTGCAATTAAGCGTGGAGCACTGGATATGATAAACTACATTACACTTGTCTAGGAGAGGTACTGGGTCTTTGAGTTTGGTATAAAGATTTTTTAATTTATTGTTATTTTTTAATAGTAGGCGCATGTGTGGGATACTCGATGAGAAGGATTTTTTAATTTTGTTTGAGAGAATGGGGATATATGGGATAGATCTGTATTGGAAAGTAGAGATCAGAGGTTGTGAAGAGTTGTTAGAGAGATTTTGGGTTTTAGCATTGTTATTGATAAGTGTTTTTATTAAGTGCTCAGGAAAATCATTAGATTTTAAGAAATCATTCAGGCGGATTTTGTTTTGACAATGAAATTGTGGATCGGACAAGGTCAGGCTACGGTGGATGAGGATTTTTGCGACGTTGATTTTTTGGTGATGTGGATGTTGGGAAAAATAGTTTAGGAGTCGGCCAGGATAAGTGGGTTTGGTGTACCAATTAGTGGATATGGAATTGTCCGGGTTTCTGGTAATGGAAATATCTAGGGATGGAAGGGTACAATTGGTTTCCAATTCTATAGTGAAACGAAGACGTGGATGGTAGGAGTTAAAGGCGTCGAGGATATCAGTAATAGAGTTAGGATTGAGAATCAATAGGAGGTCGTCTACATATTTTTTAATGGAAAAAATATCGTTGGGGAATTTAGGTATTACAGAATCAAGGAGGTCGTTGAGGACAATACCGGAGAGGTCGGGAGCTAGACTCCTCTCAGAATCCATTTTCATCCATCTGGAAAAAAATAACCCGGTAAATCACAAAACAGATAAAGAGATAATTTCATCCACTTATTCTAACATCTTCCGCATCCTCAAATCCTAGTTTTGATTTTATATCTTGTTAACCAGCCACTTATTTTAATATTCATGTATACACCATCTCTTATATTATTATCAGTTGTGTAATGTATCCATTTATTGTCACCCTCTAGCATAGACACTCATATATTTGTTTTCTTTTAACCCTGATGAAGATCCACAAGTTGGATCGAAACGTTGGCTTACAACAATAAAATCATTGTAAACTGAAAATCCTGACCATCATTTAACCTATCAAAATTAAATAAGATAATAGATCTTTCTATTATTACGCCGTATGCAATTAAAGGTGATAACATTCAAAATAACAAAACATCTATATATGCTAATTTTTTTTTCCGGGGCAGATGCACCGCTGTCCCAATGGGCCTATTGTGCGCCAAGTTACCTGCCTGGGTTCTACTCCGCTTTATATGCTTATTTTCAGAACCTCAGTGTATTTAAGAAGGCTACTTGGGTTGATTAACTCACCGTTGATTGACCGTAAGTCTTTTTAGTGCATTCCTGTCAAGATTTAGTAATTCTCTACTCCTTCTGACAGAGGGACTGTCCAGGAACAATTTGAAATGTTTTAGGTTTTGCATCTTCCAAATTGTTTTCTTTTCGCTCCATATATTTCCTCTATCCTCCTTATGGCAGAGCTTTTGCTAATGCCACACACCGGTCCAGGGGTGATTGGTTTGATATTGGATCCTTTTCTGGCGAGAGTGTCTGCATTTTCGTTTCCTGGTATACCAGTGTGGCCTGGCACCCATTCTACATTCACTCGGTTGTTGTTTGCTAGGCTGTTGAGTCTTGTTTTACACTCCCATACAACCTTGGATTTTGTATCTGTATGATTAAGGGCACCAAGTGCGGCTTGACTGTCTGTGTAGATAGTGATTGTTTTCCCAGACATTTTTTCGTTCAGCAACTGTAGCTGATTGCCAGCACCTCTGATTGAAATACTGTGGTGAATTTGCCCAATGCGGCGTATATACCTTCATTGGGTTTATCTTTTCTCCAGATGCCCGCACCCGACCCTTTGTTGGTGAGTGAGCCATTCGTGTGAGCAGCAGATACCATTGTTCGGTATATGCAGTTCTTTATCGTTTATTTTGACGTTAAAGTTTGCTTCCAGTGAGCCTCTGATCTGAATGTCAGAGTGCATGGATAGTAGTCTATCCTTTTCAAGCTCCTGGAATATCTTCCAGTGTCCCCAATTTGTGTGAGCTTTAGAGGACAAGTTTAACTTGTTGATCCTGTAACAGGCCTTTAGGGCTTGCACCTCCGCCTCCATGTGCAGTGGTGCTAGGTTAAGCATCAATTCCATGGTGGCATTAGGATCATTGCGCCTGTTATAATGAGGCACGCTAGTCTTTGCGATTTTTCCAGCCGAGCTTTGTTTCTGCCTATCCCTGATTTATGCCACCAGACCAGGGAAGAGTATAGCACCATTGGCTTTATAACCATAGTATAAAGCCAGTATGCCATTTTGGGTTTTAGTCCCCAGTTTATGCCTATTACTCTTTTGCAGGCCCATAGACATTTCAGGGCTTTGTTGGTCATGACTTCCACGTGTTTAGCCCAATTGAGTTTATTGTCCAGTTTGACTACTAGGTGTTTTACTGTTATGCTTTGGCTCAACTGGACCCCCTCAATTGTTGGTAGCTTTATGGCTATTTTCCTCCTCATGCTGAAGATGCAAATGCTTATTTTCTGTGGAATGATATTCAATCCATTGTTCTTGCACCAGTTCAGTATGATTCTAGTTGCGCTATTTAGGAGGTCCGATAAGACATTTTGATGTTTACCTCCTACAAGGACTGCTATATCGTCCGCATATCCCTGTGCATAGTAGCCTAAGGTGTTTAGCTTCGTCAGCAGTGTGTCCATCACTAAGCACCACAGTAATGGGGATATCTCCTCCACCCTGAGGACATCCACCTTTAGGTTTGATCAATATTTCGCTGAGTCCTAATTCGGCGGTATTTGCCTTTCTCTCAGCATGGTCATGATCCATCTGATGGAAATTTCATCAATTTTTCTCTCCAACAGGGTTTTCTCTACTGCCCAGTGTGGTGTTCTGTCGAAGGCACCTTCAATGCCGATGAATGTGCCAATCATGGTTTCTTGGTGGTCCATAGATTTTTCAATTCTAGAGACTAGTTTATGCAGTGCTACCTCACAGGATTTCCTGCTTGGTAGGCAAATTGATTTTCATGTATTGGGTAAATACCCACTAATAGTTCCCTCACATGCCTGGCCATCATCTTCTCCAATACTTTCATTAGGAAGGATGTCAGGCATATGGGTCTGAACGCTTTAGGGTTGTCGTAGGTCCCTTTACTGGGTTTTGGTATATAGCAGACCTTGGATACTTTCCATTCGTGTGGTAGTTATCCCAGCGCTAGGCTTCCTCGTAGCAATTCTAGGAGGTATGATCAGAGTATATGCAGTCCTTTTTGTATAAGGGCTGGAAATATTCCGTCTACACCAGCTGAATGTAAGCTAATAATATAAATTCTAAACTAAGATTATATAATAATAATAATGACAAAGAAATGTTAGACTGATATAATAATCTATATAAGAAAAATTTAGTAGAAAATCTATGCGAAATCGAGGTTCCTAATATTTTGAGTTTAGGGGAAAATGTGAACATATTTCCAAAAAATTTCAGTAAAGATATAGCTAATCTAATAGTAGATATAGAATTTACTTTAAATAAATTGGACACATGTGAGAGCCATGTGAATGGGTTAAGAAATAACATTATCAGAAAAATAGGAAATTTTTTTGGATAAAAATAAAGCAAATAAAAGTAAAGTTAATTCATTGATAAGTACCTGGGAAAAAGACATAGAATTAACTATTAAATTTAAAAGTAGAAACCCTAATATAATAGTATTTAAATCTGACAAAACTAAACAAGTGGCAGTCATGCATAAAAATCTCTACTAAATAACATGTATGACTTACTTAATGATAATGATATAATACATATAAGGAAATTAGAATAGATCCATTAAATGAAAATAAAAATAATGTTACGAAATACATAGAAAAATTACTAAATAACAAATATATAAATACTGATATTTATAAAAGAATAATAGAGAAGCATCCAATTCATCCCCGAATGTTTGGCCTAATAAAACTTCACAAACCTGATAAACCATTCAGACTTTTTTTATTTAAAATTTATAAAACCTGCATTAGATCACTTAAATAACAACAAATTGCTATGATATTAAAAATTCAGTTCAAGCAAAAGAGTTGTTAAATAATATCATCTTAAAAGAAGGGAACAAGTTAATAAGTTTTGATGTTACTTAACTTTTTACATCAGTACCAATCAAATTAATTATTAAATGTATAAATGAAAAATGGCATGACATACAACTATATACTGATATAAAAAACAAAAGTGTATTTTTGGAAGGAATTAAGTTTTGTTGTGAAAATGGTTTTTTCAAATTCAATGGCAAAATATATAGGCAGTTAGCAGGTTTAGCTATGTGTGGGGTTCTGTCAGTTTCATTGTCTGGTATAGTTATGAATACGTTATTAGATGAATAAATTAAAAATAATAAAAAAATTGTTAAACCGAAGTTAATTATAAAATATGTGGACGATATTTATGTTTAATAAATGAAAAACAAATAAAGCCATTGTTTGAAAAATTAAATAAATATAATGATCGAATTCAGTTCACAATAGAAGAGGAAGAGAATGGAAAAAATAGTATATAAGATTGATTGCCTGCATTGCCCAGGTTCATACAATGGGGAAACTAGGCAATATTTAAAAGACATGATGGCGCAACATATAAGCAACACTAATAATTTACAAAATAATAGTGAAAAAACTGCCCTAGCCAAGCATTGCTTTACAACAAAACATAAATTTGATTTTGATGAGGTCTCTATTGTGCATAAAGAAATTAATAACCAAAAAAGAAAATTGATGGAGGCAATACATATTACCCAAAATATTAACAAAGCGGTAAATTTTAAAACGGATACCAAGAATCTAGGAAAATGTTATACAGAAATATTAAACAAAATACAATACATATGATCATATGTTAAACAAGTTTTATATATATTTTTTTTCTTTCTGTTTTTTATAATTCTGTCAGAATAATTTGAAAAATAGAAACACAATTAGGGAAACTTTATAGTTACATATTCCTAGTTTATTTACAATAAGGGAGGTATTAATAAATAAGGGTTAACAGGAATAGGGTGGCCAATGAACATTTACACAATTCAAGTCTTTCATCTTCATATATGACGACACCAGTTAATGGTTTATATATGTAAAAAAAGAAGTTTTATTTTGGTTGATGAAGGCAATGTTTAAAAAGCTGGATAAATGAAATCATTATTCAGATTGAGATATTTTAATTTATTGTAATTATTTATTATGAGAAACTAATTTTTTAAAAGGGATTTTTTTTTAAATTATATTTAGGATAACTATACCAATAGTTGACAGTTTAAGAAAAAAAAATTATATTATTGACACTATTTACCAATATATTGATGTTAGGATAATCTTTGTGATGAATTTGGTTTGGCCAAACCCTCTAGAAAATTAGGTATACAATATCCTATGATCTACATTTATGGTTTTTATAAAAAAATATTTCGTAAAAGCTTCTAAAATGAACCAATAGTTGACACATCAAAATGTAAAGGTTTGGAAAGTTTACATTTATGGTTTTAAGTGAAGCGTATAATATTAATTAACTTAGATTTATTTATTGGCGATTGACACTTAATCTAAAAATAAACGGAACTGATCCACCAAGTCCGCGTTTAAAACGTCGGAAAAGAGGCAGAATTAAATCTAATTTAGACGTGATAAACTTAGAAAATATTGAAAATAAAATAATTCCCACTTACTTGGTAGTAAGCTGTAAGAATGAAAAAAGTTTTAAGAATATCTCTCCATTTTTTATTAATAAATTCATTACTAACACTGCTGGAAGTGTAAAAAATATTTAAAAACTTAAAGACGGGAATCTATTGATTGAAGTTAATAGCACAAAACAAACAGAATTGTTATTAGCTATGAAAAATTTTGGTGGTCAGTTTGAAGTTGAGGTTAGTCCTCATCGATCCTTAAACTATTCTAAAGGAGTAATTGAATGCTTTGATCTCCAATATGCAACTATGTAGGAGATTAAGGAAGAGCTAAAAGATATTGTTATTGATATCTCCCGGATTAAAGTTAAAAGAGATGGGGTTGAAAAATATACCCATACCTCCGTCCTAACCTTTGCCACACCTCCCGAATCAATTAAGATTGGATTTCTAACAGTAAAGGTTCAACCCTTTACACCAAATCCCTATAGATGTTTCAATTGTCTGGGTTTTTCACACCCTGCTCAATATTGTAAGAAAGTGGCTATTTGTGCCAATTGTGGTCAGACACGCCAATCAGATAATGCAATGTGTAAGATAGACCCTCACTGCATTAATTGCAAAGGAAACCATAATGCCCTTAGCTATGTATGTCCTGAGCTAGAGCCCTTAGCTATAAGCCCAGAGTATGTCCTGTTTTTAAACCGCAAAAAGAAATTAAGGGAATCCAAATTAATAACAAAGTCTCCTTTGTTGAGGCCAAAAATATTTTAAGGGAAAAAACCCCAAACATATTTATCAAAAGCTACGCTGCAGCTACTAAGTGCCCTGAAAAAAAAAAGAAATAGGAATACAAGTGGATTTTACATTCACTGTTCCATCAGCTACAGCTATACCCAAAGTAGGTACAGCTGCTAAGATGTGCTCAACATCAATTCAACCAAAGGTGGTGGCCTCACCATCCTCCATCTCAACACCTCTTTCCTTTCCTTCCCCTGTTATCTTTTCTAGCCAACCTCATCCACCTCCTCTTCCGTTCCTCCCTGCATCCACCTCCTCCTCCTTCCCATCCACCAATACACAACCTTCAGGATCCTCAAATGATCCTCCAGCCCTCCCTATTCGCGGACCCCAAGGTCCGTTACATCTCACCCCACTCTATCAGAACATCCAATGGATCAGGCTCTGACATTGAGTGAATCTCCTTCTCCGGATTGTTCCATGTCGTTAGATGAGGACACCGGACAATCGAATGCTGATAATAATCAGCCACAGGTTAACAAAAAAGGAAGGCCCAAGAAAAACAATAAAAATGTCAAAATAGACTCTGCCAATCAATAAAAATGGACCACATAAAAGTATCGATCATAACATTTCAAGCGTTTCCCATTATGATTTTATACAAACATCCTCCCCTTCCTAATCTAATACAAATTCTATTTAAAAATATTATCTTAATTAGACGTAAAAAAGCTAAAGAAATAAAACACATGTTAAATAAATTTCCGATTTTAATTTTTGAATTTATAAAAAGAAATATTATAAATAATTTACGCCTTTAAACAAAACAAATAAATACAATAGTAAGTTAAGAGACCAGCTGCGGATCTCGCCATACGGACCTGCACCGATTTCCAGAGAAACCTGACTCGGCACTCCATTCCCTATATATCCCTCCCCAGACTTCCAGGCGGAGAGTCTAGTCGAACCATCCTTACAGTCATCAGTACATACCATTCTAGCCATTGTTCCGTTATATTTTGTTTATAGTGTTATTGCTAAAGTTTAAGTTTTATATTTGTGTTAATTGTACTTTTTTTAAACAAATAAAGTTATTTTTTACAATTATTGAGTGCAAGAAAATATAAGTGGCGCCCGAGAACAGGGACTTGCATATTTATTATTGCAAGCCGAACAGAGAAGAGTTTCCGCGATTTCGGAATTAGGATTATTACCCCGAAATCCTCACCTGTGAAGCTTCTGGAATTTTGGCGTACTTACCTAAGATTACCAACTTCCGATCTTCAGATTCTGACGGATTACATCACCCCGAGTAATTCGCACATCGCAGAGGCACTTCGACCTTGGTAGGATTCACTGACCTCAGGTATCCGGCTCAAGGACAGATCTTCTACCCCAGAGATCAACTTATCTTTCACCGTTCTCAAATAACTGTTAGTAATTTTAAGCACTGTATGTAATTTTATGTCTGATGATTTTGTAGACTCCCTCTAATTTCTCAAATTAGTAATTTCACCTTAAAACACACAATGGCAAGTTTCCAAATTAAAGCAGCAGATTACGATCACATTCCCAATTTTAATGGGAATCCCCACAATCTATTGAAGTTTGTTACTGTATGTAGGCAGGTTTATCAAATAGTTTTCAAACCAAATTACACTTATAAAGATTTAAATGAACAAAGGTTACTGAGCAAATTATTAGCTAAATTAACAGGCGAAGCTGATTACATAAATACCACTTGTGAATTCAATAAAGTAGAAGATTTATTAACTTATTTAGAAACCACTTTTAGAGAGAGTAGGTCAATAGAACAATTAACTTTTGAACTTTTTAATAGCAAAATTTATCATAAGGAACATCCGTTAAATTTTCTACATCGTATAGATAAAATTCGCACATTGATTATTTCGCGACACAGAATACAGAATACAGAAAATAGAGAAACGATTGTCAGTGCATTAGAAAAAAATATATTATATCATTTTTTCACTAATATGCCCTTACACATAAGGACATACCCCATGACTAAAACTGATAGGTTAAAGAACGTAGACAATCTAAGAAACTTAATACAAAACGAAAATCATTTATTATTTGATGACTTAATTAGTTCGGGAAACATGAGAAAACCAGGAGAACATGATCATAGGAAACATTTTGATCAAAAGAAGAAATTCGATAAACATAAAAATCATCATAAATTCAATAATTGGCAACACCCTAACAATCCAAATAATCAGCATTGGCAGCAAGAACCTCCGCAACAACAATTTAGGAATTATAACAATAATAATTATAGCAATAACTATAATAATGAAAATAATCATAGCAGAGAATGGCCTCGTAGAGAACAACAGAGATTCTTCAACGGTTCTGGACAGTACAGAAACCTAAATAGGAATAATTACAGTGACAAAGAGAAAGATCCTACAGTTTCAATGAGAACAGTTAGTGCTTTTGGTAGTAAACCGAAACAACCTCATTTTCAGATAGAGCAGGAAGATCCTAAGGATCAAGAAATTAGAGAATTAAAAGAAAAACTAGAGAAGCTAACAAATAAAGATCATTTTTTAGGAAAAGACCCGCCGGAAGATCAAGAGACATAACAGAAAATGAAAATTTAAAACACTTGCCTTACGTCATAGATCATGCAAATCGAAAATGGTTAATAGATACAGGTTCACGGAAAAATTATATCAACCCACGAATTGTACCCCCAGGTGTAGAAAGAAAAAAAGAAGATTTCGTTATAAAAACAGCAACCGGAGAAGAAATCGGTTCGGAAACAATATCAGTATATTGCACAACTAATTTTCTAAAATGTCCCGAAAGAATAAAATTTTATTTATTTAATTTCAGCCCTGACTTCGACATATTACTTGGCAACGAAAGTATGAAGCAAATGAAATTTAATATAAATTTTGACACAAATAAGATTAAAACCATGTATAATGAATTTGAATTTATAATGGAAGACAAAGTAGTAAAATTAGATTTAAAAAAGGGAACAAATCATTTAACAATTAATCAGAATCATGGATTATATTTCATTCATTATGAGGATGACAAAATGAAAATAAACCCAGGAATATATGATAAAAATGTCATTATAGAAAGTAAGGTTGATGATACAGTTTATTTACCTCTTTATTATTTGCAAAAAGAAGAAGTAGAAATAGTCAACGAAGAAACAAATAAAAAGACAAAAGAAATAATCATAGAAATTCCAAACTTAGTCCGAACAAATCACATACCTCCCAAGGAAAAGGAAAAACTTATACAATTGTTACAAAAGTATCCAAATGTATTCAAAACGGAAAACGACCCTTTGTCGGCAACTAATTTATTAGAACATAAGATCAGAACGAAAACAGACGATCCTATTTATTCCAAAAACTATCGGTATCCACATCAATTTAGGGAAGATATAAAAGAAGAAATTAAAAAAATGTTAGAATCTAAAATTATTAGACCAAGCAATTCCCCTTACAATTCCCCAGTTTGGATAGTCCCTAAGAAGGCTGACGCTTCTGGTAAAAGAAAAGTCCGAATGGTTATTGATTATAGAAAATTAAATAGAGAAACAATTCCAGATAAATACCCTCTTCCAAACATTGAAGATTTATTAGGAAAATTAGGAAAAGCTACAATTTTTACGGAAATGGATCTTTGTTCAGGTTTCCATCAAATAAAAGTAGAAGAAAAATCTATCCCCAATACCGCCTTTTCTACAGATCAAGGGCATTTTGAATTTCTGCGTATGCCGTTTGGTTTATGCAACGCACCCGCCACATTCATGAGAGCCATGAATACAATTTTTTCAGATTCAGTTAATGTATTAGTATATATGGACGATATTATAATTTTTTCGGAAAATTACGAAGAGCACTGGAAACATTTGGAAGATACTTTGAAAAAATTAGAAGAACACAATCTAAAAATTCAACTCAATAAAACAGAATTCTGCAAACGAGAATTGCTTTTTCTAGGACATATTATTAGCGAACGTGGTATAGAACCCAATCCAGAAAAAATAAAAGCCGTTAAAGATTTTAAACTCCCGAAAACTGAAAAAGAAATTAAAAGCTTCCTAGGACTTACAGGATTCTATCGCAAGATGATCCCAAATTATGCAAAAATAGCTTCCCCGATGAAAAAATGCCTTCGAAAAGATCAAAATGAAATTAACCCAGAAACATACAAAGAGGCCTTCGAGAAATTAAAAGATTTAGTATGCAACAGTCCAATTCTTCAAATTCCAGATTTTAACGAAGACTTTTACCTAACGACGGATTCTTCAAATTACGCGATTGGTGCCATTTTAGCCCAAAAACGAGACGGAAAGGAACTCCCTGTCTGTTATGCTTCAAGAACATTAAATAAGGCAGAACAAAATTATTCAACCACAGAGAAAGAATGTTTGGCAATAATATGGGCATGTCACCATTTTAGACCGTATCTATATAGAAGAAAATTTCACATATATTCAGATCACAAACCTTTAGAATATCTAAAAACTTGTAAGACACAAAACGCAAGATTGATCAGACACAAAACGCAAGATTGATCAGGTGGAAATTACTTTTAGAAGACTTCGAGTATGATATTAAATACATAGAAGGTAAAGCAAACAAAGTAGCTGCCATTTATCACGGTACCCAACCACAAAACACCAGACATAAACACCAGAATTTGATATATTTCATACAGAAACAACTCCGTTAAATACCTCACAGGAAATAATAGAACTTATGCAAGAAATGGGCATCGAAGAATAAAACAGTAGTACAGAAGAAGCTCAGGATGACGCATCTTCATTAGCGACCCAACATTCAAAAGAATCTTCGGATAATAGAATATTAATCGTCGATGACAAATCAAGGCCAATTAATGTGGAAAAATATCAAATAGTTATTAGAAAAGGTCACAAAGAAATTAGAGAAGAGACGCTCTTTAATAATAAACATAGATATACGATTGAGTTCACCTGGCCATATCATGAAAAAGATGATGATTTAGAAACAAAATTACTTCAAATTATAAAACCAAACACAACTTACAGAATGTATTGCTCACCAAAAACAAATCACATTGAAAGTGAAAATAATTGGTATGACGCTCTTTTCAACAAAATTTCGTCCCTTGTTAGAGAAAAATTCCCCACAAACAGAATTAAAAGATATTACAGATTAGTTCCAGATGTAAACGATCCCAATGATCAAAAGGCCTTCATTCTTGATTATCATATAGAAAAACATGCCATAAAGGGATTAACGAAACATACATCGCCTTAAAAACAAAATTTTATTGGCCTAATATGAAGGACCATATAACAGAGATTATAAATAAATGCGACACATGCAACCGAGGAAAATATGATAGAAGACCTATAAAACAAAAATTCCAAATTACACCAACACCAGAGAGACCATTCACCAATTTAATGATAGATACAATTCATATGAGTAATTACTACATCTATATAATAGTAGATACCATTTCAAAGAAAATATTCACTCGTTATACAACTAACTATAATGCAGTAGAAAGTATGAATACAATAAAGAAATATTTAACTCACTTCCCCAAACCAAAAATGATCATATGTGATAATGGGAGAGAATTCGACAACCTTTTTAAAGATTTCATGAAATATTTGAATATTGAAATTCATTTCACGACTCCAAACCACCCCAACTCATTAGGACTTTTAAATAGGTCAAGTTCGTCCTTATTGGAAATATTAAGATTAATAAATATAGAAAATAAAACAGATAAAGAAGAAGATAAATTAGGTCAAGCCGTAATAGCATACAATAATTCACTAAACAAAGATTTAAAAATGACTCCAAACGAAATCACTTTTGGCATCGATCAAGAAACTTTCAATGAATCACCTGAGATTCAAGAATATCTTGTGCACGAATACCACAAGAAGATGAAACAGCTTCATGAAATAACAAAAACGAACATACAACAAAATAAGGAAAAAGTAATTAATAAATGTAATCAGAATCGCGAAGAAATAGAAATCCCAGAAGATGTATATATCCAACAACAGAGGAAGAAGAAAACAGATCCAAAATTCCAAAAAGGAAAGCATTTTGAAGGAAAATTCCGAGGTAAAAATAAAAAGAAAATTAAAAGGCTGCATCCAGATCAAATAAAAAGACCCAAGAAAGGTAAGAAAAAGAAACCACCAAATAACTCCAAACCTAGCACTAGTAAAAATCTAAATGATACAGTTCACGAGGATATAGAGAAAAGGATTTAAGAACTCGAACAATCTCATGTTGCAGGAATCAGTCAGGATGACTCAGACTTCTTTGACGATTTATTTCAAGTGTCTTCTCTTCACCCTTCTCCTAATCCAGACGAAGACCCTCCTGATACAGGACCTGTCTGACGGACCTGGCGCGTCTATTATACAGATTAACTCAGCTTACATTTTAGAGAACTGGTATACTTTTCTACATTATAAAAATTTAACTAACCTTAGAGAAGAAATAATGGCTTTAAAAATAAATATACAATATTTAAACATTGATAAAGAATATAAAACTCTTCACAATTTATTAGATCAAAAATATAACAAAATAGTAGAAAAATTAGATCATATACTCAGCATACACAAACAAAATAGGACAAAAAGAGGATTAATTAATTCACTAGGGATAGCTATAAATTGGGTCACAGGGAACATGGACTCGAATGATCGAGCCAGATATGACAAAATTCTTAACCAAATTGAACAAAACATGTACCACATCAAACACAACGAGCACGTAAGACTTGGATTAAACAAACAATTAATTTCCAAAATAAACAAAGAAGTTTCTATTCTAAACCATTACAAAAACAATTTAGAAAAGTTTAACAATTTTGCTGATATTGCCCTTACTAAATTAATGTATCATGACTTACTTGCAATTTTAAATTCAATTGATTCCCAAATAACAGATATTGAAATCTCATTAGAACAATGTAAACTAGGAATTACTCACCCTAGCATATTAACAACTAACGGACTACAACATCTAAAAATCCCATACAATGAACCTATATCCCAAAACATAGAATTAAACTGGCTATTAAGTTCAACATTTTGCTCCATATCAGATACAGGATTGATTTATTCTTTTAATAAAATACCATTAAAGACATTGCCCAAACCCTCTTATTTTTATTTCTCTTATCCTGTAAAAAGAAATGATAAAGTTTTAACTATTAAAATTACTGAACAGATCATCATCAGATATAAAAATTCCTTCTATACTGGAGATTGTATTAAATTTGACTCACATTATTATTGTAAAAATGTATTAGAAATTAAGGACAAATGTATAATAGATTTATGTAAGAATGTAGCATTAAATAATTGTAAGACTTTAGAAATAAGAACAACACCTATTATCAAATTAATACCTGTTTTACACCAATATTTAACCTTTGATGTTAATACAACAGAAATAAATATCCAATCATATACTCTACCATCCACTAGTTTATTAAATTTAGAAAAGAATGAAAAATTTGTAAATATAAATGTGCCGATAACGTATGAAGAAAATGTAAATATTCCTTTAATTTCAGCTTATATTAATAATAACACTATTATAAAAACCAATTTTACTTTTGAAGAATTACAACAAATAGATGTAGAAAATATAGAAATAGAAGAGTTAGAACCTTATGATATCATTATAGATAAATTCAATATGTATATATTTTATGTTATATGTTTATATCTATCTGTCACCCCTATTCTCAAATCTACAAATCCAATGTGACACTGGGATCTTTGGGCAAGGGTTGTGTGGTAATTAATCAAACTAAGTACTATTTACATAATTTATTATTTACAATAGTTTCTACACGTCCCAACTACACAAGGGGGGGGGGGGGTACCATAACTCATAAATCACTGGGGGGTACTTGACTACTTTGGGTCCCACTATGCCCCAGGCTCACTCTGCCTGTCCCAGACTTAGACTGCCCTCTCTGACTCTCCTCTCAGACCGACTCTCTCAGACTCCCCTAGACTCTCCCAGACTGCCCCACTCTCTCCTGAGCCAGTCTCTTCTAGGAGTTCCCCCTCTATCTCAGGGTCTCCTAGGTTCAATGGACATCTTCCACGTGACAACTCCCCCCTCCCCTGAATACCAACGCCCTCGTTGGTAAGTTGGGACCGGTAACAAAAAATAAACAAAGCGGCAGAAAACTAGTTTTTTACATAATTTACTTAACTGTAGAGTTTACAAACAAAAGAACCAAGTACTGAGTGTTAAAAACAAAACAAAAAAAAGTGATATACCAAATAAAATCTCAAAATCGAGGAACCTCACTGCATCATTTTCTCTTTTGGATCCGACAGTCATCGGCTCACCCCTTTATCGTTCATTCTCCGATATACCGTGCTTTTGACTAGCACCTTCCTCAAATCTTACCTCAGTTCGACTCTGAGAAACTTGTTGCATACTTAAGCCTTCTACGTTTGACTCGTAGGATTCCACAACAAATTCAAAAATTTTACTCTCTAAGTGCTTTACTACTCTCTTCAAGCACTCTACTATACCCTTTACTATCCTTTACTTAAGTACTTTACTATCCTCTTCAAGTACTTTACTCTCTTTGAACCTCAAAGGGGTGTGGGATGCTGGCCGTCTCATCCATTTAATTTTCCCCTTAAGAGCCTTAATAACCTCTACAATATGCAGTGAAATTCCTTTACAATTATTTCTTGACTTAATAAAAAACAAAACAAAAATAAATTCCATTATTCTGCTACTTTAAATTTATTCTTTAACCATAAAAGATACAAATTTAGTCAATAATACCCTCTAAGAATTTTACTTAAAAATTATACTTTTTCTTACAAATTCCATTTTTTCCAACACATTTCCAATTTCTACCTACTACTAAAGAATTAGAAAAATATAAGTCATTAAAGCAAAAAGGAATAAACAATCAAAAATCTTAATTATTTCTCTATAAAGGGCTTTAAAAGAGCGTTTGTTTTGCCTATCCTGCATAACACCTCACCGACTGACCTACTTTTATCGCTGACTATGGCTGCTCTCTTACTCTAGCCTCCCTTCTTGGAATTCTAGCCTCTGTGACTGGAAGGCATGCTTCCGCATCCGTGATAATAGGCCTTCTCAATGAAATTCTTTTTATCCATTTCTTTAGTAGGAAACCGCGATAATGATCGAAATCTTTGGCTCCGATAAATTTTTGTTTGAGTTCTTTAAAAAGCAAAGATGGGAAAACACAAAGACCGCAACCCAAAACCATGATTCTCAATTTACTCTCGTGTTTTCTCAACGTTGCAGGCTTTTCAATTGGGTCTTGCTGACGATTATCTTACAATCTCAATTACAATGGGGAGGTGCGCATTGTTATCTAGACTCCTTATCTTGCAACCGAATTGGATATTTCCTGGACGTTACAGGATCCTCAATTGTTCGTTAGTTATGACAATTGTTAATTGTTAGCATTTTGCTAACAATTGGCTATGCCCAATTTTGTGTTCGTTGTTCCCGGGTACCGCTTGCTCAGTCTCTATTGTTTACTAGCAGACGCAAATTCAGCATTTCCTCCTATTCTTTAACTATTAGATTCTGCACTTTTCCCCAAAGCAAAGAAAATATTCAACAATTTAATGAAATATGAAATCTTATAATCCATTTTTTTTCTTCTTTTTTTTTTTCGATTAACGATCATAAAATCGTTTTATACGCCCTACGTGTATCGTCTCGACTTTGGATTTTCTACCCTTCTTTATTCGGATTTCATAATTTAATGGTCCTATTTGTCTAATAATTTCGGACGGTCCTATCCACCGATGTAGAAATTTACTGCTAAGACCCTTCTTTCTAAGCGGAGTGAAAACAAGTACTTTATCCCCTGGTTGGAATTTAACGTTTTTTCTTTTTCGATCGTGAATCCGTTTTTGTTTAACTTGAGCCTTTTCAATTCTTTTTCGGGCGTTTTCTCGCGTTTCCGATAGCATTTCCAAAAAAATTCTAGATGTTTCTTCCATACCATCGAAAGGTTTCAATGATGTATCAGCTGGTAAAATCGGGTCTCGTCCATAAATTATTTTAAAGGGCGTTTCTTTTATTGTGTCTTGTACTGAAGAGTTGTAGGCAAATGTACATAGGGGTAGATAGTCGTCCCAGTCCGTTTGATTTTTATTAACGTAATGGCTCAACATTCCCGCTAGCGTTGCATTTTGTCTTTCTGTGAGGCCGTTACATCGAGGGTTGTAACTAGTCGTATGTGAAGGGAAACTACCTAATCCGATTATTAGTTCCTGTACCATTTTTGACATGAAGCATTTCCCTCTATCGCTTAAAATTTGATTAGGGCATCCGTGACGACATACTATCTGGGTTAATAAAAAATCCGCAACTGTTTTGGCAGATACGTCAGGGGTTGCTCTAGTTTCAACCCATTTACTTAAGTACTCTGTTGCAACCAAAATGTGACGATTACCTGATCTAGTTTTTGGAAAAGGACCCATAAAATCTATGCCTATTCTTTCGAATAAATGTTTCACGGGGATAGGTTGAAGTATACCCGCCTTTTTTCCCACTGGGTTCTTTTTCGTTTGACAATCGAGACACCCTTTCACATATCTTTCTATGTCTTTTGTCATCGATTCCCACCAGTAGCGCGTCCTAATTTTCTCTAAGGTTTTCGACAGTCCAACGTGGCCTGAGAGGGGGTCGTCGTGAAAATGTCGCAATATTTCATCAACTAAAATTTTGGGTAAAGCCAAAATTGGGGTAGAGGTTCCCTTTGAAAAATATTTTTTATAAAGGCGTCCGTCCTTCATTATAAAACTTCTCGTCTTTTTACTATAATTTCGGTCGGCCCTTGAAGGGTTCTCTATAGCCGAAATTATTTTGCCTAACTCTTCGTCTTCCCTTTGCAACTTTGCAATGTCCACTTCGGCCTCGCTTACTGTCATAACCAGCCCATCGAGGTTGTCTACCTCTACTGGTGCCTCTCCTACGGGGTAACGCGATAAGCAATCGGCGTCACAATTGTTCTTTCCCTTCTTATGACATATTTGAAATGAATATTCCGCCATGGCTATTGACCATCTGGCCAAACGGCGATTCAAATCTTTGTTTTTATGTAACCAACATAGCGCGTGGTGGTCCGACGTTACTTGAAACTGCTTTCCCCACAAAAAAGGTCTAAAATTAGTAAGAGCCCATTTAATGCACAGACACTCTTTTTCGGTGGTAGTGTAACGGGTTTCTGCGTCGTTGAGCCGTCTCGAAATAAAGGAAACTGGTCTTGAGAGCCCGTCCGCGCCCTTTTGCAATAAAATCGCCCCCAGGCCTACCTGGCTCGCGTCGCACCTAACTTCTGTGGGTAGTGTTTCATCGAAATGACGCAGAACCAGATAATTAGTCAGGGCTTTTTTCAATTGATCAAACGCATATTGTTCATTCCGGCCCCATTCGAACCGAGAGCTTTTCCTCGTCAATAAAGTCAACGGCCTGGCTATTTGAGCAAAGTTTTCAACGAATCTCCTATAATAATTTGCAAGCCCCAAAAAGGATTGAACACCTTTTACATTTTTCGGTCTTTCGAATTCTTTAACGGCAGCTATCTTTTCCGGATCTGGACTCAGCCCTTCACTGCTGACTACATGACCTAAAACCTTGATTTCCGGATAACCAAATTTACACTTTGGGGGGTTCAATTTGAAATTCTTTTCCTTTAAGCGTTCTAAAACTTCTTCCAAATTTCGTAGGTGGTTTCCAAAATCATTTTTTGACATTACTAAAATGTCGTCGATGTAGACTACACACGATTTGAATTTAAGCCCGGCCAAAACGGAGTCGATAGTCCTCTGAAAACAACTTGGGGCTGTTGCGATACCGAACGGGAGCCTATTCCATTCAAACAGTCCGTGACAGGTTGTGAAGGCTGTTTTACGCCGATCCTCCTCTGCGATCGGAATTTGCCAAAACCCACTTCGTAAGTCCAGACTAGAGAACATGTTGCACCCTTCTAAACACCCCAACAGGTCATCAATTCTCGGAAGAGGATAGCGGTCTAAAACTACTTTCGAATTTAATTTTCGATAATCTACGCAGAACCTATAAGAGCCATCCCTTTTCTTAATTAAAACCACCGGACTCGCATAATTTGACCGACTTGGCCTAATTACCTTTGCAGCCAACATTTCTTCTAACTGTCCCTTTATTATGTCCCTTTCCTTTGGTGACACCCTATATGGCGGTTGGTGGACCGGGATTTCGTCTGTCGTTTCGATTTTCATTTCCCCTTCTGAACACATGCCTAAATTTCTTATGTCATCGACGAAAAGGTCTTGATATTTCGTTAACAGATCAATAAGACATTTCTTTTGAACGTGAGGAAGGTCTGGATTGACGTTAAAAGGCAGGTGGTCAGTGGGAGGACAATAGTCTTGTAAACTGAGTACTTTAACCGGTAATAAGAGCCCGTCGTGGCTATTTCCGTCCCCTTCCTCGTCTGTCTCTACTCCATTCAATCCCGCGATTACGATTAAAGGGTCAAAATACAATTTTTCTTCCGACCTGGGAGTTTTTATCGATAAAGTCCTCTCTTCTAAGTTAATGTTTGACTTATATTTTTCTAAAAAATCTAAACCTAAAATACCCTGTACACACAGATTATTTACAACAATAAACTCATGGTTAAGAATTACATTATCTAATTGAAACATTGTAGAAAGAACCCCTTTAACATGCAAATTTTTTCCATCAGCTCCTCTTAATCTTATAAACTCAAATTTTTTAACTTCCTCCTCCAAGTCGTCAACTATTGACGAGTTCAAAATACTTCGGGTAGCCCCCGTATCTACCAAAAGCTTCACTTCTTTTTTATCAAAGTACGCTGATAGAACCAAAGAATTTAAATTTGTGTCCGAAACTTTATTCACAAAGCAACTACTTTTTCTCTTACGTAATCGGTACTTAGGATTCTTTCTACAGTATTTCTTCTTATGGCCAAATTTTTTACACAAAAAACATTTTACTTTCTTAACTGCAGTAGCGAACTTGGCCTTGATCGCTACTGCAATTAGTTTGGGCAATTTCTGGCGAAATGGCCCGGTCTAGAGCATTTAAAACAAATAACTTTACCATCATGATTTCTAGATGTTAAATTCCTATTTTTTGATTCTGATTTAATATAAGGTTTTTTGTAATTATTATGTTTAGTATAAAAGTTAGATCTGTTAGGCTCACCTCTTTTTACCAGCTCTCCGAGTTGGGCCCTGATTTCCTCAATGTCTCGGCTTAGGTCCGAGGTGCTGCTTCGGCTTTTCTCCTCTACCTTCCGCCTCTCCACCAGGAATGTAGCAGCTTCTGCCCTTCTGATGTTCTCCCGCAGTTCCTCCATCGTTCGGTTGGATTTCTCGGCGACTCTTGAAAGGATTTCGGATGAAAGACCGGTCATGATGTGGCGAATTTTCTCTCGTTCCGGCATTTTGGGCTCTACGTCGTAGCAAAGTTTGCAGACACTATGGTAGTAGTCCCAAACGGCTTCATTCGGCTTTTGTTTTTTCTTGATGAGTTCGTAATACGCCGAATCTCCCTGAGTGCTTTGAGAAAATACCTCTATTAATTCGTTTTTGGCCTCTTCATAATCCGTCCATTCTTCTCCCGCTGTGTCGAACCAGTCCAAAGCGGCTTCTCCCAAGTAGCAAGGAAGTAACTGGAAAAACGCTGCGGTGTCCCAACCATTCGCCTTCGCCGCCCTTTCAAAGTGTCGGAAAAATCTTTTAGGGTCCTCTCCAATACGGCCGCTAAAAGTGGGGACCGGAACTTTAACTCTTACGGACCTCGACCCGCATTCCGACTTAGTATCCTCCTCGTCCGACGGCATAGTGTTTCTTGAATAGTCCTTACTGCGCGTCTTTACCATCAATCAAAGATTGTCACACCCCTTGCCCGGCGCCTCCACCAAATTTGTGTCACCCCTATTCTCAAATCTACAAATCCAATGTGACACTGGGATCTTTGGGCAAGGGTTGTGTGGTAATTAATCAAACTAAGTACTATTTACATAATTTATTATTTACAATAGTTTCTACACGTCCCAACTACACAAGGGGGGGGGTACCATAACTCATAAATCACTGGGGGGTACTTGACTACTTTGGGTCCCACTATGCCCCAGGCTCACTCTGCCTGTCCCAGACTTAGACTGCCCTCTCTGACTCTCCTCTCAGACCGACTCTCTCAGACTCCCCTAGACTCTCCCAGACTGCCCCACTCTCTCCTGAGCCAGTCTCTTCTAGGAGTTCCCCCTCTATCTCAGGGTCTCCTAGGTTCAATGGACATCTTCCACGTGACAATATCTTTTATTTTATCACATTTATTGTCAATATTCTAGAATTAAGCAATTATGTTCCCAAAGAACCAATCCAACTCCCGATACCCAGCATCCTCAAACAGAGCCCCCTGAACACTTTGATGGCAGAGCTAGAGCCTGGTTCCAGTATTTACAAAATAGACAATGTTGTTAAAAATTTTAAGTTCAGTGGACTTCACTTTCATAAGGACGGAGGAGTTAAGAGACCAGCTGCGGATCACGCCATACGGACCTGCACCGATTTCCAGAGAAACCTGACTCGGCACTCCATTCCCTATATATCCCTCCCCAGACTTCCAGACGGAGAGTCTAGTCGAACCATCCTTACAGTCATCAGTACATACCATTCTAGCCATTGTTCCGTTATATTTTGTTTATAGTGTTATTGCTAAAGTTTAAGTTTTATATTTGTGTAAATTGTACTCTTTTTAAACAAATAAAGTTTTTTTTTTACAATTATTGAGTGCAAGAAAATATAAGTGTATATAACAAAAAATGTAAAAAAAAAAAAAGATTTATATATATTATTTTCCTTCTGTTTTTTATAATTCTGTCAGAATAATTTGAAAAATAGAAACACAATTAGGGAAACTTTATAGTTACATATTCCTAGTTTATTTACAATAAGGGAGGTATTAAGAAATAAGGGTTAACATAGGAATAGGGTGGCCAATGAACATTTACACAATTCAAGTCTTTCATCTTCGTATATGACGACACCAGTTAATGGTTCATATATGTAAAAAAAGAAGTTTTCAAACCAAAATAATGAATGTTTAAAAAGCTGGATAATTAAATCATTATTCAGATTGAGATATTTTAATTTATTGTAATTATTTATTATGAGAAACTAATTTTTTAAAAGGGATTTTTTTAAAAATATATTTAAACAAATTTTATAAAAAAATTTTAATTGAAAATACATTCTTAAGCAAGTATGCTACTAAATGGTTAAAATGTTGAATAGTGCTTCCATTTTTAAGAGAAAAGATTTTTACAATTTTTTACTATTGTTATTTATTAATTTTTAAACTTTTGCTATTTAATAATGTTTAATTGATTAAACCAATTTTAGACTTGAAAATGGCGACATAGCCGAAACGTTGTCGATGAAGCAATAAATGTTATTTGTGTGATTGTCCTGGTGATTGCTCCATCCAATACTGTTAACAGCAACTATACCCATATAATAAAAATATCCCAAGATGTTAAGAAACCAATTATATATTGGATATAATTAAGACTAATATATCATTTTAATGTTTGGATTTACAAACAAGCCCAATGGCTCGTTCATTCCATATCACATAACTATCGGTCAAAATTTTATGTCTGCAGATTTTTATGACTTTTTAATATATGTCAGTATTAGCTTATGAAATAACACATAAATTATTATTATTTCTTAAATGTCTTTTCTTATATGGAAAATATATTTCCATTGTTTATGTAGTTATAATTATTTTAAAAATCAAAAGAATGGCAATTTTTAAAACAGTTAAACACACTTAGCTCAAATACTATTTGTCCTAGGAAGATTGTACTTGTACCATTTACAATATATATATATTAATCCGATTATGGATTGTTTATAAAATATTTTTTTGTTTCTAAAAAAAGATAAACATCTAAGTACTGCAAACAAGTTACCAGGTGTGTAAATATGAAACCGGAATTCGCCAATGATAGGAGTTAGCAGTCAATATAATCTTCTAACTAATCCGTCAGTGGTGTTATCTGCTTTTGCCTACATGTAATAAAGAGATCCAATTGATACCAACATCAGTTTCATTCTATAACCGTGTTTTTAGTGGCGTTGAACATGTCGACTTTTGTGCCAACAAATCAAGATTTGCGGACAGCATTTATTTTCCGTTTCCTTCTGAAAAAAATTGGAGCATTATCACATAGGATGCTTGTTGAAGCTTACGGGTAGCATGCCCTAGGCAAATCTCAATGTTTCGATTGGTTCAAAAAATTTAAAGATGGATTTCGATAAAAGAAACAAAGACCGTGGAAAACCACAAAAAAAAACTTTGAAAACGCTGATTCGGAAGCGTTTGTTGGACAATTACTACATGTGACACCGTCTCCATTTGTTTGAAAGGCATGGAAAAGATCCAGAAGGCCGGAAAATGGGTACCTCACCAACTGAATGACAGGCAGCAGGAAGCTCGAAAAACCTCATGGCAAATGCTGCTTGCCAGGTACAGAAAAAAAATCATTTCTTCATCAAATTGTGACTGGTGATGAAAAGTGAATTTACTTCGAGAATCCTAAGCGTAAAAAATCCAGGGTAACTCCTGGTGAACCATCGGCATTGCTTGGGGGAGGAAGAAAATGCTCTGTGTCTGGTGTGATCAGATGGGTGTTACCTACTATGAGCTGCTGAAACCTGGGGAAACTGTTAATACGGAACGCTACCTACAATAGATGATATATTTGAATAAAGATTTGCGCCAAAAAGTCCCAAATATCAAGAAAGGACACACAAAGTGATCTTGCTCCATGACAATGCCCCATCACATTCGGCTAAACGGACCAAGGAAACGATCCAAGTGTTTGATTGGTAAATTCTTCCGCATGCGGCTTATTCACCAGATTTGGCCCCATCCGATTACCACCTATTTGCATCGATGGGACACGCAGTAGCTGAGCAGCGCTTCACTTCATATGAAAATGTACGAAATTGGTTAGGTGATTGGTTTGACTCAGAAGAGGAAGCATTATTTTGGCGGGGAATCCACAAATTGCCTGAATGATGGGAAAAATGCATAGATAGCGAAGGACAGTACTTCGAATAAAAAAGTATGTATAATTTTTACACAATCAACTCTTATTTGCTATTTGAAAAATTCCGGTTTCATATTTACACACCTGGTATATGTCAAATTAAAGCCCTTGAAATTATAAAAATATGGAATAAGACTTCTCTTTCTAGAACAAATAGTATTTGAGCTATGTAGCGTTTGGTATTCCAAATTGTTCCAAAAAAATTGCTCTTCTTGGATTTTTTAAATATTTATTACTCAAATATGAATGTTCAGAAAAAATTAAAAATCGGCATTATTGGTCATACTGATGAGAACAACATATTCATGAGAAGAACATAGTGAATAATAATTTATGAAAAAAATTGAAGTTATAAATTATGTTTTTAATTTATTGATTTGAGATGGAAATTCAAAATTGAACTTTCTGTGAATTATTCTCTTAATGAAATGTGCCTTATGTAGCATTCCGGCTTAGCATTTTTTTTTGTTAATATTTGTACCACTTTTTAAACTTTACGTTACCACTTTACACATTTTTTAGAATCGTGAATTTTTTTCTTTTCTTGGTTGTATGTTGACCTCAAGTTTTTAATCTAATTTTTTACCTCTGGTGCACAAAAGTCAGGTAAATTCATCGCCTCTACTAACTTGATATTGGCAGTATCACGAATTTGTTTGTTTTTGTAGGTTGCCGATTTGAAATTCCACAGGCATTCGTGTGATTTATAATCTTGTATAAATATAATTGTTGTTTCAGAGCTCCATTTAGCCATTTTGAACTTAATAAATTAATAAATCACAAAAGATTGAGACGGTGGATAAATCGCACTACTATGTTTACTTCATTTTGACTGATCACACCGACCGAGTGATGTATTGAGTAGAGTGGGCCGGTATACACTCGGCCGAGAGAATAGAACAGCGTTCTATCCACTGTCTCACCCAAATCACTCGCCTGCTACTAGAACCAGTATTGACTTTTCTGATTACATTAATCGAGCACTCGGCCGAGTGCAATGTCTCGGCCCAGTACTCGGCAGGTGTAATTCAGGCTTTAGCAATGATAACATCTGTTGTCCAGTGTGGAGATAGGTGCGATGCATCTCATCGATGATCAGTGATGTGTGTGAGCTTTCGGATGTTCCTCAAGAAGCAAGATCAGCCGCATCGTCTTTTGATTAGAATAGTAAAATTTTTCATTTGGAACGATAGGAGCTATAATGCAAGTTTCCATTTGCACTTTTTTCTTTCCTTTTTTATTAGGGAATAAGATGAACATTTCTGTGAAAAGAGGATGGGTTCTATTATACCTTGAAATAATTTTTATCAGTTTCAAGCTTAGTCGTAACTCCAAAGAATAAAATATTTATCAAAGGGTCAAAGAAACTATATTTAGAGGAAAGCTATGCCAACCCTCTTAAAGGAACCATGCAACCAGGATTCCCAGTTATCAAATTTGTTTGACATGAAAACATTCGGAAGGCAATCCTCAATGGTCGGAGTTTTTTATAAAAAAATATTTTGGAACGTTCGTACTACAAAACAAGTACAAAAAAATGTTCTCAGGTAGTTTATAGAGGTCGAAAAGATTTTTACAAAAACTGTGATTTTTTTTCTATGCCATTAACCAATTAACAAAGTAATTTTCAAGTCAAGGGACTGGCAGGCAATCAGTTATTTTGTTTGTATATAATTCCATCAAGTTCCAACAAACCATTCAATTTTTCAGTCTTATTTTTTTTTTCATAAAGTTAATATTTTTTTTTCTGTAATCGTTGAATAATGGTAACATTACTAAACTGAAATGAGTGAAGAAAGTGAAACATTTTGCAATAGAGTGAAGAAAGTGAATTGCCTTCTTAATTAGTAATAAGTACAAATTAAAAAATAATTTGAAGTTGGAAATTAAATGCTTTTAAATGTTTCTTAACATTGTAAGAATTTATTTTAACAAAATAAATTGAAATGTGAATGAATTATTGGTGGAAATAATCAATATATTTTAAAATTTAAATATAATAATAATTACCTTCCTTGTTTATAACTGCACTACTTCACAACCATGCTTATAACCTACCAAAAACATACCATAATCTTCACAACATCCTAATTTTGTTCATATTCTGGTTAGATCTGATCATGTATTACACGATTACAGAAAAAATTTAATATTACACTCGTGAAAAAAGTAGAATTTACAACTCTCGTGAAATTACCACACTCGCTTCGCTCGTATGGGTAAACGTATCACTCGAGTTGTAAAATGATCTACTTTCGTCACTTGTATAATAAATAACTATTTTATAGCATTTTTTGTTAGAAACATAAATAAAATTGCACTGTTATATTTTGTTTATTTTTCATTTTCATGAATTATATAGCAGATGGGTGCTTAGAGGCAGCAGCTATCACTTTATCCTTTAAAAACAATATTTTCGATAGTACTATTAATAGTTTTACATCACTAATCCTTATTTCCACCTCCAAATTTCACCAGTTCAACTTTGGGTAGCCTAAACGATGTAGTTGTTATATTATATTCTATTTTTAGGTCTTTATCAAGTCCTTTCTTAATAGAGAAAAACTCACTTTGGTACTTTTCTTGAACTAGCAACTCTTCTTGAATAACCTCTTCCGAGTTGTCCTCTTCAATCAATAAATCAAATATTTTTTCATCTAATAAAGTAAGTGAATTTCTTCAGCCCCCATTTCGATAATGTCAAAAACATTCAACTTATCCTTCTTCTCCTTCATCTCTCCAAAACTGTTAACGGATCGGGTGATGAAGCTTCCCCCAAAGCTTTCCTTTTCTTCTTGAATTTATCCATTTCCATGTCTCAGCCTCACGTTGAATGCTACTAAATGTGTAATTAGAGGGTCGTGAACATGGATTTCTCTTATTAATACAAAACATATAACCTTGTAACAATGATTTATTATTTCAATACATGACAAATACATTATTTGTCTGCCTAGGTTATATTTTCTGCCTTATTTTTTTCTACCTATAGTAATTATTCAATAGGCTATACCCACTCCTATCAATAAGATCTCCAACAGAAGCAGAGCAGTACTTGCAGGATTTTGTGGCTCAGGTGAATTAGTTTGAAGTTTTGATTATAAACATAATGGACCTGTCTTCGTTTGTTATCAAAACTGCTTGTTTGGTGTTCCCAAAAGGTGTAAGATTTGTAAAACTTTTCTGGTTAGGGCGGCTTAGGCTGATGTTAGTGGCCAGCAATTGTAAAAATTGCCGATGTATAAATTCAGCAAAAACTTCAAAACCTGGAATATCTGCTCTTCCCACAAATTCAGCTTCGAAGCGTTCACAAGTTCGAGGATCTAGCAATCGCGAAGCATACATAATTTATTGGAAATCAGATTTCAATTCCTTAATTTCAACAGTTAGGATTTTGTAAAACAATTCACAGCATTCTTTCTTGAGAACCTTCAAAGTCTCAATTTCATCAATATATGATATGGGCTTTCCTAAGCTAACAGCTTCATTGGCCATTGTTCTAAACATTTTGTAGATAGATATTATTTAAATATTTCTAGACAAAAACTTTAAAAAGGGTCGCCTGACTGGGGTTTTTTACTATCTTAAGACTTAATTGTTCTGTCTCTTTTATATCATCCATATAAATATATATATATATATATATGTATATATATATATATATAGGGTGTCCCACGAATGTTGTGTCAGGCTAATAAAACCCTGAGTCTTTGGAATTTCAAGGCGAAAATCAGGGATCTTATATTGCGTCATATTAGTTACCTTTTGAAGATATTCAACCCTTCCAGAATTTCTCCAGTATTGCTGGAATGGCTCCAGTACTGGAAATTTCACCATAAGTGACTTGTTTTTGTGACGGATTCTGATGGTGAGTCGAATTCTAAAACTGGTCTTTATCGGTTACTTTTTCAATCAGATGCACCCTTACATCGATAACAGGCTGATTATTAACCATTTGAAATTTTATATCTAACAGTGTTTTTTATTTAAAAAAAAAATAAACATATGATATAACACATGTAAATGTCAGCTGTTTCTTTCAAATATTTGTTCCATCTGTATTTCTTGGTTATAAGATTATTAGTTTGTCAGTATTTGTAAATGTAAATTGGTCAATTTAAAAATATGGCTCACTTTGTAAGTCAGTATGACATGCTCATGGCATTAGGACGATGTGACGGAAACTTTAGAGCAGCTGCAAGGCTATATGGAGAGCGTTATCCACAGCGGCACCATCCCAAGTATCAAGAATTCTCACGCATTGCTGACAGGATAGAAAGAACAGGTACAATTGAGCCTTACAGTAAATATTGTCACCGTGTCCGTCCAGTTTTGAATTATGCTAATACAGATGTAGTATTAGCTTTAGTTGAAGAGGATCCGAAGATGAGTGTAAGGGATATTAGTAGGGAAACTGACATCTCCCGAAGTTTGGTACATAGGCTTTTAAAAGATGAAAAATTCAGACGTTACCATTTTTCAGTGCACCAAGCATTGTCCAAAAGTGACTTGGACCAGCGATTGAGGTTTTGCCATTGGGCACAAACAATTATAGCTGAAAATCCTAATTTCTTTTCTAATGTGCTTTGGACAGATGAAGCAACCTTTTGTAGCACTGGCTTAATGAACATGCACAACGCACATTATTGGTCCAGAGAAAATCCTGACTGGATGTTACAACGTGACCAGCAACACAGGCGGAAAGTGAACGTCTGGTGCGGCATTATAGGGGACCAGATCATTGGACCACATTTCTTCGAAACATCATTAAATTCCATCAGCTATTCGAAGTTCATTGAACAAGATCTTCCTATTTCATTGGAAGAGGTGCCGCTTGAAAAACGTATGGTGATGTGGTTCCAACAGGATGGGTGTCCGGCTCACTATTCCATTAGAGCTAGGAACGTTATAAATCACATGTTTTCCAATAGATGCATTGGAAGGGGTCTGCATATTAATTGGCCAGCAAAATCTCCGGACTTAACAATTTTACATTATTTCTTGTGGGGAAGATTGAAAGATCTCGTCTACACGAATAGACCGTCGACAGTAGAAGAAATGAGGGCAGAAATACAAAATGCGATTCTTTCCATTCCACCGAAAGAAATACAGCAAGCTCAGCGAGACTTCTGTTCTAGACTTTTGTTATGCATAAATGAAGGAGGCCGTCACTTTGATCACTTAAAATAGTATTTTTATGTAAATAAACAAATCTTTGTTAATAATATTATTCACCCAATTGCATTTTTAAATAATGTAATATTTACTTAATTAATAAAATTCAATTTCCTTCAGAATCCATAATTAACTTGTCATTTAACAAACCAGTAGTTCCAGGGTTCCTTTCAAATAAGAGGATTAGGCTGTTATCGATGTAAGGGTGCATCTGATTGAAAAAGTAACCGATATAAAACAGTTTTAGAATTCGACTCACCTTCAGAATCCGTCATAAAAACCAGTCACTTATGGTGAAATTTCCAGTACTGAAGCCATTCCAGCAATACTGGAGAAATTCTGGAAGGGTTGAATATCTTCAAAAGGTAACTAATATGACGCAATATAAGATCCCTGATTTTCGCCTTGAAATTCCAAAGACTCTGGGTTTTATTAGCCTGACACAACATTCGTGGGACACCCTGTATATATAATAGTCCTAAACAACTCACTAATCTCTTACCATAATTGTGTTTAAGATCTTGACATTACCTTTTGTAGATATTGTTAATTATTGGTCAAGCTTTGGTGGAACCCTAACAGTGAGGGGTTACCTTCATTATTAATGTTGTGATCTATTACCTTAACTATTTAAGTCATTGTTTAATTAATAGTTTTAGTTAAGGCCCTTAAATATGATGTCAGAAGTGGGAGTTTTTAAAATGATTTTCTGTCACATATGGAAGATTTGATCCTTTAATGAAAAAAAAAAAAAATCCAGAAAAAATGGCTGAAAAAAATATACATGAGGAGCTAGATTCTGGCTTGGGTCTATCATCAGACTCTCTTCTGCATTTAGTCGAAAGAGGTAGATATGGCAGCTAGAGGCAGTTTTCAACATAATATTGAACCGCTGGATGTGGAATGTAATTCATCTAATCTGGCAAAGGCACACCGGCTGAGTGGCACAAAGTGTTCAAGCTATTCTTAATTGTATCAGATTTAGATGAAACAAATAATAAGAGAAAAGTGACCTTATCACTGTCTCTAATTGGAAAACTAGGATGGTTATATTTAATTCATTTAATTTGTGACATATGCTACCCTGATTGATAAATTTAATACACATTTCACCCCCCAAAAAGAATATTACCTGAGAGAGACACATATTCCTCAGTCGTTGGTAGAAACCAGGGGAATCAGTTGATGATTTTGTAACGAATCTCAAAAATCTTAATTTGCCATGTGAACTGGACTCTCAGATGGAAGGTCTGGTAAGAGATGTTTTGATTTTTGGATTGACTGATTGTAAGCTAAAATAATGTCTTGTACATCAGGGCAACTTGAGGTTGGACAAAGGTTTGGAAATTCACACAGAAATGAAAAGCATGCAGAATTCCAAAGAGGCGGTAGGAATAAATGTGACCCATAGCACTAATTAGAGAAACCATGAGGAGCCCAGGAATAGGTGAGGCTGGAGGCGTGGTACATCAGATTCCGCAGGTTATTAGCATTCTAATACAGCACAAAATTGTTACTGACCATCAATTAGCAGCCAACAAATATCAGACTGAAGGTTTGCAATTTAGACTGTAATTATTTATGTTCCAATGATATTACTTTCACTTACCTATATATAAAATATATAGTAAGTGGAAGTATTGCGATCGTGAAAAATTTCGACTTCCGGTTTTCAACGGAAATACACGTTTTGGGGTCCCCTGAGTCGAAATGACCAAGTCCCGCGAAATGGTCTGTGTGTGTGTGTGTGTGTCTGTGTGTGTGTGTGTGTGTGTGTGTGTGTGTGTGTGTGTGAACAGACTAGCTCAAAAACTATAAACCGTGGGAACATGAAATTGGGTATTTAGTGTAGGTATATGCTCGCGATGTGACAGCAAAAATTTCATCAAAATTGCTCAAAGGGAGGGGGTACTTTATTTAATAACTTCTTGCGTTTTTTTCGATTTTCTCAAAAACGGCTCTAACGATTTTGATTAAACTACGTATTTGATCTATTTATATGCCCGAGATATGACTGTAAAAATTTCATTAAAATTGATCAACCGGAGGGGGGACTTTACTTAATAAATTTTGTATCATTTTCACGTGTTTTTTTTTATTTACTCAAAAACGGTTTTAACGATTTTGATCAAACTAGGTATTTGATGTATGTATATGCCAAAGATGCGATAGCCAACATTACATCAAAATTGATCAACCGGAGGGGGGACTTTACGTAATACATTTTGTATCATTTTCACGTGTTTTTTTTATTTACTCAAAAAAGGCTTTAACGATTTTGATCAAACTGGGTATTTGATGTATGTATATATCAAATATGTAAAAGCCAACATTTCATTAAAATTGGTCCAACTGAGGGGGCACTTTATTTCATGACTTTTTTTCCAATTTTTTCGATTATCTCAAAAACGGCTTTAACGATTTTTATCAAATTCGTCATGTTTAATGAAAAATAGGTTTTCTTTAATATCAGGTAAGCTTTATCATTATTAAAATGTTCTGAGGGGGCTTTTTTGTTTGTTTGTTTCTTTCTTATAAAGTACCTTTGTTTTTGTTTACATGGAGAAATTAACAGTCTCTCGTTACGCCTAAAAATAAGAAATGGCTAAATATGAGATATGATAAAAATAAAGAAAACATAAAGAGGAGAAAAAAATAAAAATATCAGTCAACTCATAAAACTCGTTGAGCCGTCGCATGCGGAGTACGCCTTTAATGACAGGCCATTGTTCATAATTAAAGCCGTTCTGTTCATTTGAGAAGTGGCAATTAACAAAACGCATTAATTTCTAATCTAAGTAAGTTGGTAAGTGAAAGTTGTGTGTTGCGAGCACGCACCAGATTTTTTTATATTTGTTAATGAGATAGCAATAAATGGATACAAAATCACATGCCAGTTGGAATTGTTTGTCCTTGGATGAGTTTAACTTTTTGTAATTGGATCTAGGTATAATAAAACCATCCTATAAAAAAAATCACATATTTTTTTGCTAGAGATTCCTAATCTTGGCTTTGGCATTTTGGAAAGCCAAATTTAAGGTAAATTGAAAAGGGATCGTTTCAACATCATAAACAAGGCTTGTCCAACTGTTCTTTTGCTAAAATCATGCCAGAAATTTGGCTTAATTAAGAAATTTCTCGCATTCATTAGCCTGCAAAATGATTCGCATTACAAACATATTCGAAAAGTATCGCATTGTTTATAGGCCTCGGTTGTTTGCCCCAAGTATGCTCATTAAAGTTGAAGCATGATGCTGAGCCAGTGATTGATCCACCAGGAAATTGCTGCTTAAGTTATGCAGTAAAACCTGAATTAGATTGTATGGAGTAGGATGGAGTAGAAGAAAAAGTCACTGAACCAACAGTGTGGGTCAGCTCAATTGTTGTTACAGAAAAGTGATCTGAATTTGTTTGGAACCAAAAAAATATTAATCTCATTATCAGTTGTGTACATTCTCAGAAATTAGATCAGAACAAAATGGCTCTAGAGTATTTTTGACATTTCGCACACTCAAGTTTCTCCATTATACAGGTTGATGATGAAAGCTTAAAGGTACTTACAATCAACACACCATTAGGAAGGTTTTAATTCAAACGTTTACTGTTTGTTATCAGTGTAGTCCCTAAAATTTTTCACCACAGAATGATGGATGCATTTGATAACTTACATGGGGTTAAGATTTTCTTTGATGATCTACATGTTCATGTCACAACAAAGTAATTCATGATGAACGCCTGAAGGCAGTTCTCAAGCGAGCAGTTAAAGTCAGAGTCAAGTTCAACAGATCAAAATGTGTACTGGTGCTAATATGCATTTTGATCTGTTGAACCTGACATTGACTTAAACTGCTCACTTGAGAACTGCCTTTAGGCGTTCGTTTGGAATACTATAAATCCAGCAAGATAATTAACCATTACAAGAAATTTTGTGAGTGCTGCTACATTTTCCGGTACTGGCATTTGACATACTGCAGGGACGCGCAATTTATTTATTTAAACCCTTCTCTCAGAGAAAATTTCAACTATACTATACTTTCAAACAGAGTTAAATATATGGGTTACTAGATATCCTCTGGGAGAGGGGTGCAAATAAATAAATCGCCCGTCCGTGCAGTATGTGAAATGCTAGTACTGGAAAATGTAGCAGCACTGACAAAATTTCTTGGAATGGTAAATTATATTGCTGGATTTATAATATCCATAAGGAAAATATGGCATCACCTTCTCAATTTTTGTTGTTAAGACGTCTGAATTGTACACTCTTAATAAATTGTAATTGCTAGAACCTAATTGACATAAGGCACCACTTGAAATTGGTATTTAAAAAACAAGACAGTTCACAAGCTCATTAATAAAAGTAGTCGGCCATTGTCTGAACTCAAAATTAGAGACAATATTCATGCATATTATTGTTAAACGTAAGCCAAATAAATACTGAATTCCATGGATAGTTACAAAACTTTAGAAAACAGATCATACATTGTAAAAAGTTGGGATGGCTCAGAATATTGTCGAGATGGAGATTTGTCGAGAGAGTGCATATACTAAACAAACAATGGCAAAGTATCTAACCTGGCTAATTACTTAAAATTCATAATGAAAATACTAACCTCATGAACATGGTATAAAAAGTAGCTACTTCGTAAACTCTCATCTTGGGAAGATCGAGAATCTCAGCCACTTTATGCATAGCTGATATAGGAAGCCAACCATGCTGCCTTTGAGCTAGATCTAGAAGAGGTATCATGGCAGCTCTTTTGTGCCCTTCTGGGTAAATAGAAAGAATGGCATCTGCCCTCTAAAAAAAATATAAATTAATCAAACAAAAAAATATAATAGGCACTAGGGAAAATAGACATGGAACTAAGTAGGAGGCACAAAAAAAAAAAACTAAAAAAAAAAAGCATAATCAATACATAATATAAAACAAAGCATATAATGTGCGAACCGATAAAACTCAAAATCAACTCCAGGTATGATCAAGAAAGTTCTATGGTTTTGTAGCCCCATACCCCATATTCATGAAGAAGGTTTCCATTTTTATCATAAGAGTGTGATATTAAAGAGACAAGGGCAGGAATTTTATACCTCTCGCAGAATGTAAATAGCCTTTCTGTGCATGGCAGATGGGTGAATGAATGAAAAAATTTAGTTAGATTATTGGAAGCCAGATAGCGCAAGCTAAGCTCCATTCATAAGGTTATCGTTCATTAGTTCCGTTTGATATGGTTTTAGTTTCAGCTGTTCTTTTTAAATTACACGAGATTATGTTTAAAAAATTAGTTTCCCTTTTTATTTTTAAATAGGGTCATTACATCTCTGGAATTAATTGAAAATAAAAATAAACAACCAACTGGAATCCTAAGCAAGAAGGAAGAATTGATCGAAACATTGCCTTTAATTGATATATAATATAAAAGTAAATTTACAGCAAAAGAAAAATTCCTAGTGAAAATTGCTTATCAGTGCATTTAGCAAATAAAAACTAACATTGAACAAAAGATATAATCTTTTATCGATGGAATGTATATTGAAAATAAATTGTTCATATAATATTCCTCTTTAGAAAATTAGTAACTTAACCAAATTCAAAAAAGGAGAGGTTATGCAATTTGATAAGCATCTGCCTTTTTTATTTGTTCTGTAATATAAAGAAATTTCATATGTTAGAATATGTTGAATATGAAGTATTTTAGAAATAGTAAAATATAACAGTTCAATGAAATATAGATACAAAATAAAAATATTGTATTTTCAAAGAGAAATTTTATTCTTTCTTGCAAAATGTTAAAATTGGAGTCATTCTGTCAATTCAAAGGCTCATGTTATACAATACATTACTCAAACAAAACTCAATACAACAAAAAAAAAAAAAATCAACATTATTTTCGTTACAAATATATTCCAGATTACGAAATGAAAAAAGTTGTTAATAAGCAAGTACTCCTAATAGGTAGAATATGTTTCCAATAAGATTTTTTTGGTTTTATTGTACAGAAAAAAAACAAAATTGGTAGGGGAGAGCGGGGTTGGTTGGCAAGAGTTTTCACTTTTTTGATTGTTGAGTCGTTCCTGTTAATATAATCCCAATGGGGCTGATACCACTGTAAACTCCAAGTATTAGAGTACTTTAAGTATTTTTTTCACCACATAATATTTAATACTAAGATTATAGGATATATAGAAATTGAAGAATTCGTCAATCCAGAGTATGCCAATTAACCCCCTATGTGGGGCAGGTTGGCCTAGAAGGTGGGGTTGTTTAGCCATCTCATTCAAGTACTGTCTGACACATATTATTGTTATTAAAAGCTGCACTATAATGGTATAATAATTTTAAATCAGTTTTTAACAGCTTTTAAGGGAAAATAGAATGACAATAGAAGAAGATAGAAGTTTAGACTGTCGTCACTTTTTGCATAAGAAAAATTGCTCTCATCTTCCTCGCTGGAACTAAAGACTTGGTAGTTTCACCTTTAATTATGTTTACCTTGCTTTTGTGAATTGCTACTGCGCCAAAAAAAAAAGTTGAAAGAAGCCAACTAACCCCACAGGAGAAGTCATATGAAAGATGGCTGCCAGGACAGGGGAGAACAATCAAACAAGAAACTGGTTAGTCGAAAGGTTAGGTTTTTCAAAGGAGTTTGGGGCTATATGAACAGAATCGGAGTCAAATATTTTTCCATGCCTTTAAACCAACTTTACTGAAAATATAAAAATTTACTTACATGTTGTAAAATCAATCAATGAAACACACTCTTATCTACAATGTTAGCATCGGATTGAAAACTCAGGACAAGACTCCCGAGGTCGAGCGGGTCACATGGTACAATGGTTGGGCCTTCACAACAGGTGTGACGGAAACTATAAGCCAATGACCAACCTACCCCCTATGCCAACCAACCCCGCTCTCCCCTACACAATTTTGAAAATTCATGAGACTACGGTTTTGACTTTGTATTAGTAGTAGGATTCGAATTTTTTTTTTTTTTTTTTTTATTAAATGTTTTTTATTTCATACTTTTTAGTGGCAGGAGATAATTTAGAATTTAAAAAATGGGGGAAGGACATGAGCTGTTAGTTAGTTATCAATGTGTTTTAATAGGTTGTTGGAGCATATCTTTATGTATGCTTATAATGTTATATATGCCATATGTTTTTCCAATAAGTAAATGGGCGATTCTAAAATTATGGTGGTATTTGTGTCACAATGTGATAAATTGACAACTGCCTGAAGGATTTTAATTTTTTTTTTGCTATTTATTACCAAATTGGAAATGAACACTGCTATCTAATTTTCAAGTGCCTAACGACAGGATATCATTCACTAATGCTCTTTTTGTCACTCCCTAGTCTGTCACAAAGTAGAGGTCAGGTACTTTGAAAAATAATTAAACCCTTTTCTGTCACAATAATTCTAAAAAATCAGGCACCAATCTTATCAACAAACTTTCAGGATGCAAAATAAAATTGAGCCAGAAGTCCAAAGGGTACAGGCAAAGTAATACGACAGCTTTTTCCCTTGTCACACAGTTGTGAGGTCACTCACTAGCTAGTTTTGTATATTCCTACCAATCCCTCAGAAAAGGAAATTTCGTGCTGAGAACATATAGGGTAACTTTGTTATTAACCCGACTATACGTTGAATCATATCATTTTTCCTAAATTTACTTCAGATGCTTTCAGGACGTGGAGGAAGGAGTAAAGCTAAACAATATTTTTATATTGAGTCACTCCCTATAGTCCGGGAGCTGAGGGCCAAAATGGTACCTGATTTGAAGAAAATTTTTGATCATATAGGCTGAAAGTATTCATTTCACACACAACAAAAGTGATGGTCTGCCATCTCAGATCAGTTGCCATCAAATTTTGTAGGCAAACAAAATCGACATTTTCGAACTTTTTTGAAATTTTTGCTAATAACTCGAAAACGATTTATCGCAGAAGAAATTTTGTTCTTTCTAAAATCAAAGGCCATTAAATTTCGCATCGACAGAGGTCCTTACAGTTAAAATCAGTTTAGTCTTTTCGCCAAAACCTAGAGTCAATTTAGCCACTTTAGCGTAAAAATGAATTACGCTCATGTTCCCAAGCCTGCAATTTAAAGAGGGTTACTCAAAATAAAAAATGTTACCTATAATAGTTGTAGAATATCAAAATCTGGTTAAAACGATCTCATTAATTTTAAAATTAGCCCACTCCTGAGGAGACAAAGTAATTAAAACGTGAACGTATTTAGCGCCTAGTGGTCTAAAATCCGTGAAATTTTTCGGATTTTTTTTTTTAGTTTCTCGCATATAATTCGGCAAATACAAATCACAAAGTATTGTTTTCTTCTTACTACAAGAGGCTAAACTATTGCAAACAGAATGATATATTTGAAGTTTAAATCGGTTAAGTGATTTAGCCGATTTCGTTACATAAAAAATCTGTTTACGATTTTTGTGGAAACCGTGTTTCAATGCCTAAAATTCAAAAGCATCTAGTTAAAATGAAAATTTTTTTAGATAAAAGTTGCAGAGCATCAAATTTGGCATGAAACAAGCTCCTTACAAACAACATCATCTAAACCCTACGTGGAAATAGGGGTTGTTAAGCTTCTGGTAATCTACTCAGAAGCGGGTCGTTCCATCCTTCTTAATGAGCACTACTGGAGAAGCCCAAGGACTACAGTCTAGTCGGAAAAGGACTGGACTAGAGGTTCTGGATTGAGCGTGAAAAATCTAGTCCCATACACATGGTCTGACGGTTTGTTTGGACAGCTAATTCGTTCCAACAAAAGGTTTGGGATTTAAACCATATGTTTTTTGTTTTTTTCAATTAACGACGTAACGTTACAATATTATACTTGTATATTACTACTCACAGTACTGGAAATTTAAAATTTCATCTTGGGAAAACTTTTAACACCTGTATATGTTTACCAAATTCTTTTATATTTTATACTAGCTTAGATATTCGGCTCTGCTCTGGGAGTTGCTATGATATTTTGTGATAGTCCTTTCTTGCCATCAGTTCGGCTTCGATGATGTTATTTGGTACTGTTTGACAATCATCCTTGTCCCATTACACAATTTTGGTGAATTTAGATTTCTGAGTAGTATGAGGGGAGATCCAATTTTCAGTCGAAGGAAATGTAATGGCATGCCTGGTACTTGGAAACCGTTTCAAGAATTCAGTCAGGAGGCAGAGACTTTCTTCTACATTTACCATAGTATCAGTCAATTTACATATTCTTTCCTTACTGGCAATTTTCTTCAGTAAGACCAGATATCCTTCAACTTTTTTGCCAATTTTAGAATGATTAATTTTATGTGATTCGATATAAATTTGACCAATACAGGGCACTTTCCACTTCACTCAGGTTTTACACTTATTACCATTTTTATCTTGAAAAAACATTATCTTTTATATTAATATTATCACTCAACTTTTCCATGTCCATCCATATTATATAACTGAATATTGTTCCTCCTTGAGTAAATACTAACTTGATTTTTATCTGTTTCCTATCTAATTATACCAACAAACTATTAAAATGTTATTCAAGTAATGTTAAAATGCTACCTTTTTGTTTTCTTCAGTAAATTCAAATTTAATGTCAGGATTGTCCTCAGCTGAGTCTCTGTGCTGCAAATACATAAAGAAAAGTAATGAATACCAAACTAAATTATACAAAGGGATATTCACAATTTTTTTGGAAATCAGTACTCAAAATACATACCACAAATAGGTTTTCTGATAACAATATGCTAGAAGTCTTCAATGTTCTCTTAGTTATCTGCAAAGCAAAATTAGTTAATGGTGATCCTATCAACCAATATTACTAATTATTTACAAAACAGGTAATCCGATACCAAATTTTGTCCAAATCGTCGAAGGTTTGGTAGCAAGTTCATTTTAAGAAAAAAAACTGTTAATTTCTAGACAAGGTAACCTTTTTAAAGACTGATTTGAGATAGTTCAACAAAGCTGAAGTATTGCCAGCTGTTCAGCAACAGAAAAATGGGTTACTAAATATTGTTCTTTCGAAATTAAAAAACTGTCTAATAAAAAGTCTTACATTTTAAATAAAATTACAATATCAGATATTCTTATTAAATTTTATTTTATTATAAGTTAAATTTTACAAACTACAACATCATTATATAAATAATAAAAAGTTACAATAGGGGGCTCAAAGGTGTATTTACACGAAGAGGTTCTGTTCGGCCGCATGTTCGGTGATAGCGCTAGTAGTTATTTTGCTGTAATTGCCCTAATGTACTATATCATATTTATGTAATTAAGCTAAGCGTGATAATATTTAATCTCTTTTTTTATTCATTTCACGTAGTAAATAACAGACTCAGGCAAAAGTGAAAACTGTCACTTTTAACGCCAGATATCTTTGTCCACTAGACTACACGATTCGCTGTCCGTTGGACACTATCTGGCCTGTGTGGTGGTGGATTATCTGTTCAGTGCAGTCTAAATAAACCTTAACGGACTCACAATAAAGGAGGTTTCAAATTGGTCCGGTTTTCCCTTAGATTTTTGGTAAGTAATTTTGTGGTCCTACATTGATTATTCCCTTTTTTAAATTTTATTTATTGATAAAACAATTTTTGATTTTTTTTTTCTATTTAGCAATCTAAAGATTTAAGCAAAAATGGCTGCTACTATGCCCATAAACCCCAAGCCATTCCTTAACAGTTTAACTGGTAAGCCAGTAATGGTGAAATTAAAGTGGGGACATGAGTATAAAGGATACTTGGTATCTGTTGATGGATACATGAATTTGCAATTGGCTAATGCTGAAGAGCATATTGATGGATCTTGCACTGGTAACTTAGGAGAAGTTCTTGTCAGGTGTAATAACGTATTATATATTAGAGGAGTAGAAGAAGAAGATGAAGAGGGAGAAATGAAAGACTAAAATAGATTAAGCAATACAAAGTACTTATTGCCATCTCCATTTCACTATTTATCATATTTGACATCAAATGTATTTGTTCATTGCAAAATTATCTAATTGGATTTCTGTGTGACATTTGAATGAAGATTTGTAAATTGTATTTTTTTCTACTTGCTTTTAAGATGTATGTATGTAAAATAAATATGTTTACTTTAATGCTTTTGTAGACACCTAATTTTGTTTCTCATTTGCATCTTTCATTTTTCATCAGATTACTTTGTATTTTGCTATGAAAGATGACTGGTACTAGAAAGTAACACCTGCTTGATAGGCTCTCTAAGCTAAAATTATCAGTGTTTTGTTTTTGAAAGGTTAGATTTCATAAACAAACAGTTAACAATTGGGTGTATTGATTAAAAAAACAAATTATTGTAATTAAATAAAAAAAGAAAGAAAATAATATGTCAAAGGCAAGAATAGTGATGCTTGTCAAAATTTTAACAATTTTTTTTATTTATGCTCCTAAAGAATTAAATATAATGAATTTTTAGCAAGAAAAGTGTCATGAAACATCAATACTGTTCACTACCTGTTGACTATCTATCAATAAATTTAGTAGCAATGAAAATTTAAATCGTTCTTTTGATAAATTTTCATGTTGATTTGTCTCACTATTCTTGCCAAAGTGGTATATAAATAAAAATATGTTTATATGGTCTCGCATCAAAGATGGTTATATGGCCTTTAATATATTGGAATATAATTATGATCGCGAGTATTCTTCTGAAAAGTAAGTTGATAATATATACTGCTCCAGTCGGGACTGCTAATAGATAGATGATAGATAGATAAACATGATTATTTGAACGAACAATATACAAACATATGTAAAGAAACATGATTACAGCTTGGGTCACCGCCCGTCTGCTGGTGAGGCGGCCAACAGAAATATTAATTATAATATAGAATAATATATGTATATAATTCAAAATATATAAATAAAAGAAAACAGTAATCTTAGCTATAGGGTCTCAACAGATTACAAATAATAATACAACTGGCTGAGCAATCACAATAATAAATAACAATGCTGGTAACTGAAACTTATCTATATATATACACACATTTACATATATCCACGCACACACACATATCTACACATTATCACACATATATCTAGATATTAACATATCTATATCGCTACATACTTACATACATACATGTATGCCAATCAAAATCTATATACATTCTCTTTTACTACCGTTATCATTCTAGGAGTTATATTCTTTTATTAACTGCCTTCTATAGTTCCCAGCCGTTCTTAGGTATAGATAGAGGTTGTCCCACTGTTTTCCATTCAGTAAATTTAAGAATTCATTATAAGCCAAATGTATTTTCCCAAAGTATCTCACCCTGAACTCATTTAAAATTGGGCATACACCTACAAAATGGTAGCAGTCTTCGACCAATCTTAAATTACACAATGTACACATTAGTTGTTCTTCTGCTCTATCGATCGCATAATTCAAACCCAGCATCTCCCCTCTAGCTCTCATAATTAATCCCATATAGTGCAGTTTTTTCCCGCCTGAGATATAGTGGCAATTCTTAATATCGTGGTTAAAATCCTTGAAAATATGATAGAATTTTGAGTTTAATGCTTTATTTTTGTATATGTTTACATAGTGGCTATTTAAATTTTCAAGGCATTCCTTTATTTGTTTATTGGAATAGTTAAAGTCTGCGCTATTATAATTAAAGCTGTTTAACGTTTGGATATTGTCATTGTGCCAGAATATATTTTTGGATATTACATATTCGGCAAGAGTTTTCGGGTAACGTCCATTTTCGAGAGTTTTTAATTTGAGGGACTGTTAATATTTACTTTCGAACGCCTTTATTTATAAACAATTGTCACTAAAGGCATACTCCGCATGAGTAAGTGTTTTCAACGTGTTTTAGTGTTGTCAGAACTTCCTAATATAAAAGCAGAAAGTTTGAATTTTTATGCATGTAAATATTTTATGACTATATACTATATACTATTGTTTTTTAAAGTTTTTCAACGATTTTTAATACATAAATATTACTCTATTCATTAAAGGAAATAGATATTTCAATCTTGGTGAAACATTTTTTTTTTTTTTTCTCCTGTATAATTTATCAATTTTTACTTTCACTTATCTATATATGAAATATATAGTAAGTGGAAGTATTGCGATCGTGAAAATTTTCGACTTCCGGTTTTCAACGGAAATACACGTTTTGGGACCCCCTGAGTCGAAATAACCAAGTCCCGCGAAATGGTCTGTCTGTGTGTGTGTGTGTGTGTGTGTGTGTGTGTGTGTGTGTGTGTGTGTGAACAGACTAGCTCAAAAACTATAAACCGTGGGAACATGAAATTGGGTATTTAGTGTAGGTATATGCCCGCGATGTGACAGCAAAAATTTCATCAAAATCGCTCCAAGGGAGGGGGTACTTTACTTAATAACTTTTTACGTTTTTTTAGATTTTCTCAAAAACGGCTCTAACGATTTTGATTAAACTGAGTATTTGATCTATTTATATGCCCGAGATATGACTGTAAAAATTTCATCAAAATTGATTAACCGGAGGGGGGACTTCACTTAGTAAATTTTGTATCATTTTCACGTGTTTTATTTATTTACTCAAAAACGGCTTTAACGATTTTGATCAAACTGGGTATATGATGTATGTATATGCCCGAGATACGACTGTAAAAATTTCATCAAAATTGATGAACCGGAGGGGGGACTTTACTTAATACATTTTGCACCAATTTCACGTGTACATATTTTTTATTTACTCAAGAACGGCTTGTAAAGAATTTGAAGAAAATGGGTATTTGATGTATGTATATGCCAAATATGTAAAAGCCAACATTTCATCAAAATTGGTCCAACTGAGGGGGCACTTTATTTTATGACTTTTTTTCCAATTTTTACCTTTTTTTGATTATCTCAAAAACGGCTTTAACGATTTTTATCATATTCGTAATGTTTAATGAAAATTAGGTTTTCGTTAATATCAGGCAAGCTTTATCATTATTAAAATTTTCTGAAGGGGCCTTTTTTTTGGGGTGGGGGCCTTTTGTTTGTTTGTTTCTTTCTTATAAAGTACCTTTGTTTTTGTTAACATGGAGAAATTAACTGTCTCTCGTTACGCCTAAAAATATGAAATATCTAAATATGAGATATGATAAAAATAAAGAAAACATAAAGAGGAGAAAAAAAGAAAAATATTCAGTCAACTCATAAAACTCGTTGAGCCCACGCATGCGGAGTACCCCTTTAATGACAGACCATTGTTCATAATTAAAGCCGTTCTGTTCATTTGAGAAGTGGCAATTAACAAAACGCATTAATTTCTAATCTAAGTAAGTTGGTAAGTGAAAGTTGTGTGTTGCGCGCACGCACCAGATTTTTTTCATATTTAGTCATTTCTTATTACTAAGCATAATGAGAGACAGTTAATTTCTCCATTTAAACAAAATCAAAGGTACTTAATAAGAAGAAAATGATTTTCCTTTGCCAATTAAGACCCATCAGAACATTTCTATGATGATAAAACCTACTTGATATTAAAGAATACTTGATTATCATTGATCATGACAAGTTTAATCAATCATTAAAGCCGTTTTTGAGAAAAATGTAATAAAATTGATGAAATAAATCTGTTAATTCAATTTTGAGAAAACTTTTGCTGTCATAACATGGGCAGTTAAATGTCAGTTTACCACAGACAACCAATTGTGCAGATACATACATAAATTAATCCAAAACAATTCTTATTTATTATCATTAATCATTAATGTGACTTTTATTTTAGTTAAGGAGGTTGAGACAAATAAACAATGTAGACAAAAATGCTTTCTTTCTATTACACAAAATAGAGTAGGATATTGCTAACAAATAAAATATTAGAATAGGTTGGTGAAGGGCGGATTCACACTATCGCTCCACTCCCGGTCCGCTCAAATATTCTAAAGAGAAATAGACAGAGAATTCCACTATCGGTACCGCTCCGGTCTCGCTCCACTCCCGGTCCGCTCTCGCTCCACTCCCGTTCCGCTCTCGCTCTACCCCATTCACACTAGCGCTCCGCTCCAGGTCCGGTCTCACTGGCAAAATATTCTAAAGAGGAATAGAGAGAGGTTAATCATAATATTGGCACAGGTCCGGCCTCGCTCCGCTCCCGCTCTACTCTCGCTCCACTCCCGCTCCACTCTCCTAAAGACTTTTCATATTCACATTATATGATTTTACACCGTTCACGATTGAAGCCATTAATAATCGAAGCCGTCTGTATTTGGATTTTAATTAATAATTAACTTTCAGTTATTAAAGTATTTATTTATTCATCAATTTTACGGCCAAAAAAGTTCAACTTTAAAATATTATATATATATATTTTTGCCATAAAATTGAAGAATAAATGAATACTTAAATAACTGAAAGTTAATCATTAATTAAAATCCGAATACAGACAACTTCGATTATTAATGGCTTTAATAGCTTAAACCTTTCAAAAGTGAACGGTAAGACGGTGGTAAGACATTAGGAGAGCGGACCGGGAGTGGAGCGGGAGCGGAGCGCTAGTGTGAATGGGGTAGAGCGAGAGTGGACCGGGAGCGGAGCGAGAGTGGAGCGGGCGCGAAACCGATAGTGTGAATAGGCCCTAAGCCTCTAGAGTAACCAGGTTTGATGATGAATGAAACTAAGTAGGTCTTCTGTATATATAAAGTGTTCTAGATAAGTACTAGAAAAAAAAAAAGGTTTTAAAAATACAATAATTTAAAATATATATATGTTCTGTTATTTTAGATTCCAAAATCATAATATAATTTTGAAATTTCTCACTATTCCAAAAGTGCATGATACGAGTGCTTTGAATTTTCAAAGCTTCAGGATGAAAATGTAGTTGTAAAATTGTAAAATTAATTAAAAAAAAAATCCTGGATAGGCAAAATTTAGGACTCCCACTGTAGCATCGTCCGATTAGCCTTAGTAGCATAAAAATGGACGTTAAACAAACAAACAAACAAAAAAAAAATTGATTAGATATTAAAATTTAGATGAGGGCCTTTCTGAAGTTCTAAAAGTAGATACTTTAGCTTAAATATTTTTAATATTGTTATTTTATTTGTAATTCCTTATTTTGGTTTTCGTTAGTTTTTATTCCTCTGTCTTACTGTGACACGTTTAAAAATTAGATAAACAAGTTTTCTTCTCATAGATACTAGAAGTTCATTAAACGATTCGACAAGTTATGATCTCATGGAAATTTGACTGATATTATTTCACCGAAAAAAAACATAGGCTTTATGGAAACGTTGATTGAAAAAACAAATAAGGTATATTTCTTTTTTAAAAATATATTTGAATAAAAAATCAAAAAGCTACTATCGAAAAGAGTGGGGAATGGACCATGTGTTGATAGGAAATTTTTTAATAAGAATTGGATGTAAATATAACTCTTCTCTGTTATATTATCTACTTAATTTAATTATATCCTCATACAGAATAGAAAAGAAGATAAAATAAATTTTGTTATGGGACAAGGTCCCTCAAGAATAACAGACTGGAACAAAAAATAAAACTACAACTGGTCAAATAATTAAAGAAATGGTGGATAATTAAAGATAATATTTACATTAAAAACCCATAAAAAATATTTATAAAAAATAGAAGTATACAAAGTAGTGAATAATATATTCATTAATCAAATAAATAATAACGGTAATAAATTTCCAAGGAAAAAAAAGAAGAAATTAATGAAAAAAAAATGTGATTTGTGTCTAATATAATTCTATAAACTTAGAGCTTAACCAGACCTCTCATTACCTGATTTTATAACATCACGATAAGTAATGGTTTTAAGCTTTCGATCCCTCAGACTAAATAGTAACTTCAATGTAATTATGTAGTTCACCAGACTGAGACGGAAATCCTTATATATATAAAAATCTCGTGTCCCGGTGTTTGTCTTTCAATAACTCAGAAACTACTCAACCGATTTTAATGAAATTTGGCTCAATGTTTATAGTTTTGGCCAACTTAAGAGATAGGGTAGTTTTTAACTTGATTAGTGACCAAAATATTTCTTATATAGCGAATTATTGCCAGTCCATTACCTGGGATTCATAGGGTTTTTGGCGTTTTTAATTTATTTTTCCATAATTAAAACCCGATTGAGCAAAAAAATCATTTGAAAAATATCAAATAGGTATTGCTCGGTCCCTCAGTGTTCAATTAAAAAATCAAAAGATGTGTCATTCCATTTATTTCCAAAAAATAAAAAGCTTCTTAAAGAGTGTATTGTAAAATTAAGAATAGATAAGCCTCTTTCGAAACATATGACGATATGTAGTCTTCATTTTAAAGAAAGTGACTATATTTACCCAGGTAAATATTAGTATTTGACATTTTATTACTCCAAAATGTTAATTTTATGCAAATAACATTGGGACCATAGTGTCTTATTTGTTTTTCTTTTTTAATTTTCCCCATTTTTGTCTTACATCCGTTGTTCTTAATTGTTCCAAGTTTTCAATGCGAAGCCTGAAAGTTTTGACTAATAAATAAATAATATGACAAAGAATCTAAGCTGTCATAACAATGATTGTATGAATAGGTAATTAATGTTATTGCTAACCGAAAAACGTAGAGTAAAGTTACAATGATGTGTTTGTATTTACCAGAACTACCAGCTTTACAGGTACAATGACAAGAAAATTGCTTATTATTATTAATAAATTTGATTTCCACTTTTATTTGATGAAGCAGTCCTTTTAAGATTGCTAGTTTGAAGGCACAAGGCTTGCAAAATAACTGTTTTTTTACTTTTAGATATTATTCCACATGTTATTATGTGGTTTGCATGAAGGATAGCCTGCCCTTCAATTAATGGTCTTTTAAAATTACCAAATATCTCTATCACATCAACTGTCTATCTCCGTTCTTTCCGACATTTTGCAAAACTACTAGCGCACCCTATAGTCGATTGCGCCCGCCTATACAGGTTGTCATTATTATAATTTTGTTTCTGTTATGTGAGTGCATTTATTTGTTCCTATATTATTATTTTCCACAGACAAATAGTAATACAAATCTTTGTATTTATAGTTAATTTTCATAAAAATTTTCGTTGGGTGAATTTTCACCCATGGTACCAATTAAGGGTTAAAAATATTAGGATATAACTACTGAGCCACAGCAACGCGTGGCCGGGTCTGCTAGTATTCAATAGATTGTTAAGAATAATCTGTTTGCAAATTCTTTTGTGAGCTGGTCTTTTCTCCATTTCCCCATTTTATCACAATCTTTTTTACCTTGAATGTTGATAATGCCAATTTTTTTGTGTTCAACTCTATATACGAATCAGATCTGATCTTAAATCCAAGAAATATAACATGCTTTAACTAAAAAAAGTCCCTGCCTTGCCGAAACTGCTCTTCAATGTGCGCGGGTAACTGTGCGACGCATTTTTTTTTTTTCGTGCTGCCTGCTCTGCGTCGCCTGCGTGACACAGTTTGATGTGCGCCTTACCTAATAAGTAGTTCTGTTCGCGTAAGTCACAATTTACCATATCTTTTTATGAAGGGAATGATCGTGTTAATGCTGGTCGATTGCTACTAATGAGTTACAGCTTAGTGCCAGTGGTATTAACTGCCACAGTGATAGACTATTTTGTCATCAAAGATTATTTTCCATAGTAGTTGTTAGTAAGTAGATAGTAAAATTAAGAATGCAGTTGATACTTCACAAGTGATTATCCAAAAAACAGTTTTTTGAATTGTAACCAACTTCTTGCCGAAATGTGACATATTTGTAGTTAAAAAATGGAGGCATAAATTAGCTTTTAAATGATATAAAGCCTTTTTCTAATTTTTTAAAGTTTCAGGGAAAGACGGATAAAACTAGCAATAAAGACTAAATGATTGTATAGAACAGAATAGAAAAATACTGTAAAGGGTGAATTATTATACATATACAACCATAAAAAAAAAAACTAAATGGTGCGTGCTCGCAACACACAACTTTCACTTACCAACTTACTTAGATTAGAAATTAATGCGTTTTGTTAATTTCCACTTCTTAAATGAACAGAACGGCTTTAATTATGAACAATGGTCTGTCATTAAAGGCGTACTCCACATGCGTGGGCTCAACGACTTTTATGAGTTGACTGAATATTTTTCTTTTTTTCTCCTCTATATGTTTTCTTTATTTTTATCATATCTCATATTTAGCCATTTCTTATTTTTAGGCGTAACAAGAGACAGTTAATTTCTCCATGTAAACAAAAACAAAGGTACTTTATAGGAAACAAAAAAAACAAAAAAAGCCCCTAGGTACCCCATTTAAGCCCCCTCAGAACAATTTAATAATGATAAAGCTTACCTGATATTAAAGAAAACCTAATTTTCATTAAACATGACGAATTTGATAAAAATCATTAAAGCCATTTTTGAGATAATGGAAAAAAAGGTAAAAATTGGAAAAAAAGTTATGAAATAAAGTGCCCCCTCCGTTGGACCAATTTTGATGAAATTTTGGCTTTCATATATTTGGTATATACAAACATCAAATACCCAGTTTGATCAAAACCGTTTTTGAGTAAATAAAAAATACACGTGAAATTGGTACAATATTTATTAAGTAAAGTCCCCCCTCCGGTTGATCAACTTTGATGAAATTTTTACAGTCATATCTCGGGCATATACATACATCAAATACTCAGTTTGATCAAAATCGTTAAAGCCGTTTTTGAGTAAATAGTAAAAACACGTGAAATGGTACAAAATTTATTAAGTAAAGTCCCCCCTCCGGTTGATCAATTTTGATGAAATTTTCACAGTCATATCTTGGGCATATTAATACATTAAATACTCAGTTTAATCAAAATCGTTAGAGCCGTTTTTGAGAAAATCGAAAAAAACTTAAAAAGTTATTAAATAAAGTACCCCCTCCCTTTGAGCAATTTTGATGAAATTTTTGTTTCACATCGCGGGCATATATCTACACTAAATACCCAATTTCAGGTTCACACGGTTTATAGTTTTTGAGCTAGTCTGTTCACACACACACACCCACATAGACCATTTTGCGGGACTTGGTTATTTGGACTCAGGGGACCCCAAAAGGTGTATTTCCATTGAAAACCGGAAGTCAAAATTTTTCACGATCGCAATACTTCCACTTACAATAAATTTCATATATAGGTAAGTGGGGCCGGGATAGCCGAGCGTGTAGGAGCGCGACCCGTTGTTGCACGCTCGAGCCGAACGGCGGCGGTTCGAATCCGCCCTGGGAGGGTTAACTTTTATTTCGTGGAGGCCCCACGGAATAAATCTCGACCCTCCCACCATGGTTAGAATAGGTTGGTTACACCTGTAGAGTAACCCCCCGTATGCCACACATGGCCAGGTAGGGGTTCCGAACAAAAAAAAAAGGTAAGTGAAAGTAAAAACATAACTCTATAATGTCATTAACATAATGATTCGTATATTATGTAATTATACTTGCTGTTGTAATTGCAATTTTGTTAAGGCAAGTTAGGTTTTAATAATAAAAACCTTTCGCTTCCCTGATGAAGAAAGTATGGCCGGTGCTCAATGCTCTTAGTTTTGTTGGTTAATGTATTAAAAGTTTTATATAATAAAAGAATAAGATGAAAGATATTTAACATAAAGTTTACCTGTGTAATTTAGAAAATAATAGCATAATAAAAAAGAACAAAATAATATGAATGAAAGGAAATAAAGAAAATTCTCTGATATTTAAAGCTTAAACTATAATTTATTAAATACAAATAATTTAATTAACAAGAATGAAACTAAAATGATTTAATGAAAATGAAACACAACTTATAAACTATTATAGACAAAAATATGCTTTAATCGAATGACTTATTTAATTAATTTAAATAAATATTAATTATACATTAATGAAAATAAAATAATAAAATGATGAAATGACAATTGTTTTGAAAATTATGAACTAAATATTAAACTAAACAATTATATAAAATGACAAATGGGTTCCCTGAACAATATTGATTAACTAAATATTATATTGAAAAACTATACCCATCATAACTAAATTAATATTTAATTTCTCAGTAAACAAGAGGAAACAAATATAGTATATTAATTAAAATATATAAAAAAAAAGAAAACAATTATTCATTAATAATGAGTGCTCATATTTTTAATTATGATATTTAATTCTATATGATTCATATAGAAAACAATATATAAATAAATATTTAACATCGACTAAATGATAGTATAACAATAACACACCTGTGTAGGGCATATTTGTACGAATATTTATACATAATTTTTATGTGAATCTGAAAAAAAAAAATTGTTCACACGACATTATTTGTAACTGCGAGTACAAATTTAGCCAACAATTTTCCTATTAACAAAAATATATTCACAAGAAAAAATTTAAATTAAAAAAAAATGTGAACATTCACCTTATAATCTGAGAATAAAAATAACATTACGTTAAAATATTTGAACAAGAATGTAATCACAAATAAACATTGTAATACTAAAAAAAGAATAATCTTATATAATTGTCGTTGATTCGGTTTTAATTTATCTTAACACGTTGAGCGCCAGGGAAAAGATGATGTACTTTTGCCTGGGGCCAAAGCAATTTTTCCTAATTTATAACTTTAATATGATTAGAATGATACAAAAAATGCAAAAGAAATAAATAAAAAGTTTAATTTTGGCAATTAAACAATAATTTTGTGAGCGGTACCTATGTACCGCCCGGCCCCAGGGTAAAGCCCGCTACCTATAGTAGTACGGGGGCTGCCCGGTTATGACCGCGACGTCAACCCTTGTCCCCTTAAAATATGTTATTTTAATAAATAAGATATTTTGTTTTGTAAAAAAATAAATAAAATTAATTTATTTTATTTATTTATACCCCCCAAATTAAAAAAAAAAAAAAAAAAAAAAAAAAAAAAAAACATTTGGGCCAATTGCATTGGCGAATTGTTCGGGGCCAGAGCGGTCCAATATGCCTTGAAATCACGCTCGGCAGGCGGTCCCCTGGCCCAGAACAATCTTTTAGCTGGCGGGAGCGGGCGGTACCTGGGGACCGCCTCGGCCCCAGCCAATAGTCCAACAGCGGTACGATCGTACCGCTTGGCGCTCAACGTGTTAAGTAAGCGAAACTTGAAAGTTTATTCTATGATTTTTTTTTAGGTGCCTAAAAAATATTTGTAAATACAGTCTTATTTATTGATTATAATTAACCTAAAAATTTCATTTTATTTCAATAATTCAAAGCCAATGAGAGTAAATATTTATATAAAGGTATTTGAGTGTATTTAATAATAATCATGATCTAAAATGAACGAGTACATAAGAATACATCCAACGGAATTCAATTTAACTTTCCCTGTTATTGGAAACCTAAGGTTATATTTTAACAAGGGTGAAAATATATGTAAATCTTCTGGTAAAGGGATGGTGAACATCTCAATATAAAGAAATACTCAGATTTCTACCATGGGCGAATCCAGGGGAAGGCTATGGGGGCAACAGCCCCATACGTCATTTTTTGTTATTTACCGATGGGATTTAAATTTAATAAAAGTTACTTAAAGAGCAAATAATATGCAAAGAGAGTAGGTAGCATAGCAGTTGTGGGAGGGGGAAAATAAAGGTAAAAAGGCTTGTCAAATCGCCTCCAGACTTCACAGGATGGCATGCAGATATGAGATAACAGATATGAAATAACAGGTAACAAATACTCATATTGGTCCTGTCCTTGACTGGCGGCAATGCGCAGTACTAGTAAACAGGTATGAAATAACAGATGTGATGTAAACAGGTATGGTATGAAATAATAGATGTGAGACAACAAATATTAGATAACAGGTAAAAAAAGCTCTTAGTGGTCCTGCCCTGCCTGGCGGTGATATGCAGTACTAGTAAACAGGTACGAAATAACATTTTAGATAACAGGTAAAAAAAAAAACTCATATACTGGTCTTGTCCCCAGAAGAGAAGTCTATATCAGTTGACATGTAAGCAGTACCTGTTATTTTTAAAAATCGATAACAGGTACAATGTTGAGTTTGCACATACCTGCTATAAAATAACAGGTCCAGTATTTCCGAACCATCACTAAATCTTAGTCCCTAGTTTATTTAGAGGTAGTTTATATGTATATAGAGCCCTGGACTACGGTGCTCTATATACATATATATGCGTCATCAGCAAATTCTCATACATTTTTGAGATATGGTCGAGGTGACTAAAAGGTCAGTACTTTTCTGGAACCACTCCTCGTCCACAGGGTTATAGGAGTGCAATGACAACACGTTTCCACTATGCAGGGAAGTACTGGAGGAGTGAGCATGCAATGAAAATATTAAGGAAAAAACTTAGGGTTTTTCTAGGGAGATGTTTAAACAGTTTATTCGCTTCAATTCAAAGTTAAATGCTTATTCCTTTCAATAACTTCATATCTCAAAATATATGATTATTCAGGAGAATGAATTAAATCTTAGAAAAGAACACAGCTGTATATATTAATATCATTACTAATGCTTTCATATCTTACATACCAACATCTTTTAATTTGGGCTTAGTAAACCTGCTATATTGTTGGCGGACTTTTGCCTACTCAATTTGTGCAATTGAAAATTATAGCTCTTTATAAATCAGATGTTCATAAATAAATAAGACATTCACACATTACTAGGGGATAAGGGTTCCCTGATAGCATTCATAACTATATTATGCTGTTCTATTTTAGAACATTAAGTGAATGGTTTACCCTACCACTATACCTGTTTTTAATATAATATGGTTTTGAAATTCTCACACTGTACGCTGCTGTCAACTGCAGGATCTTCATCTTCTATGTCACTATCACAATCTTTAATTTCATTCAACCACTGAGATACACTGTTTAAAATCATCTTTACCAAACAAATCAGATCAGAAATAAATAAGTAATGGGGCAATAATAGGAGTATGCTAAGGTACGCAGTATTCGCAGAATCACACTAAAAAAATCTGGTGCGATACGCGCAACTCACAACTTTCACTTACCAACTTACTTTGCTTAGAAATTGACGTGTTTTGTTAAAAGCCATTTCTCAAAGTCACACAATTTTCCACATTCATTTACTTATTTTTGTTTGTATTTGCTCTTTAAAGTACAATATTTTTTTTATAATTAAATAAAAGTTTTTACTAGTGATAATTCAGCAATGCAAGCATAATATACAGTCGTCTGATTTTATAATTCTCTAAAATCAAGTTGTTGAAAGCTTCATATAGTTCCCATGAAACAAATAATTTCCATTTATTAAATGAACCGGGCGTGTTTAATTATAAACAATGTTTTGTTATTAAAGGCGTGCGTGGGCACAAAGTTTAATATTTTTCTTTTTTTCTCCTGTAGATGTTTACTTGAGTTTTTCATATTTTGCCATTTCTTATTTTCAGGCATAACTAGAGACAGTTTATTTCTTCATATACCTACAAAAAATTAAAGGTACTGTATAGGAAAACAAAAAAGGCCCCTTCCTCAGAACATTTTAATAATGATAAAGCTTACCTGATAAATAAATAATACTTGATTCTCATTAAATATGACCAGTTTAATCAAAATCGTTAAAGCTATCTTTGACAAAATCGAAAAAAAACAACATAAAAATAGGAAAAAAAGTTATGAAATAAAGTGCCCTCTCCGGTTGATCAATTTTGATGAAATTTTTGTAGTCATATCTCGAGCATATAAATGCATCAAATACCAAGTTTTAGAAAAATCGTTAGAGCCATTTTTGAGAAAATAAAAAAAACGTAAAAAGTTATTAAAAAAGTACCCCCTCCGTTTGACCAACTTTGATAAAATTTTTGCAGTCGCATCACGGTCATATACATATACCAAATATCTAATTTCAGGTTCGTACGTACGGTTTATAGTTTTTGAGCTGGTCTGTTAACACACACACAGACCATTTCACGGGACTTGGTTATTTTGACTCAGAGGACCCCAAAACGTGTAATTCTGTTGAAAACCAGAAGTCAAAATTTTTCACGATCGCAATACTTTCCCTTACTATATATTTCATATATAGGTAAGTGAAAGTAAAAATCTGATGCAGTGCGTGCATCACACGACTTTCACTTACCTCCTTTCTTTTTTGACTGAAAATAGACAATGTTTTGAAAATGGCATACTTAAGTGCTACCAGAAAATGAACACTAAACTTTATTTTTCAATGAAAATTGTTTTTTTTATTGGAAAGTGGGGTCAGTAATTCATTGAGTGGTGTAACAAGAATGAAATTGGCCCCTTGTACTCGTGCACTCCAAACTTTCCAGGGGTTCGTTTGAATTTGTATAGTAGTATTGTATAGAGATTATAGAAATAAAAATCAAGCGACTGAACAATCATGTTTTTCGACGATACATCCTAAATAAGGATCGATAGAAAGAATTCATAACAACGCCAGATAATAAATTGGAACTTAATTTTCTATTTTGAGTACCTTAATATTTTTCAGAAAATGAAAGTGATATTTTATTCTTCTCAGGCAGGGATATTTATTAGTGCTTTATTTACGAATGTTCCAACAAGCTCTTGAAACACGTTGATTTTTTTCTCATGAGCAATATGCCTTTTCTTGTTAACATTGAGCAGTTAATAAAGGTGTACCATGAGAGAGTTGCCATCATGTTGAAACATACCTTTGATTCATTAGGAATCGCTATATGTTTTTTTCCTGATGGATAACATTATGAGCAGTGCGCACTTTCTCTTCAATCACAATGCTCTCTCTCATCTTTTCTCTAAAGAGTACTCTTTGTTTTTCATTGCAAAACACAATTAAAATGTTTTTTTTAATATAAGTTTTGATTTAATTTTAAGACAGTTGCCATTAGTACAATGGAAACCAATAGTTTCTTTTAAATAATCTGAAAGTAGAAGTTGTTATTTTCTACTCCAATATTTCGTTTCAGCAACATCCTACCATATAATTAACTAAACCTCCAACGATATATTATACTTATATATTACTACTAATTTCATTAGAAATTGAAATTTTCATTTTGGAAAATCATATATATTCTTTTCTCTTTTATTTGATTATGACATCCTTTCATATTTTATATGAAGCCATTTCTTGTTGTTAGGGATAACAAGGGACAGTTATTTACTTGTCAATAAACAGAATTAAAGGTACTTTATAGGAAGATTTTTTTCCTTAGCCATTTAAGCCCCATCAGGCCTTTTCAATGACGATAAAACCTACTTCATATAAAGAATGCTTCATTAGGAATAGTATCGTTAGTGCTTTTTTGAGAAATCGTAAAGAGAAAAATAGACGTAGAGATGAAGTGCCCCTTCCGTTTACTTGATTTAGACGAAATCTTTGCTGTCACATCACGGGCATATACTACACATACCTCAAATACCGAATTTCAGTTTCGTAGGCTTTATATTTTTTGAGCTAGTCTGTTCACATACGGACACACACCGACCATTTTGCGAGACTTGGTTAATTTGAATCAGGGGACCCTAAACGTGTATTTCTATTGAAAACCAGAAGTCGAAATTTTTCACGATCGCAATACTTTCCGTTATATTACATATATAGGTATACTATATATTTCATATATAGGTATACTATATATTTCATATATAGGTATACTATATATTTCATATATAGGTATACTATATATTTCATATATAGGTATACTATAGATTTCATACATAGGTAAGTACAAGTAAAAAGGGGGGTTACCTCTAGGGTCCACGCACTGCTGTCATTACCGCATATGGGGAGCGTCCCACGGGTGGCGGATGTGGGGATAGTCGGTGGAAATTCCTAGGAAGTTCCTCCCAGTTAAGTCAGTAGTACTCGCTGACCAACCATGTGTGTGGCACCCCAAGCTTACTGGAGGATGTGACATAGGGTTGAATCCCCAACTCAAATATATTGAAAGGGGTGATCTCAATAGTTGTAGAGGCTTTAGACGCACGCATGCCCACACACGTATATGTTTACAATAATTTAATTTAATTAATTTTCTAAAATAATCTAAACGAGGTTTTTTTTTCATTATTTCATCATCTAATTTTTACTTTTTGTTGTATTAAAAAGGAAAATTATCTTCTATATATAGACTAGACATAAAAATATTTTTTAATTGCTTATTTCTTAGTTTTTACTTGCATATTATGAGACCTATTTGAGGTGTTTTAATTGGATTTGAATTTGAGATCTACATATAACTAATAACATATCCAGTTTTGATTATGTTAGTTGAGTGCTTGAATTATTTATAAAGCCTTAATAAAATAAGAAAAGAAACATTACTGCATTTAATCTTGTATTCATATTAGATCTTGTTTTGCAAGAAACATTTAAACATATTTAGAACTGCTTAACTGTTTTTCTTAATGTAATAATAATAATAATAACACCAAAAAACATCAAATTTTCTCATTACATGAGGAAGTAAAACAATTGAGCAAATTGGCAAGTACATTGGCATTAAAAAAAATTTTAAATTATTTAAATAAAACTATATATATTTTTTTTAATAATTTAACAATACTAACTTACTCAAAATTTAAAAAAAAAATAAAATAAAATAAGCTGAATATTTACAGTCAAAGACTAATAATTTCTAAAATTTCAAGGTATAAAACTTGTACACTTTCTCATTTTAGAAAGAATCTCAGCATTTTTCCACATGATATGAATCAATCAGCTCTCCAAAATATACAGTCACTGCAATCAATTTTTTTCCAAGAAAGTTTTGTTCTAATTCTATACTTGAGCCATGGCCTGCTAACTTCAACAACTGGAATCAATAAAAAAAAAAAATGTTTAATTTGTCATAATATAAATATTTTTCAAGTATTGGGTTGTTCAAGAAGCAATTTTGTTTTTGCCAACAGAGGATGTGGTTATATTTCTCACAGCCAACTTTCCACTTAAGCCACATAATCTTTTTATAGATCATAAAGTGAGATATAGCTTGTGACAAAGTTAGGTTTGATTCTATGCAGTAGTTATTGGTCAGGGCCCTATCAAATGTGGAAAGTGAAAAGCAACATATTCGGCATATTTTACTTTTTACAACCGAAAAGATAATGTTCAAGAAAGATATACCAAAAATGGTTTGCATAATTTTGATCATGAAGGTGCACCAAGTTCTGGAAGGCCAGTTGAAGCTGGTGAAGAAAAAAATGTATAAAGGCATCAATTATTACAAACAGGAAATAACAACTCAGAAGATTATAAAGAAATTAAATAAATAGAAATAGACTATTCATGACTATTTGAAACATCCTATGTTTAATCTCAAAGCTCGACGTATAGTTTCCTCATCTTCTTAACCCTTTTACCGGGCGGGAGGTATATAGACGTCCTGAAATATTTGTTGTTTTTATTATTATTTATATATGTATATATTGTAACATTAAATCGATAAGCAAATAAAAAAAACAAAAAACATATGGCATAAACTCCCAGACCGGTTGTTGAACAACAAACAAAAGGAACGAAATAAGCGGTTGGAACGAACTATTTGGGTCTAAATCTTTCCATGGCCTAGTCCACGAAGGCGTAGAACTGTCCACATTGTTCTGGAACAATCCAGGCCTGACTATTTACAGTTATATATAAGGAGCAGTGACTGAACGAGTTAGTCGAAGTCTATGTCTTGACAGTGAAGTGTAAGTCATATGATTGTGTGTTATAACGTTATCATTTTTGTAACCTGCTCAAATATTTAAGTTGTATGAATTCGTTGGCTTTATAACTGTATATTTTGGTTTAATAAATATTCTTTGACCCAGTGTTATAACTGGTGTCAGGTGTGGGGTTTAAGGAAAAAAAAAAAAAAAAAAAAAAAATGCCAGGTAAACGAATTGGAGAACTTAAAGTAGCGGAGCCTAGAAGAGAATTAGAAGTTGACTTAGACACTACAGGTACGAAGACGATCTTGTTGGCTCGGTTGCATGAGTATTACTTGAGTCAAGGCATAGATCCTGAAACAGTAGAGTTTGAGGATAGCTCTATGGAGGCTATGTTTGTTAAATTAAATGACAAATCAGCAACCTTGATTCTAATTTGTCTACTGAAATAAATAGATTAAATGACAAATTAGCAAGCCAGTCGGTTGAGCTTAATGATAAGTTATCCAGCCTTAATTCAAGTTTGTCAGCCGAAATAAATGAAAAGATGACTAGCCAGACTGCTGAAATAAATAAAATAAATGATAAATTAGCTAGCCAGTCAGCGGAAATAAATAATAAGCTGACCAGTCTGTCTGGTGATATAAATGACAAATTGGCCAGCCAGTCAGCTGAAATAAATGATATATTTGCTAGCCAATCGGCTGAGCTTAACGAGAAGACAGCTAGCCTTAAGTCAAGCTTGTCCGGTGAGATGGATGGATTAAATGAGAGGTTGATAAATCTGTCTATTGAAACGAATGACAAGCTGAACAACTTGTACGGTGACGTGGTTGGGTTGAACAACAGGCTGGCTCAACAAGAAGCGGAAGTACAAAAATTAGAAAGGACTCTGGAAGAAAAGATCCAGGGGGTCGTGAGAAAGCAGTTTGCACAACAGCCATTAACGATGATGACGGGGACGACGACCCAACGGTAAGTACGAGAACCCGCAGATATGGAGATTTGATGGTAAGTCATCCTGGGCGAATTATCTGAAACAATTCAACGCTGCGGCCAGTGCTAATGGTCTCCAAGAGATAAGGCGGTTGCCCTTACGGTGGCTCTGAGAGGCGATGCTCTGGATGTCCTACAGACCCTCAACGCTGACGACGCATACGATTTTAACATGCTAGTAAGCTGGCTGGAGATGCGGTTTGGCCAGGCCAACCTCGAACAGGTATATCAGTCCCAGCTGAAGAGTAGGAAGCAGAAGGCAGCCGAGACTATTAAAGAGTTCGAAGCGGACGTTGCCAGGTTGGTAAGACTGGCTTATCCAACATTCCCAGACAGTATGTTGGAGTGCTTAGCAGTCCAAACATTTGTCGACGGCTTAAAAGACTTGGAGCTTCAGAGAGCAGTACATCTGACTCGCCCTAAATTACTAGTAGACGGTCTATCCACAGCATTGGAATTTGAAGCGGCTACCAAGGCTTCTCGTAGTCAGGCACGTTTCTGAGCCATGAACAATGCCGACACAGAGGGGAAGCAGGAGTCAGAGAACCGTAAAAATTTTGAAGACGCGGTTCTGAAAGTTGCAAAGGCTTTTGAGTCCAGAAAAAGGAGAATGGTACGGTGTTGGAGCTGTGAGGAGCTCGGGCAAGTTAGGAGCGCCTGCAAGAGCTTCTGACACGCCTCAGCCCCAGGGAAACTAAGACGGGTCGACTCCTGGAGGGCGACATCGACCCAACAACATCTTCAAGACCCTCCCCTTGTGGTGGTATCCTCATTGGGGCACAGAACCGGTAGTTTATATGTGGATGGCATCGTCAAGGGTATGAGATACGCCATGTTGGTAGACACCGGTGCTACAAAGACCATCGTCGGCCCGAAGGTAGTTGCTGATAAAAGGCTGTCGCCCTCCAGGTGGCGACTGAGGACCGCTACAGGAGAAGTAGCCAAAGTATTCGGAGAAGCAGAGGTTAGGATACAGTTCAGTTCGAACTGTGTCTCGCACTCAGCTCTAGTGGCTGACATAGAAGAAGTGATTCTCGGAATGGACTTAATGAACGCATGTGTTTTCCAAATAGACCTAAAACGGCAAGTCAGAGGGGAGGAACTTTTTATGCATAATTGAGAATGGGCCAGCTTAACAGTCACCATAGGTGAAGACGTGGAACTTCGTGCAAGATGTGAGTCTATCGTAGCTGCTCGTCTTGATTCTTCAACCCCCAAGGATAAGCCTAGACATCCCGTCTTACTTGAGCCAAGAAATCATTACCAGGAGGTGGGGAAAGGCATCCTTGTTGGGAAGGCGCTCGTAATACCTTCTGATAAGGTTCCTATACCTCTTTGCAATATCAATGACTACCCAGTCACTATCAAGAAGGGCACTAAGGTGGGAAGTTTAGAGCCTGTAACCTCCATGATACTTCAGGCATATACAAAGAAGGAGCAAACTAATGAAAATCTCCAAAGCACGTTAGAAGGCCTTGACCCGTTGCTGTCAAGAAAGGAAAAGGAGAAAGTCAAGGACCTTGTGAATCGCTATCGCCCTGTCTTTGGCTCGGAATCCGGGAAGCCAGGTAGAACAAGCGTGGTGCGTCATAGAATTGATACTGGTGATGCACGCCCCATTCGTCAAGCTGCACGATGACTTCTCCAAGTCAAGAAGGAAGAGGCTGAGGATGCTCTTCAAGAGATGGTGAGAGACGGAGTGGTGGAACCGTCAAGTGGTCCATGGGCCTCTTTACCGGAAGCTTAACGACGTGACGAAGAAGGATAGCTACCCATTGCCAAGAATCGATGACGTTCTCGACGCTCTAGCAGGATTCAGACTGTTTTCAACTCTGGACCTAAAAAGTGGATACTGGCAAGTAGAGATGGACCCAGCCGACAAGGAAAAGACTGCGTTTACCACTGGGTCGGGATTATGACAGTTCACGGTTTTACCTTTTGGCCTCTGCAACGCTCCAGCAATCTTTGAACGCCTGATGGAGAACATTCTAAGAGGCTTGTCCTGGAAGATTTGCCTTGTGTACCTTGATGACGTCATTGTGGTTGGCCGGACGTTTGAGGAACATCTGTCCAATCTTGAAGAGGTCTTCAAGAAGCTTAAAGCTGCCAATTTGACACTCAACGGTAAAAAGTGTCATCTTTTCCAGACTAAGGTCACCTTCCACGGGCGAACAGCAACTCATTGCCGCCCTCGACAGCAATGCCCACCACCATATTTGGGGCAGCACCAACACCAACCATAGAGGTGAGCAAATTCTTGAATTCATTATAAACTATGATCTTGACATTTTGAATAGTGGGGATAAACTTACGTTTTTCTATAGGTCAAGATCGGAAGCAATTGACATAACTTTAGCCACTAAACCAATCAGTAGGAATATTGTGGACTGGCACGTCTCTGACGAAGAGACATGCTCAGACCACAGGTACATCAGATTTGACCTACTGAATAGCACCGAGTACGCAGCTGAATACAGGAACCCCAGACTGACTAACTGGGAGACCTACTGCACTAATCTCGAAACATACCTACCTAATTGATTGCCCAAATAGAATTACTAATTCATGGCAGCTAGACTGCCTGAATGCCACACTAACAGATGCTATGATTAAGTCCTATAATAGCAGCTGCACGCTAAGGAAAAAGAAATCCAATAGGAAAGTCTCCTGGTGGAACAATGAATTGCAAAAACAAAGAACCCTTACTAGGAGGTTGTTTAATGCCTCTAAGAACTCTGGCAGATGGACTGAGTACAGGAAAGCTTTAACAGAATACCATAAATCTGTCAGAAGAGCAAAACGCAGGGCTTGGAGAGATTTCTGCACTGATATAAGCAGCATCCCGGAAACAAGCCGTGTTAACATAATAATCAATAAATACTCAGAGCAGGGCATGTTGGGCACGCTAGGGCTGCCTGAGGGATTCACCACTAATGAGGTGGAGACACTGGTTGCAATGGCGAAGACCTACTTCCCATTCCCACTTCTAACAAGACGCACTCACAACGAGTGGTAACAAATTGTTATTCTTATCAAAATCACTGAATAATGAACTTATTTTGTCCTCTAAACTTTTTGTAATTTTCATCATATTACCTTTTTGTGAACATAATAAACACACCACATACCGATTTTCTTTGTGTGTTCGATGACAATTCAAGCCCATTTTTAGAAAAAATAATTTAATTTAATCACTATCTGTACTTACTGAATATATTATATATACTGAAAGAGGAACCGATCGCAACAAGAGCAAAACTATTTGTTCAACACCAATTTATTATGATTTCGCGTCGATAAAGTTTCTGTATAATAAAAATTCCGATGCGTAAGTATGAGTTCCGATGCGTAAATATTATTATTTACAATAAGTAAGTATACCGTCAATACCTAAACAAAGTTAACTGTAATATTCAGTTATAGGACTACAATGATTATAAATATATAAATTAATACTACTATTAATACAATAAACATAAAGATTGATCTTCCTATAATTTTTTTCTGCATTTAATAATTTCAATCATTTTTGAATCCTAGAATTCTAATTAATAATTTATTGTTATTCAATTACAATAATCTGAACAATAAATGTAATATAAAATTATTTTTGAACAAAATTTGTGAACAGCCGTGCATGATTGCATGCTACATATAATATAATTTATGATATTTTTTAAAAAGTTCCATTTACTCGCGGAGAGCTCGGTCGAATATTTTCATTTTAATTGGAAACTTAATGTTATTCGATATATTTTCATAATTTGAAAAGAACGCCGAAGTGCAGGCACTTTTGGGTTAAACCTTACTGAGCCCCACCGTGACCCGAGAAGAAAGCGAGGATTCTGCCCCAAGTTGCAGAAGAACTGGGAGGGACCCTATGTGATAAAGAAGTGCATCAACGATGTGATCTACATGGTTTCCAAGTATCCCAAAGGAAGGCCTATGATCGTCCATTACAATCGCTTGGCGCCATATGCAAGGAACCACGAAGAGGAACAGGTGCAGCGGATTACGGAAGAGACCTTTCGTTCAACCTAGGGAGCAGGAACGCATGGAAAAGAAGACATCCAGGAGGAATGCCTCTAAGGAGGGGGGCAGTGTAACATTAAATTGATAAGCAAATAAAAAAAATAAAAACATATGGTATAAACTCCCAGACTGTTTGTTGGAACAAAATAAGCGGTTGTAACGAACTGTTTGAGTCTAGATCTTTCCGTGGCCTAGTCCACGAAGGCGTAGAACTGTCCACATTGTTCTGGAACAATCCAGGCCTGACTATTTACGATTATATATAAGGAGCAGTGACTGAACGAGTTAGTCGAAGTCTGTGTCTTGACAGTGAAGTTCAAGTCATATGATTGTGTGTTATAACGTTATCATTTTTGTAACCTGCTCAAATATTTAAGTTGTATCAATTCGTTGGCTTGATAACTGTATATTTTTGTTTAATAAATATACTTTGACCCACAGAAGTGTTACAATATAATTATTTATTCATAACTATATATATATATATATATATATATATATATATATATATATATATATATATATATATATATATATATATATATATATATAAACATAGATACATGTATCTATGACTAATACCTCTGTTGTACGAAAATATAAGTCCCACCAGTTCCAGGGTACAACATATATTTCAAGGACGCATTTATACGTCTCGCCCGATTAAAGGGTCAAGGAAAGAAAATAATCCATTTCATGAATTGCATCACTAGAAATGGGCTGTCTGAGATTGCCTACAATAATGCCAAACGCTAGAGATAGTGATGTAATATATATGAACTGTCTCACAAGCACTATAAAAGCTGATTTCCAAAAATGTTATATCTGATTGGAGGGATTTCAAAACGAGACATCATACAAGGTTGGTAACTTGCCAAAAGCTTTTACTGCTTGAATAGGATATACTGGCACATCAACAATATTCTCCTGATCTGGTATCTTCTGATTATTATTTTTTCTAGTAGATGCAAAATGTTTTTGACACTAAAAATTCTTTTCAAATGAGGAGGTCAATAATCATTTTAATATTAAACTTTTTGTCAACAAAGAACAACCTTTTACAACTTTGGAATCATGCTTTAGCAAGAAAAATGGAAAAGGTATTGAACCATAGTGGACGCTATTATTTAAAAAACTGGTGCAATGTACGCAACACAAATTCACTTACCAATAAAATTTAGTTGGAGTAGAAACCTACTTTACTCAAACATAATTTTGTAGGAAATTTAGAAAATTCACAGAAAATAGCTTTATCTACATTTATTTACTTATTTTTGTTGGTTATTCTCCAGAAAGTATAGACTATTATATTATAATTATAGCAAACCTTGAGCCTTCAGTAATTTTCTATTTATTATTTCATTATTTATTTTCTCGGGGCCTAAACAAATCCCAATTTCATCGATAGTTGAGTTTTTTTTTTTAAACCATTTTTTGTAAATATATCGTGGATGGGAATCGATAGAAGGGTATTTACGGTTGGTAGAAAATTGGAACTTAGTTTGTAATGCCTTTCCAGAAACCAACAGAAGATGATTTTCGAAGATTGTTCCGGCAAAAACCACTTACATTTCATTCAGAAATACTATAATGGAACTAAAGTTTTAAACTGAAATATAATTAATCACTAAGGGTTATATTGATCATATGTTAAAAAAACGGCTTTAATCATTTTGGGCTTTACATGCTTTTCTATTTATTCACTTACAAAAAAACTAATAAAATAGTTTTTATTTTTATTGATGATTTCGTGACAAAGCAAGACATGATACATCAGGGCGTCTAATTTTATGATAAAAATCTAAAAACCTTATGTATTTACCATGGAAAGAAATGATTTCCTTTAAATATATTCCAATAAGCATGGACAATAAGTATAGACAAGAGTTACCTATCAAATACTTGTAGATAAGAGTTCACATGCATAGTAAACCTTACTTGTACAAAATGGGCTGTTAATAAAGGTGTACTGTGGTGATGTGAAAAGTGTTGTCAAGGTGTTGGAACACACCTAATATTTTTTTATGAATAAAATGTATTCATGCCAAATTTCTCCATATACACAAAATCAAAGGTACTTTTTGGGAAGAAAATTTTCCTTCACCATTAAAACCCCATCACAACATTTCAAGATGATAAACCACCCGATATTTAAGAATACTTGAATCTCATTAAAAATGACGAGTTTAATCAAAATAGAGCTGTTTTTAAGAAAGAAAAAAAAAATGTGACATTAATGAAATAAAGTGTGACCTCCCTTTACTCATATAATTTCCCTTCCTATGTATTTCACACAAAGGTAAGTGAAGGTAAAAAAGGATTGATTTGGTATAAGAAAATTGTCCTTCTAAACTATTTTCAGAACAACCCAATAAATTATTTGCAATATGTAATTATTATGTTGATCATTAATTTGTATTACAAATATAAAAAAATAGTTTAATTTTATTGATTGAAAATGGAAACTGACTGTCTTTAGTCTTAACACGCACCTCATCTGCACTGATGTTTCTAGGAAGATACATAGCAACATTAGGTGTGATGCTAGCTGCAGAAGAATAAAGAGCTTCTCCACCTATGGGAGGCATTATCTTTTCTAAGTTATACGTTGGTTGAGAAGCATAATCAGGCCCACCCCAAGGTGGTGACAGAAACACAACATCAGCTTGTAGAGTAGGTGCAAGTTTTAAGAAGTCTCCAACTATAAATTCTATTCGGTCTTCTACACCATACACTTTGGCATTATGCCTGGCAAGTTGTATCTTCTGTGGATCGATATCAATAGCAATTACTAAAACAGACAACAAAAAAAAGTTAATGTATTCTTAACATATCTTCTTTATCTATTAAAAGGGAACTATTTATTTAGCTCATAAACCAGTCCTGCTTATTTCTTTGAGATTTCTAAAATCACCAGAATTCAACGACCTATTGTAGGTATATACTCTCAGCAAGTTTTCACATTTGTTTTAATAACGTTCCTTGGTACATGTGTATACCTGAATCCCCTGATTTGGAGAGGGAGGGAGAGATGGAGGATGGGAGTGGGGGGGAGGGAGGGAGTGAGGGAGGGAGGGAGGGATCTTAAAAAATATCAAGCTAGCACTAATTGGCCCTATATCTCATCTGTTCAACAGATGCCTGAATGAAGGAGTCTTCCAAAGAAACTGGAAAGAAGCCAAAATAGTTGCGGTTCTGAAACCAGGTACAACAGAAGTATATGCGAAATCGTATCGTCCAATATGCCTCCTCAAACTAATGGGTAAGGTGCTCGAGAGCCTCACGCTGCAAGGCCAAAAATGTGTTAACCAGCGGCTTTTTCGTGATCAGTTTGGAGGCTGTTAGGGCAAGTTGACGACAGATGCTATCGGCCAATTAATTAAGGGGGCAAAAGATTCACCATATAAGTACTTTGTTGCCCTGTTATACAACGTTTCTGAAGCATTTGACAACATGTGGTGGCCAGCAATTATGGGCTAATCGAGAAAACTAATATGTCCTAAGAATATATGCAGGCTTATAAGTTCATTGTTGGAGAGACGTTCAGTCTTCTGCCATCTTCATAGGCTTAATGAAAAAAGGATAACAAGATCAATCCCGCGTGGCTGCACTCAGGGATCTTTATTAGGGCTTCCTCTCTGGAATATAAACATGAATCCTATACTTATCAATTTGCAAGTGGCAGGCTACACACCATCAGCTTACATGGACGATTTTGGGATTGGTATTAAGGTGTGATCCCTTCAGGACCTGAAAACAAAGGCAAAGGAGATCACCCAGGTTGTTTTGCGATTGTGCTTACACTTAACTGTGAGAAGAACCGCTTTCTGTTTTTGAAAGGTAGAATGACAGCCTTTCCCCCTGAGTAGTAATGGGAAGTGTGATAATAAAGCCTCAGGAGGAAATATTTTTGGGGGTGCTCATCGGTGAAATATGCAACTTTTCTGACCACCTGAATGAAGTCAGAAGTAAAACCATCTCCTGTTTCAGCCGCCTCAGAAGCACAGCTAGAACAAAATGGGAACTCAAATACGGCAGTAAAGAAACTGTACAAAGCCACTTTCTTGCCTGAGGCGATACATGGCGTGCCAGCCTAGGATCAATACTAAGGCATACCGATTGGAAATTACAAATTAATTACTTTACACAATTAATTATAATTACAGAAATTACAGAGCAAGCACAAAGGAGGGCTCTCTTACTAGTTACTGTGTTACTGGGGCTTACAGCATGGCTCCAACTTCAGTACTGCAAGTTATTGCTGGTCAACTACCAATCGACCTAAAATTAAAAGTTGCGACAGACAAGTACAGAATCAAGAGAGGACTGCCGAGAGTAGGGGATAGCTGCTTTACGTGCCCTAGTGGAAGATATGAAGAGGTCACCAATAGAATAGAACAAATAGTAATTACGGAATGGCAAAAGAGGTCCTCCCTCGCAGGTGTCCCATGAGTTTCTACCGGATGTTAGTAAAAGGATCAAGAACGATTGGTTCCAAACTTATTTTTGGACTGTGCAGCTCCTTACCGGCCATGGAGACATAAACTTGAGTCTGCACTTCTTTTTGATAAATATCAAGCATATAATTTTCGACTGTCCAATGCATACAAGCACTCGCCTATCCTTGGCTGGGGAATATTCAATTTTAGAGTGGCCACCTCTGTCACTGGAAAAGTTAGTAGTGACTCCTAAGGTTCAAGAAATGCACGAGGAATCATGCCTCACTGTGATTCATGTATTTGGACCAACATGGGAGCAGGCCTCCCTGCTCAGATACCAAGCTGGTAACAGAGCCTTCAAATCCAGCACCCTACTTGCTTGTAGGAAATTGGAAAGAACTCCTGGGATAGGGTTGCCCTGAGGTACAGCGGGGGGAAAGAAGGGAAAAAAGAGAGAGTTCAGAGAAGTCAAATCAGTTTCTCCAGAGAAGCTCATAGAGGAAGGGAGGGATGTATGGAGGGAGGAAGAACTATACCACAAGGTTAATTCTTATTGTTTATTCTTTATGGACATGCAACTTCGGAGGCCATTTGTGAGGTTAATTCGTAAGTTTTATATTTTTTGTTAAAGTCCCTTTTTAATTAAGATAAAAAAAAACATCCTTACTCCTAACCAAGTGCAGTTTTTTTAATGCACATGAACAATTGTAATTCTAACCAGACCGGACTTTACTTTAGCCATGTGGTAGTTATTACCCCCAGTTTCTCAAGTCTGCTAATTTCTTATTTAAATTAGTTTCGTAAGGCTATTGGGATCTGCCTGGGAGGAGATCATATCTGTGCGAGAATCATACTTGGTCCACAACGACATAGGAAAACATGTCAACTAAACCAGGCTCTGTAGTAGTATTGAAAACCTCCTCCTTAGGTATCAGCAAACCTAACTATTAAACAGTCCACCGGACGTGAGAAGTGTGTTTTTTATTCATGTTTAAAACCTCTAATTTAATTTTAAGTCTTTTCTCCAAATCTTCCTTTTATCATTATCCTACCAAGAGATCTGGAAAAAGTGCACCCCTAGAAACTTAATTTTGTGTTGCTATATCCTAGTTTTATGTTTTTTTCTTCTAACAAATTTTCTAATATTTTAAGACCTATAACACTACAGTTTGCTCCAGAATACAGCTGGCATTTCAGTAATTGAAATTTCCCATAGATATGAACCCCAAGATCATTGAACATTGTTTTCTTTTATCAAACTTGGCATAAACAGGCTCTCCCAAATTATCTTCATCCAATCCTTCACTAACCGTCAGTTCTTCCATTACATTTCAAACTTTCAGCATATAACAAACTTTACTAAAGTGGTTCTTTACTTTACGTGCACTAAAAACATTCCAAAAGCCGGGCAGTTACTGTTACCCTTTTTGAGCTCTAACCGACAGAACTTGCGGTGCATCATCTGAGTTTTCTTGTCAGTCATCCTTTTGAGGACATATACATCGTTATAAACTTGGTCACCTTGACACGCAATCTGATGGGCACACTAGCTTGCCAGCTCGTCAGCAGTACAGCTGTCTACAGCCTTCTATAGAGTTAAAGCTTTCTCAAGAAGCAAATGTTTCCTAAGACTACCCTCTCCTAGCCCGGGCACTAACCTATCCTTGACCAGTGCCAACTCAATATTAATTTGACCCTTCTTAGATAACTCTGAGAAATCACATTTGCCCACCAGATTTTTAAGCCTCTCTACAAACGTCCTAATGGACTCCCCCTCTGACTGCTTCATCAAATTAAAAACAAATAGCTCATATAATGAGCGTCATCGAATTAAAAACTAATAGCTCATGTATAATGTTCGGTCTCACTTTAAAATTTATATCAAGAGTGCTGCTGATAATTGTTTCCAATTTTTTTTTCTTCATAGCCACCCAGTTTATTAAAAAGTTAATAATAAGTTATTAATGTTGAAGCTTCATAAAGTAGCCGATGATATAGGCGAGACATACTTGTTGCTAGGTATGAGTTTCAAACTAAAGACTCACTTGCTCAGTTGATTTTGGCGAAACTGAAAATTACCAATGAAGAGCTCATCTTATCTTGTAATACTGCAAGCAGATATGGAACACATTTACATCAGTGTATGAAGTGAATTCAAGCCAGAGAGTTGACAGCCTGAATCATTTTTTTCCTATCACGAGAAAAGAAAAAGGGGTTATGAATCACATATGATGACTTCATACATTACCCATAATACATGGTTCAATTCCAGGCCGTGGTCAATCTTTTCTCTTTTAATAAAATTATTTAAAAATAAAGAATGACAAAATTTAAACATAAGACAACTTCAGCGTGATTTCAATGTGGAATTGAAAAGACTCTTCAAGACTGAATTTCCTGATATCATATTGGTGGGATGAGTGATGCCAACACTCCCTCCTCCATATTTTGAATACAAAAGTATATGCAAGAGTTTACACATCAGTGAAAGAATTTGGCAGTCTGACTGAAAGATTGAGATTAATATAAATGCATTTGTTTAACCAAATAAGACAGTCAAGAAGAACAACTTGCACTTCTAGCTAAATTGTCTTTAATTGAAAAGGGACAATTAATAGGATAGGGTGGATTGGAGTGGTGAAGGAACAGATGCTAAAAAGATTGTTACTTTTCCGCATGACATCATTCCCTCATCGAGGTCAGTGATGTCATGCTGGCCCCTTCAGTCCAGATGTTCCAAGTGCAACTGTAACAAGAATAAAGAAGACACCCAGCTCGAGGACTTAAAGGGCATGCCTTTATTTGCGATGATGTCAGTGTCCATCAAATTGATGGTTTATAGATAGCAGATACTGGGGCAAAAAGCGTATGAAAAATCTGAGCCATTACTTCATAAATTTAAACAAAATTGTGATGCTTGTGTATATTCAGGTTGGGGATAAAAATTTCATGAAGTCTTAAGGACAAGGAGACATACTTGTTTTTATGAAGATTGGTGTGAAATTGACCAATAATCATCTGAAAGACATTTAGTATGCACCTGATGAGAGTACTTTAGGTTCTATATGGTTTAAGAGGCTTTTCACAGAATTAATATAAATATTAAGGAATTCAAACTAAGAAGATGATATAAAAAATGATATATTAGTTTGGAAAAAAGAAGAAAAAAACAATAAAAATTATGTTGTTGCCAGATGTACTAACTTACAATATGCCTTGTTCATCTGAAACTTTTAACATAATCTTGTCAGTGGTACCATCTCTCAACAACAGCAACTTATTTGTACACCAAATAATGAAGCCAATCATAAGAATAGAATATTAATTTATTACATTAAAAAAAGAAACTACCTCGTTCACAGGTAAAAGCAAATTGAATGGTGTTGCCTCCAGCACCACAGCAAGCATCAATCATAACATCACAACGACACCTCTCAGCTGTATGACTAGAAACTTTTTCTGGAGTGACGGAGTACCAGCTTTCTTCGTGGAGGAACATGACCAAAAGATAAAATGTATAAAATAAACTGTCTTTAACTATATAAATTTCATAAATACATAACACTAAAGATGGAAAATTAATTGATTGATTGATTATATATATATATATATATATATATATATATATATATATATATATCTTTACACAATTTGTTTGCAGCATAAAGGGTGTTAATTCCAAAATCTTAGATTTTAGATAGTGTTGAAAGTATGCTAAACATTGTGATGAAAAATTGTTTGGACCTAATACCCTTTACCCCGCTTTTTCCATTTTTTTCCCTTCAATTAAAGCAAATGTCTGAAAACAAAAACAAATATTATCAATTGATAAGAATTTCATTATTAAAAATACGTTTTTACGTATTAAAAATACATTTAATTATTAAAAAAATAAAAATGTATTTATATTTATTATTGGGTTGTTTTACATGGAATGTACGATTTTATAATTTTTGAAATACATAGAGGATTTTGTGGGTCTCTGTTGTTTACTTCCAAACGTTTACATATTACAATTAAGCAGTTACTAATCCTCTACTTTTCTTTTATAAACATTAGCTTCCCCCATCAATTCCACACTTTCTAGTATCCCTCCAAATATCAATAGGGAAACACGCGATTTTCATGTAATATTTTTTTATGAGTTTAAACTCGGCCATTCGGAAAAATGGATTGTATATGACAATCAGTGTCGGTCAGGGCAGTGGTTAGACATCGACGGAAGCACAGGACAAATGTCAAAACCAAATTTACACCCGTAAAAACTGATGGTTACGGTATGGTAGTCTATGGCTGGAATCCTACATTATTCCTTTTTGCCTAGAAGTGAGACCATTACCTTTACAAACTAGTGCAATGAAACTGCCCAATGCACACAAAATTATTGTAAAACTGAAACCGTTGCCAAACTCAAGTTATTAGGCTTTGGTCGGTCACTATTCCTCAGATTCTCCCCTCTATCGATTCCCTCGACGATCCACTCCCAATCAATGAGCAATTTCTGGGCGTTTATCTCAATTGGTTTCACCCGGTTTTGTTCCCTTCCAGAATATATGTAGGGATTGTCTAGCAATATGCCTCTCAGTCCCGCACTCACAACATCTGGTGGGGGGGGGGCAGTGCTCTACTAAGTGTCCGCTTTTCCCACAGCCCTTGCATTTACGGTCTTCTAACCGGGAATTATTTTTCAGTCTGCCTTTTCCTGGTCTTCGATGGAAAAATCTTCAAGGTCTTCCTGGCTTTTTCTTTCCATCGCTGGAAGAATCTCCCTACTGATATATGCAGATTATTTCATGCTCCAAGCTGATCCTAAGGTTTTTGGATGCTTATAGGTTACCCTACTCCACCCAGTTTCTTCCACTTCTATTCGAGTTACCTCTTCAAATCTATAATCTACCATTTCCGAGCACATTTCAAAAATAATCAATCTCTTAATATATTTCCTCTTTTCCCAGTTTTATTGCCCAGCTCTACCTTGAGGATAGTAGACAAAAATTCAATCCCGCCCTTCTACTTCGGCCGCAATCACTGACTCATCTTTTCGATAAATTTTGCGAAGAATACTTCACTCTACACACTAGGGTCTTAACTGCTGCTGCATCCCCTGATTTGAGGAGGTTTTCTGTGTCTTTTGTGTCCATCCTTTCTGTAAGGCGATCTCTGTCCTTAAGAAGAAATTTAGCACTCCAATTTCTCCTGCGAAGCACTCAAAGTCTGAAATCGCCTTCTTCAGGTCCTGAGATGTTGCCAACCTAAGCTTCATCCATTCTAGCATTTTAGTGTGTGCTGCTAGCAACTTTTCTCATGGTGATGTTGAATTTATGTATTTAGGTATAGGTACTTTCAATGGACTAATGCTTTCAATGTTCGTTGTCTTAGAACTCCCACGGCCATCTTTTACGAATTACCTCACAGCTACAAGTATGGACAAAAAAAAAGTTTTCACACAACTCTCTGAATCCTGAAATGAGAGAATTGATGAGAAGAGATGTTTCAGACGCACTCGTTCAGCTGAAGATTACTACTTTTTCAAGTAACTTTTATTCCACACAACTTTTACTCCCTGAACATTTCACCTGAAGACTTGCTCTCCTCGCCCTTCAGTCCAGAACCAACGACTATGGCTGTATTCTTCCCTGCTCTTTTACATATCTATAACTTTTCCCGACAAAATTCAATTTATCCAGATGCCTGGAAAAAAGTGATACTTCGTGTGTTGAACTGTTTCTTTCTTAGCTTCCGTCTATAGACCTATCTCTCCATTCTCTCTAACGTATCTGAACCACTCAAAAGAATAGTCCACTCCCAGCTAAATGATTTCCTTGAGAGGAATGCTCTATACAATCATCTTCAGTCCGCCTTTCTTTCTTAATATTCCAATCTATCCACAATCTGTAATCTCTGTTAAAGATTACTCAGGACCTTCAATCCTCCATAGATGACCGCTTAAAATTATGTTCTTTATTCTCTTTGATTTCTTAAAAGTGTTTGATAGAGTCAATCATAAGATCCTCCTTTCTTTTTTTCCCTCCCCTTCCTCACCTTTTAGGCTATATGGGGTTCCTGGGGCAGAGAGTGTGGGGGATTGGTGCTGAGTATAATTGAATATCCCCTAGCTCCAAGTTTTGAACTTGCTATGTTCAGGTTCCCAATCATAGGTTTCTGTGAGCAACGCATATTTTCTAACGCAGCCAACCATTCGGCCATTTGGCCATGGCCGTCCATTCAGCCATCCCACCATCCAAGAGATCCTCCTTTCTAAACTCCAAAACCATTCTATGTCAATCTGCGTCTTCCTACATTCACAAACAGCTTACATTCCTAATAAACCTCCTTCCTCATCTCTTTCATTAACATGAGGTATCCCACAAGAGTCGTCACTGCCAACTCTCTTCCCTGTATTAATGATCTCCTTGATTCCATTCACAATACCAGTTATACGCTGATGACCTCAAAATTTACCTATCCTTCCATCCTTCCCTATCCTTCTCGCTAGACGAGAAGCTAGAGGCTATCCGAAAATTACACTAAGAGTGAAGATAGTATCAACGCCTGAGCAGACAAAAATGAATTATAACTTAATGGAGAAAAAAAACCAAGGCTATCCTTATCGGCTCCAAGTATCTTCTTAATTCCCTTCCTAATTGCCTCTTACTCTACCTCAAAAGGCAACCAATACATTTCCACTCCTATGTCAGAAACCTAAAGGTGATCTCTGACCAGCACTTGTCATGGAGTAACCATATTCCCGAAATCACCAGAAAATCCATTACTATCCTTAAATAATTTCATTACGAACACGTGATTGCATATCCTCAAAAACTTATCAGCTCCTGGTCCCCTCTCCCATATTCCCCCATTTTGATTATGACATGCCTGGGGGACTGTCTGGCTTGCATGAGATGTGATTGAAGATACTAATGAATTGCTTCATTAGAATCATTTTTGGTGTCCTCAGGCACTCTCATGTCTCAAACTGCTATGCTGAATTAAAATGGCTGATCCCAGTTTTTCAACAGCAATACTTCCTAAGGAAATATCTTTTCAGAATCTATAGAACCAAGAGGTCTCCTTTTGGAATTCCTTACCTCTCTCCACTCTTAAAACTTGATCCCTCACTTCCTGAAACCCAACTATTTCTCCACATCCTAAATTATCAATCTTCTGTAAATATGTAGAATATGGTATATATTTATTTTATTTTTATTATCCTTTTTCATGCTCAAAAGTTTTGAAGCTAATCGAATGATATATATATATATATATATATATATATATATATATATATATATATATATATATATATATATATATATTATACATAAGCTTGTAACAAATTGGAGTTAATCTCATGCTAAAAATAACAATTGATTAACAATTCACTTTTACATCTCTAGATAGAAAATCCCATAACCATGCACAAAACAAAATGAATAGGTTCTCTAAAGACATTTGATTGGCAACCAGCTTACACTTCCATTGGTTGACGACTCCTTTACTCAATAGGAAAAGAGTGATACAAGCTTGGTACTGTGGAACAGATTCCCTTCTTTTCATTTCTTTCTACTTCCAAATTCATAAATAAATCTAATAAGAATTTCCTTTCTTAATCACAAATGGTCCACTTCTGATCTCATCTAGCTTATTTCTGTTTAACTTTCTACCATCTGCTACATACACTAAGTCACCTTGAAATTCATATTCTCTTCTGGTCTTGTCTATTCTAATCTTATTTTTTTTCAAAACTATTTACACATATTTACAGTAACCTGTAATAAACTTGAGTTTTGAAAAATGAACATTTTGATTTTCTCAGGTTTAGGTCTTACTTTATTAACCTTTCAAGGCAAGCTATCAATTGTCATAATCCGACATGGCTCCTTCTAGGTTAGCCAAAATCGGATCAAGAAATCTGCTGAATTCACTTGGCGCGGTCTTGATCTCAAATCAATAGCGATTCATGAGGTAAGTACGCACGCATGGGCACACACACACAGACCATTTTGGATATTTGGACTCGGGGAACTTAAAACATGTATTTCCATTGAAAACCGGAAATCAAAATTTTCCACAATTACAATTCTATCCCTTACTATATATTTAATATAAAGGTTTGTGAAAGTAAAAACTGATATGGTTGTTTTAACAGATGTTTTCCTATTTCAGGATACCCAGCTGCTCTGTCTGATTTTTCTCACTCAATTGCTCTTGTATCTTTTTATTTTTGTCTGCAACAGACAACTATTTCTTTTGAATGAAGGAAACTTTGCCTAATAAACAGCTTGCCATTAAACACCACAACCCAAATAATCAATAGATAGAGGAAAGAAAACTTGGTTAATAATTATATCAACTACAATTATTTAGAAGTTGTTATCAGTCATAGACCAGCTATTTTTTTAGATATAGTGAGTTACCAGTGTAACCAAGTGGCAACACTGGAAGTGAAAACCGTATATAACCTTCTGTGTGCGCAAAGTGGTAACTGACGAAAATGATGTGTTTGGGTCATTTGAAAAGTGTTTCTTTTGTTTTGTGGGTTTTTTTTTCCTTTGTAAAGATGTTATTTTTATTTACCTCTTTTTCTTTTGTTAAGATGTCATTTTGATTTAATTCTTTTTCCTTTGTTAAAAATGCTATTTCCATTTACCTTTATTTCTCTTAATTTATCTCATGTAAATAGTTTTTTCCTTCAATCTATTACAGATGCTTCTGGAGTAAATTTTGTATATATATGTATATTTTTTTTTTATAATAAAACACAAAATGCCCGAAAGAGTTACTGCTTGGAGGAGACCCAGCCATACTCACCTGAATTAGCCGAGACTTAGAATTATTTTGACCAGTAATCTTGGTATGTTTCTTACAGGAGAATTTTTTTTTATTATATTAAGTTTTTTATTGGCTAGCAGCCAGGCGCCCAAGTTTGGAAAAATTAAAAATTTTCCTCTTCCTTTCTTTTGTTTCTCTTTCATATTCTGGTCATACCAGGTAAATATATCATGGTGAATGGTGGTGCTTGTTTAGTGAATTTTGAATAATCAACAGTATATTTTGTTTTAGGATAACACAAAAAGACCCCTTATCTAAACCTAATATAAAAAATGAAAAATCTGGTGCAGTTTTTATCACTTACCAACCTACTTAGAATAAAAATCAATGTGTTTTGATAAATGTGTTAATGCCATTTAGCAACTTTAGAGATAATAGCTTTTTACACTTCTGTTTGTTATTTATTATCCATAACTTAAAGACCCTTATAATTATTGAAAAACTTTAGTCCTCAATACTTGTCAATTTATTATTAGGTACATTATTATTTTTTAGGGGCCTAAAAAAATACGGATTTCATCAATAATCGAGTTTTTTTTTTACTGTTCGCTTGTTTTTACTGCGAGTTCCTTGTAAATATCTTGTGAAGGTGAATCGATAGGTGGGTAATTTTCATTTAATTTGACCATTTAACTTTTTTAGAAATGGAATTTCGGGTTTAAAAAAATTCAACTTACGAATAAAATTTGATCTGAATATCATCAATAAGATGTTCAAGAAAACAAAGGTGAACAAAGTTTGTCAGTTCGTTCAGTATTAGTATTTTTTATTATTTTTTCAACTCAAAAATGAGTTTTGTGAGGAGCGTTTCTGTATTTTTATTTTTATTTATTTAAGAGCGTTACTTATTTTTTGTAATTTTTTTATTCTCGCTCATTCTCGTCACTCCATATCACGGCGTAAAAACTCGTTAGTAAGGCATCAAATCTTGTTTTCCTTTTGTTGTACAATAATTACTAGGCTAGCGTCTATTCCTACTCCTATACTTGCCATGCTTAGTAGCCTGTACTTTCTCGCTAGTTTACCTATGAATAAGTCGTTCTGTCAAGGCTTAGGTTTTTCGTCGGATATTTGCAGCACATTGATCATCTCATGAAATATATATGATTTTGCTGCAGAATTTTTACTCAGTTCAATGTCAACGATTCACCCATAATTAATTCGTTCACTGCTTTACATGTAGGTCAAATTCAAAGACTGAGCAGTATTTTCACAAGCTGAGTAGACTGAATAGTTTAACAAGCAGCCATTTTGTTTATTTTCTTTCTCTTGCCCAACATCTCTTTTTTATTAAGAATATATTTTTCATTATGCCCTTAGTCTATTTTTTCTGTTCTCTATTGCTCCTTTCTACAGCTTGTTAAAATGGCTATACAAAAGAAATGATTCATGTAGGCATTAACACATAACAATAACAACACTTTCCAAAAATTGTTTTTCCGTCACAAGTGTTACGTAACACTCGTGACATTTTCACAGTAAATCTCCCTCCTTAGCTAAACCAAGCGTCGGACATATATGAGAGGATAAACTCGAATAAATGTCCCTAACCAACTTTTGCACGAAAAATTCACATTTTTAAATGAACGCTGATACATAAAATTAATGTAACACTCGTGACCTATAATTTTTGTGACATACATTATTTTGCACATCGAATGATAGCCCGTATTATCAACAAAGGTTATCGTGGCCATTACCAACATTTTCAAAGAACAGTGTTGCCCAGAACAGCCGACAACACTCGCCATGAATTTTTCTACTAACCTTGAGGGGACAGGTTCATTTTCCTGATTTACATTCGAAGTATTACAGGTAACTAAAAATATCATTCATACCTTGAAACACCACAATATTACAATGAAATACCTCATTGTTCAAATTTAATCAATTATCAGGGGTTCATTTCTGGATGTGGTGGATTTTCTGGGGTTCATTTCTGGATGTGGAGCTAAGCATAACCAGCTTGGGGACTGTAACACTCGTGAAATTTTCAAACTTCATATTGAGATATTTTGTTTTTTATGATGCCTAGATTCATTTAAATTTTACCATCATATTGCTATAACAGCAAACTATAAAATAAGTATCCAACAATATTTTTTGGTGGACATGAAAACATATATCAAAAATGAATGTTAAGACCGGGGACACTAAATGGTCAATTCATATAAGAATCACCCAGGTGTATTAACAGCTCATAGTAAATTAAAACAAAATTTTCAAATGTTTGTCTCTTATGCTTTTACAGAAACCGAGAACGACTACATTTCCTCTAAAACCACCTTATATTTCATTTAGAAATCTATTATGAAACTAAAACATAATTATTAAATATTATTTTGTACCATAGCCAGAGCCATTTTTGAGAAAATAAAACAAACATAAGAATGAGACAAAATTTACTAAATAAAGTGCCCTTTCTGTTTGATCAATTTTGATGAAATTTTTGCTGTCACATCGCGGGCATATACATAAGATACCCAATTTCCAGAACCAGAAGTCAAAATTTCACGATCGCAATACTTTCCCTTACTATATATTTTGTATATAGGTAAGTGAAAGTAAAAATATAAAGGGAAATGATTTTATATTTTGTAAAGTGTTTAATTATTCGATTTCACTGGTTATAAATATTTTTATAATATATAACAGTTTTTAAAGACATCTTTTAAGAAACAACTCTTGACAAACCTTCATCAAGTTTGATTCCTTCATCAAATCTACTAAAGAGACGATATCTCTTGTACCAGTATTTCAATAGCCTTTCATTTTCCAACACCTCTTTGGGTAAACCTTTACGTTTCTTTTTTTTTTTCCTTTTTTCTTTTTTACTCATTTCTCCTTCTTCAGAAGCAGAGAAAAATTCACTATTTGAGCTATCATCTTTTTCAGAAAAGTCTGATTTAATATCTCCTGAACCTGCTGAATGCCAAGCTTCAGAGTCTCTTGATTGATCTTCTTTTTTCTGTTTAAAAATAAAAGAAATAAACAATTAAACTATAAAAAACTATAAAAGAAATAAACAATTAAACTATAGTTCTAAATTAGAACTTTTAATTTAAAAATATGAAATATATGAACAATAAACATGGGGATCATTAGAAAAAACTGAATTTGTACACAGTGAACAATAACTAAAGGAAATTTAAACAGAAACTAACTGCTGCCATACCAGACATTCAGCTAATCTAGAGTGCCTTAGTTTCTTATTCTTATTTTGCTTGGAAGAAGTAAGAATGTCCATAAGTGGTTTCCGCAATGCTACTCAGGCAGCTAGATGAACTTGAACACAGTCCTACTCTTGCCCTCATTCAGATGACAGGTAAAGTTACAGCACCCCAGGAATTCTTAAAAGAAGAACTAGGTTTTCTTGATTAAAAAACGTTTTGTTTCACGGATCCATCACCAAACTATTCAGATGACCTCAGCTAATTTAGCTTCCATATCTGGACGAGATCTTGCCTCAATACCCACTTCTAAATTGTCTAAAAAGCTCACAGTGAGAATCATGCTGCATTAAATTTGACAAGTACAGTTCACATTTATTTTCTAGAGAGAGTCCCAGAACAGATACTTGGGCACAACTATTTATTTATGGTGTATCATACTTGTTATTCTACTTCCTGTAAGCCTTTAAAACATGGATTGTCTCACCTAAATATTTAATAAGTGCAGATATGATTTTAGGATTCTTTAGATTTTTCAGATCATCCATTATTGCAGTCCACTAAATGGGATTGAACGCCCCAGCTATCATTCCGTATCACAACCATTTCAATATTTTTTCACACAAGCATATGTTGAAGAGGCGAGAAAGAGGGCTAAATTAATGCCAAAGGTTATAACAGAGTGATTGTTATCAATCTGCCACATTCCAATAAGCAGGGCAATAACTTAAGCCATCTTTCTCGCTCTATTTCTCTTCTCGCTGTAACTATTGCCTATATTTGTCTGTAAGAAAAGGCGTAAGGACCTTCCTTCTTTCCCGCTGCTGTACTTAAGGACAAACCTATACAACCGGTTCTTTCCTATTTCTAACTAAAATAATTGGAAGATTCTTAGACAATTATTTGGGCCTGTCAGAGTTTAGGAGCACAAATATGGAAATTTACCAATGTAATGGTGAACCTGTAATGAGTTGGATCAAGTTGGGAAAGCTGTGCTGGGGTGGCTTTGGCTTAGATTGGAGGACACAATCACCAGGGATGCCTATCACCTATTGAACACCTGCAACTGGCGGGCGGCTGCACAAAATTGGGCTGACTGGTGAGCCTTATTCATGAAGCCAAAGTTAAAATCAATCAGTAGGAGAAAGAGATAATATGCAACGTAATAGACCAGATCATCGGCTTTGGTAACAAGAGTGGGTAGTCCTAATTTATACTTGATCAAACTAATCTAATGTGCTGACTGCAACTGAACAGCTGTTTTCATCAAAAAGAGCTCCAGTAGTTCGCCCTCCTCACTCTCTCTTTTTCTGTTTCAATGTAAGTTCGAGCTCAGCCAAACTACTCTAGCCAGAAAGCTGAATAATAAAATAAAACTAATTATTTCTAATAAATCTGTAAAATTAATATATCTAATTATTATATCAGGTTTAAGTGAAAAATTTAAATATTAATTTCATTGAAGAATAGTTAAAGTTTTAAAAATTAAATAGTCATTTTAAATACTTTTTATCTATATAAATAAAGACGAAATTCTGTTTGTTTGTTTGTTCTTTGTAGAAAACCATACCGTTTGTCCTAAATTTTCTAAATTTCGCTCAGTGATTTTTTCATCCTAGGTGCGAACACCTGTCCATATTAAAATTGCATAACTTCAGCCAATCTCTGGGTATATTCTTTATTGTTAGCATAAAATTTAAATAGTCATTTTAAATACTTTTTATCTATATACATAAAGACGAAATTCTGTTTGTTTGTTCTTTATAGAAATCCATACCGTTTGTCCTAAATTTTCTAGATTTCGCTCAGTGATACTTTCATCCCAGGTGCGAACACTGAAAAATTGTTATGATCTCGCTTTACTTTGGTTTTTACGAAATCGACCGTTTGAGTCGAAACATTTTATAGATTTTGAAGAGGCCAACAAGGGCTGGTAAGACCGTTCCTCCGGAACAGACTGGGATCCACGGTTTAAGGCTGAAGGATGAGTCCTTTAGAAAAATGAAATTCCCCAGGCGAAACCGGGATATACAGCTAGTATTATAATATGTTTAATGTTATATGAATTACAAGAAATCAAAATTTAAATTTCCCTCTTCAAAAAGTAGTTACAGGGGTTTCTTCGATTACCAGAAACATCATGTAATAACTACTTACTGTATCATTTCCAAATGCTGATTTCCTGAAACAGTCAAACCTATGCCTGAAGTTTAGAGCCCGATTCTGCCAGCGAATATTTTTCTTCCTAAATATAACTGATCCACTTTTAACTTCTTCACCACTATAAGCCATCCCAATAAGATCAAATGCACTCTTTAATCTATTGTCTTCTCTTTCATTTCTAGACAGAAACAAGATATAACTGATTTAATATCTCAAGTAAAAATCAATTCCAATTACAGTATGTATAGTGTAGAATATCTGAACTAAAGTTTTTATGAATGGTTTCAATAATAATAATAAAAAAATAAAATAACATACAATTAAAATTGACTAAAACATCTACAGAGAGGTACACAGTTTTTATTATTAGCTATACAGTTCCTAATAAAGATATATATATATATTGAAGGTCTAAGTTCATTTAAATACAAAAGGGTAATACCAACTATATACATTTTTCATTTAAATTACACAATCTTTTCAGAGGTGGTGCAAAATGTAAAATCTTCCAAATGACATGTTTTTTTGGTAGAATAGAAATAGATGAGAAAAGAAGATGCATTCAGAAGAATTTTAGGATTTTCATAATTTCTAGCATCAAAAATCTATTAATTTTTTTTTTTACAGTTAGTGTGTATTCGTATGAATCAAAATAAAATGACTATTTTTATTTGCTTTTTATTTTCAATTTCGCTGTGTATTCATACAAATCAGAAGGTGATTATTTCATACTTTTTAGTGCATTTATTTTTACTCATTTTTAGTTATCAAAGTAAAATTTTCTGTTATAAAATGTTTTTATTTAAGTTAAAAAGTTTTTATTTATTATTTTTTTTTTTTTTTTATAAAATGTTTTTATTTCATAATTTTTGGTGGCAGATGATAATGTTTAGAAAGCCATAGGTTAGTTATATGGTTATAGGCTATCCCAAGCCTTTATATTATAATTATATTGTCATTTTTTAAGTTTTATGAGTACACACAGGAAAGTGGAAAAATCTAGTGCGGTGGGTGCATCACACAACTTTCAACCCCCTTCCTACTTTGACTAAAAATGGACATATATTTTTTTAAAAGACCAATGTTCCATTGGGAAGGGAATAAAACTTTTCTCCACAATAACAATCTTTTTCCTTTGCGAAATATTGTCGTTAGTACTTATCTTTAACGTACATACATCTGTGTTCGTAGAGGAGAGTTTGTTTAACTGTCAATTAAATCTGGTCCACTCCAAGATGATGTAGATACACCACTGGACAGTTGATATTTCTTTATTTAAATCTATCGTTAAAAAAGTAGTAATTAAACTAAATTGTATTTCCAAAAACATTCTCATTAAACAGAAGTCCAGCTGCCCCTCTAGGAAAGAAGTAAAACGTTATTGGGACTCATTTTAAGGTTAGTTTGTTATTAAGAAGAATATTATTCTCAATACTTCACTATTAGTTTTATTCAAAAATACTTCTTAGTTTAGTCGATTACATTTGTCATACCTTTCGACCAATTGTTGACTAAACTTAAGAGCGAAGTACTGAAAATAATATACTTTGTAATGAAAAATTATTCATGAAATGAGTCATAAAATACTTTGGCTCCAACTCTAGCAGGGCAGACTTTTTGACACCAATAATTTTCATGGAGACTTTCATACAATGAGTTTTTGTTTGGGAATATCAAGGTTTTTTTTAAAGTTTTTATTGAAGGATGAACATTTGCAAACCTTGTGATTTTAATTCTTTTTTAAATAATATAATGTCTGAAGAGACCATTTAATTATTATTACACTGCTACTGGGAGAAGTGTCTTAAGAAAATTTTCATTTATTGGAGAAAAAAAAAATGAACAACATATTCTTTAGTTACTTGGTACCTGAGACCATGATTGTCATAAATCCAAATTAACAATTTTGTGCAAATTGAAAAACAAATGATCCCATCCAAATCCATTTTCATTAACATTGGACTTAGGCTCTTCACAGTGCACTTAGGCTCTCAGGATCTGGAATTAGGACGAGTTGGCTTTTGAAAATCTCTGGAACGTTTATAGAAAAAGTTTCCTTAGATTTAATACAGATCTATCAAAACCTCGAAATCGATAAAAAATTGACCTAAGGGTAATGATTTATTCAACTTCATATCAGTTAATACATAGGAAACAATTACAGCACACATTTGGGGCAAACAAATGGAAAAGTGCAAAAAATCAAAATAAAAAAAAAGTGATTGGAAAATGATTGATGGAAATAATTCCATCACTAATATCAATCCATGGAATCAATAGAAAGTGCCAATCTTGAAGATTTTTTTATCTAGACTTTACTATCCAGACAACAGCAAATTCTGTAATTGCCACCAGTTAGGGACATTATGGTACCACTTAAGTACTGATACTTATTTTGATACGATACCTTTCTTGAAGTATTTTCATTTGTTTTTTTTTTCTAAATAGCAGTATTATAATTTCGGCGTTTCTTTTCATTTCTGCGGTAGTTGCTTTGTTTTTTTTTTCATTCTTTGTTCAATCGGAAGGGGCCTTTTATGCTTCTTGTTAACCTTTAAGCTTGTTTTGGTAATATATGATTTCTATTTAATCATTATAATTTCCTCTTTTGTACATACTTCCACCTTTTCTGCTGATAACTAATCTCAATATTTGCCCATTTGGGTGGAGGGAGCCTAAATATGAACTGAGGAGATTTGCATTTAAATCGTGAAATGACCCTCAGCCCAACAGGTGTTAAGAACGATCCATGAAAATAGAGGGATGCATGTTGGAATGAATTATAAAATCATCGGATAAATAGATGATAGCTCTCCTTGGAAGCCGCTAATGGAAATAATAACTCAGACTCAGAAAATCATAGTTTCCTTTAGGAGGCAATTTTTGATAATTTTAAACCATGATATATAGCCATGATCTCTGCCCTGAATAACAGAATAAGTATAATACACCGGAAATATGGTGGGGTGGGGGCTAATTATTAACTTATCATCATTTTGTCTGATTCCGATGAACTTTGAAATAAATAATTTGATCTAAGAAGGGTTATTCCATTTAAATGTTTTTTTGTTTTTTTTCTTCAGTACCCCAACCTCGCCATGTGTGGCATACGGGGGGGTTACTCTAGAGGTGTAACCAAACTAGTCTAACCATGGTGGGTAGGAACCATCCCAGGACGGATTCGAACCACCACCGTTCGGCTCGAGCATGCTTAAGGGGGTCGCGCTTAAACATACTCGGCTATCCCGGCCCTCCATTTAAATGTTATTATGGGTGTTTTGGGTGGGGAAGAACGGTAAATTATGAACTTCTTACGGGTTTATCTGATGTCAATGAATTTTGACACACTTATTTATTAAAACTCATCACTGTCACTAAATTCACTTTGTTATCTTTACCAATAAAAAGAGTCATTTTTACTACCATATTCCACATCTAATTTCTTCAAAATGTCAATCAGACTCTTTGTCTTTTAAGGTCAGCTATTATATTTATTATAATGTGGTAATTATCCTTATTGTATTTGGTAGAATCAGGATGTTATGATTTGTTACACCCAATCAAACACAATAAAAAATTAATACTCATTACTAACAATAACAAATACTTAATTAGGATCATAATTTGATTGGAAAATGACCAATACATGTCGAATTATTTTCCTTTCATAATAATGCATACTACTGACCAAAAAACTAGTCATAGGTAAAGGATATTGCTGGAATGTATTTATCTCTCTCTGCCATTACCAAATTCACCACATCTTACTTCTTAATTTTACTACTTATTTCAATAAATTGAAAGGAATAAAGTAAAAAATTGGCTCATTAAATGAGATACTTAAAAAAAAAAATCTGGCACGCATCACAACTTTCACTTACCAACTTACTTCGATTAGAAACCGATGTGCTTTGATAGATATTTAAATGCCATTCAGCAACTTCAAACATTTCAACACATTTACTTTTGTTCGACTCTAAAACTTATAGATTCTTATTATTGTCTATTTCTTTTTTTAAGGGGCCAAAAAAGAATCCTAATTTCATCAACAGTCGGGATTTTTTTACTGCTTGCTTGTTTTTTACTACAAGTTCCTTCTTGTCGGTGTATTTGCAGCTCATGGTAATTAAAACTTAATTTTATAACGTTACCTCTTATCCCTTCCCGGAAACCGAGAACGATTACCGTTCCTCTAAAACCATTTTACATTACATTCGGAATTCTGTTATGTTACTGAAGTCCGTAAACTGAAATATAATTGATTAAAGATTAGCTTGTACCATATTATAAAAATTATTATTGGTAATAATACGGGAATGCAAGTAAAATACTCCACATCGTCCGATTTTATAATTCTCTATTTATTTGTTGAAAACTTCATTTGGTTACCATGGAAACAAATAATTTTCATTATATTCCAAAACTCGTTGACAAATTTTTTCCATGAACACGCCAATACTTAAAAACAAGTGAATTGTAATTAAAGGTGAAATGCCCATGCATGGGTTCAGTTATTGTTCTTTTTTTCTCCTCTATATGCTTATATGATTTTTTTTCATATTTTATATTTAAGCATTTCTTATTTGTAGGCATAATGAGACAGACAATTCCTAAATATAAAAAATCTGGTGCGTGCGCGCAACACACAACTTTCACTTACCAACTTACTTAGATTAGAAATTAATGCGTTTTGATAATTGCTACTTCTCAAATGAACAGAAGGGCTTTAATTATGAACAATGGTCTGTCATTAAAGGCGTACTCCTCATGCGTGGGCTCAACGAGTTTAATGAGTTGACTGAATATTTTTCTTTTTTTCTCCTTTATTTTTCTTTATTTTTATCATATCTCATATATAGCCATTTCTTATTTTTAGGCGTAACGAGAGACAGTTAATTTCTCCATATAAACAAAAACAAAGGTACTTTATAAGAAACAAACAAACAAAAAAGGCCCCAAACCCCCCAAAAAAGCCCCCTCAGAACATTTTAATAATCATAAAGCTTACTTGATATTAAACAACACCTAATTTTCATTAAACATGACGAATTTAATAAAAACACAAAAATCGTTAAAGCCGTTTTTGAGATAATCGAAAAAAAGGTAAAAACTGGAAAAAAAAAAAATTAAGAAATAAAGTGCCCGCTCCGTTTGTCCAATTTTGATGTAATGTTGGCTATTGCATCTTTGGCATATACATACATCAAATACCCAGTTTGATCAAAATCATTAAAGCCTTTTTTTGAGTAAATAAAAAAACACGTGAAAATGATACAAAATTTATTAAATAAAGTCCCCCCTCCGGTTGATCAATTTTGATTTAATGTTGGCTATCGCATATTTGGCAGATACATGCATCAAATACCCAGTTTGATCAAAATCGTTAAAACCGTTTTTGAGTAAATAAAAAAAAACACGTGAAAATGGGACAACATTTATTAAGTAAAGTCCCCCCTCCGGTTAATCAATTTTGATGAAATTTTTACAGTCATTTCTCGGGCATATAAATAGATCAAATACTCAGTTTAATCAAAATCGTTAGAGCCGTTTTTGAGAAAATCGAAAAAAACTTAAAAAGTTATTAAATAAAGTACCCCCTCCCTTTGAGCAATTTTGATGAAATTTTTGCTGTCACATCGCGGGCATATACCTACACTAAATACCCAATTTCAGATTCGCATGGTTTATAGTTTTTGAGCTATTTTGAGCTAGTCTGTTCACACGCACGCACGCACGCACGCACGTACGCACACACGCACGCACGCACGCACGCACGCACGCACACACACACGCACACACACACACGCACGCACGCACACACACGCACGCACGCACGCACGCACACCGCACGCACGCACGCGCACACACTCACACACACACACACACACACACACACACACACACACACACACACACACAGACCATTTCGCGGGACTTGGTTAATTAGACTCAGGGGACCCCAAAACGTGTATTTCCGTTGAAAACCGGAAGTCGAAATTTTTCACGATCGCAATACTTCCACTTACTATATATTTCATATATAGGTAAGCGAAAGTAAAAAAATCAAAGGTACTTTATAGGAAGACAAAAAATTTTCCTTCGCCATTCAGTCCCCTGAGAACATTTCTATGATGATAAAACTTACCTGATATTAACACTTTAACTGCGGAGGTAGCGGAGCATGAGGTGGACCACCGTTGCGGGTTAGTGGGCACATCGAGCAGTCACGCTGTGCGGAGTACTTTTACGGCATTCAAGCGCTCGCATCTTACACCTTTTGTGAGCTTAATTAATCCTACACAAAGTTTTTCATCCTCACTTCTTAGGCATCCTCACAATCAGGACTGTGGACCGGCACTGAGTAGAGTTAAAAACTTTTTAAAATTTAAAAAGCTTCCTGATCACTAGCACCCATTATGAGCTCCAAAAGCTCTTCCTCACTATATATTTTTTTCGCCATCACAACTATTTCCAAAAACAAGTTTATGCCACATTAGTTGGAAATAAACTAAAATTAGACAAAGGGTAAATAGGCAGGTATAGAAAGGTTTGATATCAGGAAAAAGGTTATGTTATTTAAAGAAAGATGAAAAGCAACTGTTTATCAAGGCAATATAGAAGGGAAAAGAACAATCTAATGCCCTCTAGCGGTAAGGGGAAATATTATAGATTCCAAAAAACATCAAAAGAAAGCGCTAGTTACCCAGCTCGTAGATAAGTCTGGAGCAGTGAAGCTGAATTACAGGGTGGCTCATATACGAGCCATCAGCAGTTAAAGGGTTAAAGAATACTTCATTCTCATTAAACATGACGAGTTTGATCAAAATTGTAAGAGCTGTTTTTGAGAAAATCGAAAAGACAAAAATTAGACAAAATTTATTAAATAAAGTGCTCCCTCTGTTTGACCAATTTCAATAAAATGTTTGCTGTCACATCGCAACTATATATATACCAAATACCCAATTTCAGAATTTCAGGTTTGTACGGTTTACAGTTTTTGAGCTAGTCTGTTCACATACACGTGTGAATGGAAATTATTTGTTAGGGACTTGGTTATTTGGACTCAGGAGACCTCAAAGCGTGTATTTCCGTTAAAAACAGGAAGTCAAAATTTTTCACGATCGCAATACTTTCCCTTAATATATATTTCATTTATAGGTAAGTGAAAGTAAAAAAAAACTAATGAGATTGTAATGACAAATTATTTTTGTTTACCTTCCTTTAATTCTTGATACTTCAGTACTTCCAGCTTGTCCAGATAATCCATCAAATGAATCAGCTAAAGAGTTTGAATTAGTTACTGTAGAATATGGTAAAGAGATAGGATTTAATGAATCAAGATTGACACAACACAATGATTTTGAACTGACTTCAAGTGGTTCTTCATCATCAGAATAATTACCACTAACATCACCCTTACTATCTGTTTCCATGCTAATAGATTTTAAATCTTCTAATAGATGTTTAACTAAGTGAGATTTTCTGAAATATAAAAAGATTTAAACAATTTTCTAGTTATGATATATGGTATGGAGCATTATATAAAATGTTCTGCCTTCTCTTTCTTATTACAAAACAGCATCATCCACTGGCTGGCTGCAGACTACAAGTCTGGTGGCTGGTAGTCCACAGCAAGCTAGTGGATGATACTAATGTTTTTTTTTTTTTGTTTACAAGAAATAGAAATGCAAAAAGAATAAAAAGATAGAATATTTTATAGTGTTCCATAAATGCTTGATAATGGACAATTAGATCCAAAACATTGGACTAAACATAATGAAATAATAAAGTAAAAATGCTTTAAAGAAAGTTGGATGCTCATTTCCTGAATTAAAAACCACTTACACAAAATAATAGTATCTTCAGTACTACTTTATGATACTTATTCATGAAGGTAAAAAAATTTAAGATTCTTTCAATTACATAATGTCAGTCTAAAAAAATTATAAAGCTTTAAGAAGAAAAACATAAATACACCAAGTTCATGACATAATTAATTTTCATGTCTCACTTGCTAATTTATTTAGGTTGTTTCCTATCCATTACTTTAATTTATTTTTACTAAAAAGCCAAGTCAAAGAAATATAAGTAGGTGCTATGAATGGTATTGTGAATTTCTTGAAGTCTTGAATAAGAAAAAAAATGAACAAATATCAGGGAGAAATATAGGCCAAAAAAAAAAAAAATGTTTTATACACAGTTCTTACAAACTGCATGGCTACATATATAATGTTCAAAATTAAAAGAATACCTATTATTAGGGTTACTTTTGGTCTTCTCATTTTTAATTAACTGAGGAGGCTGGTCAATCTGATTCATCGGAATCCATATATTTGAAGGGTAAGATGAGAGACTAGCCAAATAACTCTGGTAAGCAATATTATATTGTGAATTAAAATGGTCAATCCATAGTGCTTGCCATTGAACTGCATCTGCTGAAGCAGATCCAGCTGAGTCAGATGATGACAAGAGAGATGAGTCTTCAGTAGATAATTCAGAAAGTGTCAGAGGAGTGACATTTGTTAGAGAGTCACTAATTTCAGAACTGTAACTGTGCCGAGTCAATTCACTGCTCTCATTCTCCAGAAAAGTCTCAGCAATAACATCGGGATTACCTGAAACAATATAGTTATTCTTAAATAACTATAAAGCAAAATTTATAATAATATTATTTTTAGTTAAACCATCATAATTATGAACTCGGACACAATGAACTAATTTTACTAGAGCAAACTACAAATTACTTTTGGATCCCTAATGAGAAACTACGTCTGCATGGGAGACCGCCTAACTGAAGCCTGTGAAGAGGGAAGAATAATAGGAGGAACAGGAAAAAAGTGCAAAAATGGGACATAGCGCTTAGGGACTACATAAGAACACTGGCTTGTGTTCTCATGTAGTCAAAACCCGTGTTGCAGAGAGACAAGGTAGGGTGGACATAAAATTGAGTAAATAAAATAGTCAGAAATTACTATGTTACTACTAGCTGACCAGTGCGAAGCATTCACACTCTAACGCACTTAAATCCCACTTAATTAAAGTACACACCGAATATTTAGTACCATATAGTGCATATTTAGTCATGGCATAGGTGAGGGTTGAAGTAAACAATAAAGTAATTTAAATTTTAGATTACTTATGTTTTGAAACATAAGGTTAAGGTTTTTACATATTTACATAGTATTTACGTGTTTACAGGACCCCTTTGAACACTATTTTTGAAGTTACAATATGGTAATATGTGATTGTTGTTGGTGGGTTTGTTTAACACAGACATGAATGTCACTGAAAGAGCGCACCCTGGAAAATGCCGCATACTTAAATACACATATTGGTTTCGCGGAAAGCGAGTGCGCTGATTCTATTGACTGACGTCGCATGTTTTGTTTGTAGCTCGGAAAAGTGTATATAACCAAAAATGTTCTTTTCAAACTGAAAAAAATGACACCTTCGAAAAAGCCCTGCGACCATTTTCGCTGAGAATTGCAGTTTATGCAATTGCAGCTTATAACTCACAATCGAAGGCGAAATGGGTGACTTGTATATTTTTTCGGTGTAGCAGTTAAGGAAAGCTTTAAAATGATACCTCATTCATGAAGTATTAAGAAATTTATGGCATACTGACAAAAAAAAAAAAAAAAAAAAAAAAAAAAAAAAAAAAAAAAAAAAAAAAAAAAAAAAAAAAAAAAAAAAGCCTTGAGAAATAATATATACTAGTTGACCCGAGCAAAGCATTCGCACTCTAACGTATTTAAATATGTTTGCTTTACACAGATGTGTGGAAAAACAGGGTCAGGAAAGTACATTCCGGTACTTAAATACACACATAACGAAGAGACCTTTCGTTCGACCTAGGTAGCAGGCACTCATGGAAAAGAAGACATCCAGGAGGAATGCCCTTAAGGAGGGGGCAGTGTAACGTTCAATCGTCAAATAAAAACATATGGTTTAAAATCCCAAACCTTTTGTTGGAACAAACTATCGGTCGCAACGACCCATTGGAGCACATGGATGAGCCTAGATCTTTTTGACGGAGACCTGGTACCTCCCAGGAGGACCTCGAACCTTCTAGAAGGTTCCTTTTACGACTATATATAAGGAGCCAGTGACTGGGCCAGTTAGTCTTAGTCTGTGTTTTGACTGTGAAGCTCAAGTCATATGATTTGTGTGCTATAAAGATATTTTGGTAAACTCCTCGGATATTTGAGTTTTATTAATTTGTTGGCATTGATAATTGTATATTTTCATTCAAAAACTATTTGTTAACCCACAGAAGTTTGTTTGTTGGAGTTTAGTGGCGTAAAACCGAACTGGTCATTAACGCCAGTGGCTCTTCTTTTTCTATTTTATTATTATTTTGTTATTTATTATTATTATTTTATTATTTCTGTTTTATTTCTTTATTTTTATTATTTTCTAATGACTATTACCTTTTTAATTGCTACTATTTTTTCCTAAGGTGATTTGATCTGTCAAATTTCTGATAGTATGTTGATGGATATTAAAAATTTGAAAACTAATGCTATTTTATTATTATCATCCTTAAGAACCGTTGCTATTTCAGGTTTCAACCCATATCTATTAAGTTTGGACGTGTAGTATGGGCATTCCTGGAAGATATGTTGTATTGAGATGATACTATTGCAATGTTTACATATCGGAGGTGTTTGTTTAGTGATGAGGTGCGAGTGTGTGAGTCTTGTATGACCGATCCTAAGCCGGGCCAGCACGACCTCCTCTCTACGGCATTTTCTAACGGATGTACTCCACGGCTTAACATCTCTCTTGATAATCTTCAATTTACTCGGTGGGCTCTCATCCCACAACGACTGCCACGCATCTTTAATCTCTTTTACGAGGGGCTTGCTAAGATCCGACGGAGTTAAAATAGTTTTGCCAGGTCCGGGAAGTGTAAGCGCCTCTTTTGCAGCACGGTCGGCTAGTTCGTTGCCCACGATGCCTACGTGGCTCGGGATCCATATAAACATTACGGTCTTACCCGAGTATTTTAGGTCGTTTAGGTAAGTATGTAATTGGGAGATTTGAGGATGGTCTGGATACATGTTACCGAGGGCTTTTAATGAGCTTAAAGAGTCTGTAATAATAGAAATATTTTGTTGATTTATGGTCATACAAAAGCGTAGAGCTGCTGTTATTGCGGTTAGTTCGGCGGCAAATATACGGCATAATTTATGTAATTTGATTTTGAAAGTGTAATTATTTGTGACGAAGGATGATGCTGTTGATTGCATTGTTTTCGAGCCGTCTGTATAAACAATAAAGTTTTCCGGTATATTTTGAAGAATGCGTGTGAAATGAGCTTGGTATTCAGCTGGATCTGTACTACTTTTGGAGTATTTAGTGAGGTCTAACAATGTTTTGGGATATTGGTTGGTCCAAGGTGGTCTGGTATTTTCGGATGGACAGAGTTTTACTGTTTTGAGGAAAGAGATAGCCGAGGAGATTCTTTCTGATAACGGAAGAGTTGAATTTCGTTTTTGTTGAAATGCGGAAGAGAATTTTGATGCAAAAATATATTTGTGAGTAGGATTCCCTGTCTGTTGATACAATTTTGAGGCATATTTAACCGCTAATTTCGATCTTCTAAACGAAAGGGGTGGCAGACCGGATTCCGAGCACAGACTAAGGATGGGGCTTGTTCGAAACGCTCCTTTCGCTATTCGGATCCCAGCGTGGTGCACCGCATCAAGCTTTCTCAGTATTTGAGGTCTGGCGGAGCCGTAGACGAAGGAACCATAGTCTAGTTTTGAGCGTATCAGTGCTTGGTAGATTTTAAGTAAGCTGACTCTATCCGCGCCCCAGGAGGTATGACTTAAAAAACGGATCATGTTTAGCTTTGTGGTAGTGGCTATTTTTAAACTAGAAATATGTTGATTCCAGGATAGTTTGTTGTCAAAGGTTAAGCCCAGAAACCTGTAGTTGTTTTTATACGGAATTGGGGAGTTTCCTAAGAAAAGATCTGGTGGGTGAGATGCATTTCTTTTCCGACTAAAGTGCAGGCATGTACTTTTTTCCGTTGAAAACTGAATATCGGTAGTATCAGACCAGCATTATAATCTGTTAATTGCGTCTTGTAATTTTTGCTTAATTTCCTGAATGTTTCCTGACCGGCAGAAGATCGCGAGATCATCGGCATAGAGAAGTGGCTCAACTCCCCGAGGTAAATTCAGTCCTAAATCACTAATCGCCAAGGAAAATAGAGTGGGACTTAGTACACATCCCTGGGGAACCCCATTGATCTGCCTATTTTCCCGTGAATATTCGCATCCGACTTGTACTCTAAAGTGTCGATTTGAGAGAAATTGCTTTATGAATGTATACATTGATCCCCGAATCCCAATAGTTATCAGTTTATTCAATATGATCGCGTGATTAATCTTATCAAATGCTTTTAGCATGTCGAAGAAAACAGCGATCATTTGTTGTCCGTTTACAAACGCATATTGAGCCTCTGCCTCCAATGCTACTAAGTGGTCCATAGTGGAACGGCCTTTTCGGAAACCCGATTGGAACGGTTGTACAAGGTTATTGTTTTCTACTATCCACTTCAATCGTTTGTTTACCATTCGTTCCATTACTTTGCAGATACAACTTGTGAGAAAGATTGGACGGTAGCTAGACGGCGAGCGTTTATCTTTTCCTCTTTTTAGAATTGGAATTACTATGGAATCGCGCCAACTATTAGGTAATTCACCGGTCTGCCATACGCGGTTATAATAATCAAGGAGCCATTGTTTTGTAGAATATGGAAGGTTTTTAATCATGTCATAATGTACCTGATCCGGGCCGGGAGAGGATCCTTTTATACTATTTAATACACTATTCAGCTCCCACATTGTGAAATCTATATTGTAATCAGGGTTTGGAATTTCGTTACTATTTGGAATTTCTATTTCACTGGAAGAACAATTTCTATTAATGTTATATACTTCTGAAAAGTAATTTGCAAAGGAGTTTGATACTGCTATTGGGTCATCAGAGAGCTGTCCGTTGACTAATATGGTAAGACGGGGGTGAGCGGGTTTGGAAGTAATTTTTCGGATTTTATTCCAGATAATGGTGGATCATGTTGAAATGTTTATATCGCTTATGTATTTTTTCCAGGATTCTGCTTTAGAGAGGTTGAAAATTTTTCTGCATATAGCTCTATGTTTTTTGTAGTCAATCAGGTTTTCGGTAGTCATGTATTTCTTAAATTTTTTGTAGGCCCTCCGACGGTCCTTTAAAGCCTCTTTGCATTTTTCATTGAACCACGGTACGGATAAACGTTTGGGATTGCCGGATGTCATTGGTATCGACATTTTGGCCGCTTGGATTATTGTATCAATAATTGCTTTGCACCCTTCCTCGATATTCAGATCGAATGGTGATTTGAGCGGTGGGGTGGCTAAAGATTTAAACTGAGTCCAATCGGCTTTATCAAGTAACCATCTCGGTTTGTTTCGGAAGGTGGTATTTATATTTAGAAATTTTATTAGAATCGGAAAGTGATCGCTGCCGTGGAGATCAGGAAGGACCGTCCAATCTAAATTGTTGTACATCGTAAGGCTGCAAAAGGCAAGATCTAGAGCGGAAAACGAACCGTGAGTTGAGCTGAGGTAGGTTTGTAGGTTAGTATTTAATAAGATTAGGTCTGATTGTTCCATATAGTTTTCTATTTTTTTACCTCGCGTGTTTAAGTCTTTGGAGCCCCATAAAGGATTGTGGCCGTTTAGGTCACCAATCAAAAGTACAGGCCTGGGTAATTGATTGTATATGTCAAGAAGATGTTCAGTTTCTATTGTAGTGTCTTGTGGCAAATATAAATTGCAGATAGAAAAGGTATAATTTAAATGTATTTTTACAGCAACTGCCTGGAGGTGTGTGTTTAATGAAATAGCTTCTGAATATAATGATTCGTGTATGGCAAGTAGAACGCCGTGACAGCCACGATTTGGGTTCGGGCCATCTTTTCTGTAAATTTTAAAATTTTTTAATGTCTGTTTTTCGTGATTTAATAAATTTGTTTCTTATGGGGCCACACAGTATGGGTTTAACTCGCTAACAAGAATTTTTAGATCATTCAAATGAGTTTTTAAACCATTGCAATTCCATTGTAGGATTGACATATAGAGTAATAAAAAGAAATTTAGATAAATATGATGGAAATATCAGCGAGAATAAGTTTGGAGGGGTTGCGATTTATCCTAGTAAGTTGAATGTAAAAAAATAAAATATATAAAAACATTAACATAAGTTGTAACGAAGTTTATTTGGTTGGTTTTATGATTTCTTCTTCGTATTTTTTTTGTTCGATTTTACTTTAGTATATCCCTCCGCATCTACAGACTGGCCCGCATCGTCGACAGACATGCCTTCAGTCTCCGTGCCTACAGAGGAGGCGCGCGGCCTATGGGCAGAGGAGATTGGGGCATCAGTAAAAGGAACGCCAGCTTGAACAACCGGTAATGGAGCGGCGGGGAGAGGAGTGGTGGAGAGGAGAGCGCTCGGAGCAGCTCGGGTGTTTCCGGAACAGGGCTCCGAACGAGCCGGCCGAGGTTGGTTTGGTGTATTTGTTGTTAAGTTGTTAGTAGACGAATTAATACATGATGAAGTTAGTTTATTTTTATTTCCGCTATTTTCATTTTTCTTGTTATTATCGTTCTTCATATTAATTTCTCCAAAAATAAAAGGCATATCGACTTGTATACTTTCCTATTTCTTTTTTTTCAGTTTTATTCGTTTTTTCTTTTACTATATTAGCAAAGGATTTATTTTGAAGAGAGGGGTACCTCTCTTTATTAATTTTCTTTGCCTCGAATAAAGATATTTTGTTTGTGATTTGTATCAATTTAATTTATTTTTGTACCTGGAAAAGAGGGCAGGACTTATCTAGGGCGTGGTGAGGCCCGTTACAATTTACACAGTTTGGAGGGTTTTCGCATTTCGAGTTCTCCCCATGTCTGGCTTTTCCGCATTGAATACAAGTTGATTGTTTTTTGCATAGGGCAGTTGGATGGTAGAAACCTAAACAATTAAAACATCTTTGTGGATTTGGCACGTAAGATTGTACTTCCACCGTTTGATACCCTACTCTAATGGATTTGGGGGCAATCGGGGTGGGGAAGGTAACAATATAGCTGTGCGTCGCTATTTCGTTTCCGTTTTTTTTTATTTTTATTCTAACGATATCTTTGATTATATTTGACATTTCATTTTTTATTTCATCGATATCTAAATATTGAAAGTCAAAGACTTTTATAATACCTTTACTGTAGTTTAATGAATTATGGGGAGTTATTTCGATCGGAAATTGCCCACCGAAATCTTTTATTTTTAATAATTGCAAGGGGGGCAAATGGGTGGGGCAAAGGGAGAGCTGAAGCGATAGACGAGTGCGGGAGTCTTTCTCACTTCATGAGAGAATACCAAACCAAAGTGCCCTACTCACTGTTTGGTAAACTCCGCTGTCCCAATCCCCATCAACGCCTACTGTCACCTTCTAGTGGTGCCCCCTGGGGAGTTATACAACTCGCGAACGACAGAGGCGGGGTATTTCAGGGAGGCTCAAAGAGCCACCTGAAACACCTAATAGAAAGTCTTAAAGGAAACAACCTGGATTGTCCTGGACTCACAATGCACTGTGTACCACAGCACTCACACAGACTAAACAACTAGATGAACAGAGCCTGTGAAGCGGCATGGATGGGGATGGTAAGGCTGTGGCTTCCATCCTACATGTGTCGTGGAGCACCCTGCCTGGCAAGCACACTTATTGGTGCCTATGCATCGGAGCATAGGAGGTCCGAGGCGCAAGTAGTAGGATCCTGGAATGCTGGAAAGTGGGTTGAGATTTTCACCGTGAAGGAAGCATATATTCCGGCTCCTGGACGGAACTCCAGGACTCTCAACGTTGACAGCGCTGAGATGGGGGTACACCCCGGCGGATAGCCATACGTGGAATGGGGTAAATATAATGAGCAGAAACATTAAAAAACTATTTTACCTGGACGAAAGTCCACAACACGATGAGGAATCTCCCCCATCGGAGCCTTCTTACGTCTCAGACGCTACTGAACCTCTAGACGACTCTTACATGAGACACCTTTCACAGGCACTAGAGGACGAAATTAATGCATTACATGTGGACAGTCACACACATGGAGTGCTGGAGGAGCAAGTGGCTCTTGCAGCCGCTGCTTCACAGGCTCCAATGACTATAAGACAGTCTACACTTATGGAGACGGAGACTAGCCAAACACGTCTCAATGTGGACCGGGGTCCTCAAAGAACGTGAAGAGGCGCAATAGGAGGAAGGCGAAAGCCCAAACCCTGTATAATCAACCAGTAGCGGGGCCATCCCAGGAAGGTGCGGCTGAGGATGCAAGGGCCCAACCAGGCCTGGCAGACAAAGCGGCACGGACCAAGGTTAGTGCCACAATACTGGGCCAACATACAGACATGAGGGCTTCTCTTCCAAAGTGCCAGGCCAAGACTGCAAGGGCCCAAACGGGCCCGGCAGGCAAAGCCGCGGCGCCCAGGGGAGGGCCCCCACGATACTATCAGAAAGACAGACGGGGCACAGTGGGGCAGCCAACTAGGCCAGCAGCAAACACTGCGAGGCCTTCAAAGCAGCCCACACAACCCCAACTGATTACAAAAAGACCCAGATCCTCTCCGGGAAACTCTGCACCTGTTGCAAAGAAACCCAGAGAGACGACGGGACACAGACCAAACTATGCTCTTGCTGCAAGAGGGCAACTGGTGGCGGTGGTTCCAGAGGACTACCCTCACACACAGCTGACCCGCGAGCAGTGTGAAGAGATACAGGAATTAATAACGGACAAGATGGACGATATTGACGAAGAAAGTGACGATCAGCCACTCTTTAATGGTGCAAGCCTTAGCAGAGGAGGCTGTATCGTCTCATGCCTTGACGACCATACCAAACTATGGTTAACAAAAACAATCCCCAACATCAGGCTGAGAGGAGAGGTGGCGCTCAGAGTCTGCGAGATAGGGGAGCTTGCAAAAATGGTAAAGATAGGAGCTTTCTTTCCTGGGAAAGCTCCTACAGAAGAAATACTCTTAAAAAGACTAAGAGTACAGAATAAGGCAGTGACAGACATGAAATCCTGGAGACCACTATATGAAGGAAATGGAGAAAGGATTTTTCGCCATTTTTAAAATTTCAGAACCCAGCCTGGAGTCCCTCAAAACCAGAGGTATGAAGGTGGGTTGTGGTATGAAATTGATCCTAGTAAGACAGTTAAGAGGAGCCAATGAACAACCACCATCAATGATGCAGGAATGCGAATTGATGGAGACCTCCGAGGAACCAGTCAGACAAATGGAAGGAACCTCGGAGGCAGGCCAAGAAACAACAGAGGTGGCAGATGTTGGACCCAGGAAGGAAGCCAAGGATGAATCCTTGGGCTGACATCAATCACCTAAACAGATAGCAGGAGGCGTAGTTCTCACAGGTGGAACCCATGGGGAGGCGACGGGAGGCGTGGTGAAACCCAAAAACCCGATGAAAGTCGGGTTGGAAGGTGGAACCATGCCACCGTTACCACCCAGGGAACCACCTAGTGGAACACAACAATAACTGGATGAGACTGCTGCAGATCAATCTCCACCACTGCATAGCGGCAAGTGGTGTTCTGCAACAGCATATAACAGGTAAAAACATTGACATAATCTTAATACAAGAGCCATATATACTTAAAGGCGAGCTCAAGGGACTGAAACTACCTGGATACAGCACAGTGTCCACGAAAGACAGCCCCAGAGCTTGCATTATGTATAAAAATGAATTAAAACCGCTGCAACTTTGTTCCAGAGATCTAGCAGCGGTAAAATATACCCCAAAAGGGGGCAACCCAATCATCATATTGTCGGGATACCTTCCTTTTGAGGAAAAGGACCCAACAATAATGCTAGAACAGATGATGGGAAAAACCAATGGACTTGACATACTTGCTGCCCTGGATAGCAATGCACATCATAAAATCTGGGGAAGCAGCAACATAAATCACAGAGGTGAGCTAATTTTAGAATTTACAATTAATAATGATCTTGATATATTGAATAGTGGTAATAAACCCACATTTCAAAATAAATTAAGATCAGAAATAATAGATATAACAATAGCCACACAAACACTTAGCAGACAAATCACGAATTGGCATGTCTCCAACGAGGAGACATGCTCTGACCACAAATACATAAGATTTGATCTACTAGAGAGTCAAACATATAATGTGGAGTACAGGAATCCCAAAAATACGGATTGGGAGATGTACTGCACAAGACTCACAGATGTGATGAGAAAATGTCCAGAGGATGCTCACAATGAATGGCAACTGGACTGTCTCAACACTTCCATCACTAATGCTATGATGGAGTCATACCAACATAGCAACAAACCAAAAAACAAAAAATCAAACAGAAAAGTCCCATGGTGGAACAATGAACTTAAAAAGCAAAGAACGGAAACCAGAAAACTGTTCAATGCTGCAAAAAACACTGGCAGATGGGATTTGTACAAATCCGCTTTAACAAAATATCATAAATCTGTCAGGAAAGCAAAAAGAGATGCCTGGAGGAACTTCTGCTCAGATGTGAGCGATATTCCGGAGGTAAGCAGGGTTAAAAAAATACTAAATAAAACAGATCAGGAAATGCTGGGAACGCTAAAGGTGAATGGGGAATTTACCACAAACGAGCTGGAAACCCTAGAAGCCATGGCCAAAGCCCAATTTCCTAACTGCTATACGAACAATAGACTCATCAGCAACTCCACATTTTCAACATCAACGGATGATGGAAAAATGTGGAGAGAGGCAAAGAACATTGTTACCAGTAGTGCTTTAGAGTGGGCTGTAAAGACGACAAAACCATTCAAGTCAGCTGGTACAGATGGCATTTTTCCAGCACTAATACAAAAAGGGCTGGACATCATAAGACCTAACCTCTTAAAATTATTAAGAAGTAGCCTGGCACTGGGATACATCCCAATGGAATGGAGAATATCCAAAATACGATACTTACCAAAGCCAGGCAAAGGTACATATGAAGATCCGAAAGCTTTTAGGCCCATATGTCTATCATCGTTCCTTATGAAAATATTGGAGAAAATAATTGATAGACATGTGAGAAAACAGATATCGGAAGCAAATCCGATACATAAAAGGCACTATGCATACCAAGCAGGCAAATCCTGCGAGGTAGCACTGCACAACATGGTCTCAAAGATAGAAAAATCTATAGACCAAAAAGAAATAACAATAGGCACCTTCGTAGACATTGAAGGAGCTTTTGATAAAACTCCTTACAACGTCATTAAGAACGCATTAAGGAGCAGAAACATAGACAGCATTTCCTCCAGATGGATCGAAAAAATGCTGGAGGAAAGAATCCTACTATCAGAAATGGGACACACCAAACTGTGGATTAAACCGAAAGGAGGATGTCCACAGGGAGGAGTGATCTCACCTCTACTGTGGTGTCTAGTAGTGGACTCACTGCTAGTAAGATTAAATAAAGCAGGCTTTTATGCACAGGGATACGCAGATGATATAGCAATTCTGATTCAAGGAAAATATCAAAGTGTATTGTCTGACCTATTACAAAACGCCACCAAAATCCTTACAAATTGGTGCAAAGAGAATGGATTAAACATCAATCCACAAAAAATACACATTTGCCTCTTCACCATGAGGAAAAAAGTGGACATCAAATTACCAAAAATAAATGGTTTTCAGTTGACACCAACAAAGGAAGTAAAACATCTGGGAGTCACACTTGACCATAAATTAAACTGGTCCAAACACGTAGAAAATACGACCAATAAAGCCCTGAAAAGCCTATGGTCCTGCAAGAGGGCAATAGGCAAGAATTGGGGACTTAAACCAAAAATGGTGTATTGGCTGTACCTAACAGCAATTAGACCAATCATATTCTACTCAGCCCTACTTTGGTGGCACAAAGCAGGAGCTGGAAAGAATAAAACGCTGTTAAACAAACTACAAAGGCTAGTTTGTCTGATGACAACAGGTGCAATGAGAACAACTCCAACAGCTGCAATGGAGGTGATGCTTAATCTAACTCCTCTGCAGATAGAGGTGGAGGCCCAAGCGTTAAAATCCGCTTACAGAATATTAAAACAAAATAACTTCTCCCAAATAAACGTAGAGAGAGGACATTGGGCAATAACCAGGAAAATTGAAGAAGATCGGGTGCTATCCATGCACTCTGACCTTCAGGTACGAGAATTCCTGGACATTAAATATCAAACCATAATCAGGAAAATAGAGCAACATAAACCCTACACGGGGATCAACTGCTATACGGATGGCTCACTGACCAAAACAGGGTCTGGGGCAGGAATCTGGAGAATGGATAAACCCAATGAAGGGACATCAATTCCACTGGGAAAATATGCTACTGTCTTCCAATCAGAAGTAGTAGCAATTTGCCAATGTGCCTCAGAACTGCTGACTGAAAAGATATCAAACAAAAAAGTAACTATATTCACTGACAGTCAAGCAGCTATTGGTGCAATCAGTAACCATATAGCTAAATCAAAGGTTGTTAAAACCTGCAACAATACGCTCAATAAATTATCAGAAAACAATAATGTAAGAGTGGAATGGGTACCAGGACATACTGGTATACATGGAAACGAAAAGGCAGATTGCCTAGCAAGGCAAGGATCAGCTAATAAACCCATAACCCCTGAACCTGTACTGGGAATAAGCATAAGCTACGCCAAAAGAAGGATCGGGGAAATATATGGAGCTATTAAAAAACAATATTGGAAGGATAAAAATCAATATCACTCCAAACTCTTCTTAGACGGCTATTCAGTCAAAAAAAGCAATATGTTGCTGAATCTTGACAGGAAGGCACTTAAAAAAATTACAGCGATCTACACAGGACACTGTAAACTAAACAAACACATGTATAAACTAAAGTTGGCAGAAACACCAATATGTAGATACTGTGGCAAAGAGAACGAAACAGCATATCATATAATCTGTTGGTGTGACCGATTTGTGCGGTTAAGATTTGGAATGTTTGGGCAGGAAAATATAACCAATCCAACTTCCAACGACTTATTAAATCCAACAAGCATACTAAAATTTACCGATGTTTTAAGGATTCCAATCTGAAACACGGGCATAGTTAGGCGCACAATAGACCCAAGGAGGTCGCGGTGCATCAAGTCGCGGAAAAAAAAAAATAAATAAAAAATAAAATAATGTTTCGGATTGAATACCTCTGCAAGTCTCAACAAGTAGGGATCCATCTCTTAGTTTTTTAATATTTTTCACGTCGCCCACTGCACCAGATATAAATTTATTTATAAAGAAAGGTGACACCTTTTTGAAGTCCTCCTCATCTGTTCTTTTTACGATAAGAAAGGTTGGTCTGATATCATTGTTTTCTAAATAATCTATTTTATTGGGTGGACTTCTCATTCGACCCCGAGGTCTTCTTCTTTTGGCTATAGGACTACTAGGATCATTCGGATCACCCATTTTTTAATAACTGATTAATATTCTAGCAACCTACGAAAATAATTATAATTTATTTATATATAAATTATTATAATTTAAGGAGGAAGATACCTAACCTAAATACGTGTAATAAAATACTAAAAAAATAAAAACAATACTAATTTCTAAATAAAGAAATGAAGGTAAATTAATAAATTGTGACATCCTAATTATAAAAAAGGAGAAAAAAAGAAAAAAATATAAAAGAGAAAGATAATGGAGAATAGTATAGTCTTAGCTGTTAGCTGTATCTCTCAGCAGCAACGGGATCCTTCCCCTCCAGAGTCCAAATAAACAAGGGTAAGCATTTAACACTATAAACACTGAATTTCAACTAAATTACTTGATTTCCGTTAATACCAGGTGTGTAAATATGAAACCGGAATTCGCCAATGATAGGAGTTAGCAGTCAATATAATCTTCTAACTAATCCGTCAGTGGAGTTATCTGTTTTTGCCTACATGTAATAAAGAGATCCAATTGATACCAACATCAGTTTCATTCTATAACCGTGTTTTTAGTGGCGTAGAACATGTCGACTTTTGTGCCAACAAATCAAGATTTGCGGACAGCATTTATTTTCCGTTTCCTTCTGAAAAAAATTGGAGCATTATCACATAGGATGCTTGTTGAAGCTTACGGGAAGCATGCTCTAGGAGGCAAATCTCAATGTTTCGATTGGTTCAAAAAATTTAAAGATGGATTTCGATAAAAGAAACAAAGACCATGGAAAACCACAAAAAAAAATTGAAAACGCTGATTCGGAAGCGTTTGTTGGACAATTATTACATGTGACACCGTCTCCATTTGTTTGAAAGGCATGGAAAAGATCCAGAAGGTCGGAAAATGGGTACCTCACCAACTGAATGACAGGCAGCAGGAAGTTCGAAAAACCTCATGGCGAATGCTGCTCGCCAGGTACAGAAATAAAGTAATTTCTTCATCAAATTGTGACTGGTGATGAAAAGTGAATTTACTTCGAGAATCCTAAGCGTAAAAAATCCTGGGTAACTCCTGGTGAACCATCGGCATCGCTTGGGGAGGAAGAAAATGCTCTGTGTCTGGTGTGATCAGATGGGTGTTACCTACTATGAGCTGCTGAAACCTGGTGAAACTGTTAATACGGAACGCTACCTACAACAGATGATAAATTTGAATAAAGATTTGCGCCAAAAAGTCCCAAATATCAAGAAAGGACACACAAAGTGATCTTGCTCCATGACAATGCCCCATCACATTCGGCTAAACGGACCAAGGAAACGATCCAAGTGTTTGGTTGGTGAATTCTTCCGCATGCGGCTTATTCACCAGATTTGGCCCCATCCGATTACCACCTATTTGCATCGATGGGACACGCACTAGCTGAGCAGCACTTCACTTCTTATGAAAATGTACGAAATTGGTTAAATGATTGGTTTGACTCAGAAGAGGAAGCATTATTTTGGCGGGGAATCTACAAATTGCCTGAATGATGGGAAAAATGCATAGATAGCGAAGGACAGTACTTCAAATAAAAAAGTATGTATCATTTTTACACAATCAACTCTTATTTGCTATTTGAAAATTCCGGTTTCATATTTACACACCTGGTATAACACCAAAAAACTTAGGAAGAAAAAATTAACCTTTTTAGCACATTTAGACCATATGATCATATGATTGCCCACAGAAGTGTTACAATATAAAGGAGAAAAAAAAAGAAAAGAAAAAGGCTCCGACAACTCTTAAAACTGGTTGTAGTAATTAAAATTTGTATAAGTAAAGGTGTTCTGTTCATGGGAAAGAATTGTCAACTTGTTTTGGAACATAAATTTTTAATGGAAAATTGCTTCTTTAGTAACTAAATGAAGTTTCCAAAAACTAAATAGAGAATTATAAAATCAGACGTGATGGAGTATTATGCTTGCATTCCCGTATTATCACAAATAAAAATGCAATGCTTTTATTTAACAATAAAAAAATTTTAAAAAATTTAGTTCCATTATAGATTTCTGAAGGAAATATGAGGTGGTTTTAGAGGAACAGTAATCGTTGACAGTTTGCGGAAAGGCATAAGAGACAAACATTTAAAAATTAAGTTTTTTTGTTTGTTTTTTTAACGTCCCTTTATGCTACTAAGGCTAATCAGACGATGCTACAGTGGGAATCCTCAATTTTGCCTATCCAGGTATAATTAGGATAGGGATCTTTAACGAGTACCTGACATCGTACAGGCTCGGGACCTCCATTTTACTCCTATTAAAAAATTCTATGGTGAACCCGCGACCATTAGTATAGCAGGTTGCAATGCTAACCACTACACCACAGGTGACCCCAAAATTAAGTTTTAATTTAATATTAGCTACTATTAATGAAATTAGGATTTTTTAGGACCATTAAAAAAAAAAAAAAAACCTAAGAATAAATCGACATTTATTGATAACTTTCAAGTTTTCTAATAAATATAATACTCTTTAAGTTATGGAGAATAACAAAAAAATGCAGAAAAAGCTATTTTCTGTGAAGTTGCATCTACACATTTATTAAAACACGTAGGCTTGTTAGTTGTGTGTTACGCGCACCACACCAGATTTTTTTATTATTACATTAGAATTTCGATCTCCAAGGCCGTCTTAAGTTGGTCTTAAAAAAAATTCCTACATAGTTCTTTGTCATAATGAATAAAATAGATCACAATACTTGAGTAGATAAGTTAATTCATAACATAATAGATAATCATAATACTCATGACTAATTTACCTGTCACTATTCCATTAGGATCCTGTTTTAAATAATTTGGATCAATATAATCCCCATATCTCTGGATCCAAGATTCCCAAATAATTCGTTCACCATGTTTTGCCCAATATGCTTCCCAATCCGGGTCTTGTGGTGATGTTTCTGACAAATCTGCTCCGCTATCTGAATGAGGAGCCTCTCTGATAGAGTCGTCAGTTGAGCAATGTGAGGCAGAACAATAACAACTTACACCATCATCCTGCTAAAAAAAAAAGTTTTATGTTTAAATCAATTAACTAATTTCTATATATATATATGAGGCTTTGTCCTGACTGACAGAATCAACGCAGAGCAAAAACTACTAATGATAGAAACTTGAAGTTCGGAATTTAGGTTTTAAACGCAATGTAGGTAACCACTAATAAAGGAATTTCAAAAATGTAACCCGTAAGGGGTTTAAATGGCGAAATTGTCGTTTAACTCTAACAGACACCTATTTTTGCACTTCGAGAAAAAATATCTAATTTGGACTCATTTTAAAGATCTTGATACGACGAGTTTTAACTCAAAGCCCCTACGGAACGTCGAAAACCATGTTTTAAAGCCGAAAAATGAAGCGTTCACGACGAGTAAGCAATTTTTTGTTTCGGCGGTTTTAGTGAATCCTTTCCATTGCGCGTCTCCCTCTCTTCTACCGAGCCGGCAGCTTCCCCCTCCAACATTCCACCTACTGGAAGCTCCGATCCTTGACATATGTTGTCAATATATAACATATTATATTAAATCAATACCAAGATAATGATCACAAAATTGATTTTAAAGGCTCGCGGGCAGAGCCGCGACAGGGAATGCTAGTATAAAATACAAAATTACCAAACAAGGACATCAAAAACACAGGAGTGCATATTATAAATCATGAAAAATTAAGCATCAACTTATAGAAATCAAATCTACTTTCTTGTGATTTATTCCTTTCATATGAGAGTTTTTTGTGCAATAAGTCGATGAATACTGATTCCCACTTTATAGAGATGAGTTTGCCCCCAGAGATAATCTATAACAGAATATTAAAGATATCTTGCCAAACCAGAATAGAACTCGAGACGTTACGCACAGCAGAGCAGTTCAGTGCCTTTCCAGCTCCTGATAATGATATAGAAATTAAATAAGCTGGTTTTACTTATTCTCAAATTCTTAGAATGCAGTTATACAAACACATGATTTGTACAAGAGTGAGTGGAGGGGTCAGCTTTACTACCCTTTGTATTATCTATACTAAAAATATCCAGCTGTGTAAAATATTTGTTTATATTAGTTGATTCTTTAGCCCTCTTGCATTATATGGTTTAGTATATACAGGTATAGTTAGGACAGATATCTTTAACGAGCAACTGATACAGCACAAGCTCAGGACTGCCTTCATCCTCTCCGAAGAATGGCATTACCAAGGTTTTCACTCCCTTTAAAAAATCACCACTTCAAAAAATACCACCTGCCAGGCTGCGAACCCGCCACCTTCGGCATGGGAGGCTCTTATGCTAACCAATACACAACAGGAGTTTTTATTTTACACAACCATTTATTTTTATTTTGTCATCACATTAATGATGTTTTATTTTTAAGCAGGCTATTAAAAACAACTTATTCTATTGTATGGAACTGCCTTCTTTAATTAAAATCTTAATTAGAAAAGGAAATTCAGAATTCAATGATATCAATAAAATAAAAACAAAAATGTATATGTATGTGTGGGTGTGAGAGTGTAATAACATACAAACATGGATACAGAATAATTGGTAGATAATAATGATTGATTAATTTTAGAAAAAAAAACAACCAACTTACGATATTGTCATATGGATAACTACTTCTACTACTAACTACTAGGAGACCCTAAGAGAGAGGGCCTTCTAAAATCTACTAGAGTAGAGGGGCAGTTACAGTCAGGCACAGACAGAGCGAGGCAGAGGGAGTCGGAGCCAGGAGACACTCAAGGGTCGGAGCCCTGGGACAGTCCTGCAGACAGTCCGTGGGCCGCCTGGAAGGAGAATTCCGCTAGCCGAGTGGAAGTTATAGTCTGGGCCTGAAGGCAGTCTGACCATAGGAGCAGAGTAGAGTCGATGTATTCTCATACATAAGTATTTGCAAATATTTATGTTATGAGACACCCCTCTTTTGGTAGTTGGGACCTGGTTGTATATTGTACAAAAATAAACGATATAAATAGTTTTTAGTTTAATCAATTACCACACAACCCTCGCCCAAATATCTCTGTGTCACAAGTATCAGGATGGACTGGTAGATTTTAGAAGAGAGGTGAAAATATTAATAAATTTATAAAAAATTGTATTATTATTTGATTGTTTTATTATTGAGAATAGCAGTAATGTATAGTGGAACAGGTAAGAAAACAATAAATGTATGCCAGACTAAATTTAGCCTTAGAAGTGGTGACGATTTTTTTGATATTAATGTAGAAGGGAATATCTTTGAACATGTAGAGAAATTGAGGGGTGATGATAACTAGAAAAAATGAAATCAATGAGGAAATTAAGGCTAGATTAAAAACCAGAACTGCTTGTACTCGCTTCGGCGGTACATATACTAAAATTGGAACGATACAGAGAAGATTAGCATGGACCTACGCAAGGATGACACACAAAATCGTGAAGAATTCCACATTTTTTGGGGTGGCGGGATGGCCGAGTAGGCAAACGTGTTAGGAAATACGCGTTGCCCATGGAAACGTCAAATTGGAAATATGAAGACAGCAACTTCAAAACCTGGAGCCAGTGGAAAACTTAATTATCAATCAATCAAGGCATAAATCCCTCACACCCTCACCTGGAAACCCTGTATGGCCTAAAAGGCGAGGAACCAAAAAAAAAAAAAAAAAAAAAAAAAAAAAAAAAAAAAAAAAAAATTTAAAAAACCAGAACTGGTTGCTACTTTTCAGTAGGAACTTAAAAATAAGGCTAACCATGAGGGAAGCAAAGGTTGAGGGTTTTTGAAAATAAGGCATTGCGTAGAATTTTTGGGCCAAAGAGGAACGAATCATAGACCTTTACACAATGCCGAACTGATTGAACTGTATCTCTTGTATCTCTTTTTATTTCTTTATAAAGAAATAAATAAATAAAATAGAGGTGATAGCCCAATTATTTATTATATTTGGAAACTGGCATTAAACCTCTATATATCCATACTCTAAAATCCCATCTTAAGTAAGTACGTAGAATCAATTTCAAAAAATGTATTCTGGTACCATAATATTAATTTACTATTAGTTAAATATCAGATACAACCTTTGCTAGCTCCACACAATGTACACAACTGGAAAGAAATATTTCAAAACCTACTTATAAACGTGGAAACATTTCCACAATTGTTCTAGCACATTGTGAATCCTCCTTAAAAACTTTTCTTTATAAAGAAATAAATAAACAATTGTGTCCATTATATATTAATGCAAATCTCAGCAATACTGATATTAGCTGGATTTTTAAAATAAGAGGGGGAGCTATTATACCCAAATTATAACAGGTTTAATGAACTAGCCAGTGAACTGTGTACACTCTGTAATTTGAAAGAAAGGGCAGATATAATGCACTTTTTGGCTATCTGTCCAGTAATGCGAGAGTTCAGAGTGAGGTGGTTTCAAAAACATATACTAAGCAGAACAGAGGTTATAGAATATTTAAACGGGAAAAACTGGATTGCTCTGGTTGGTTACTCTAAACAATCGCGGTATTATAGATTTAATTTGATTAAGGATAATGGATGAAAAGAATCCTAATAGAAGGGAAACGGGTGAATATATAGATACGTGGGTTTAATTGAGAAATATTAATTATTTCTCTATATATCATATGTTGTTTATTTGTTTGTCTATCTTATTATATTTTTGATATTTACATATTTATTTAAAAAAAAAGGGAAATATTTATGTGTAAGAGAGTGCTTTGAGTGAAAGAGAGTGTGACGGGATTTGTATTTGAATTATTGAGTCTGGGTTTTTTGGTTGGATAATTGAAGGGGTTGGGGCAAAATAGTGCCAAGCAACATTTTTAACAAAAATGAACTGAAAATGAAATGAAATGAAAATGAAAAATTTTTACTTTATTCTGGGACATTTAGTCCCCTCAGAATAACATTATTGACAATTTTTAGGGAGCGTTTGTCTGGCTGTACAATATACAATTATGTAAATTATAAGTAAAAATACAAACTTTAACAACAAATGAAAATAAATCTTAACTTCATTAGACACCACATTTGTGGAAAAAAAAAATAAATAAAAAATAAAAATAGCAAAAAAGAAGATTATCATTATTAGAATAAATAAATGATAAAACTTCAGTTTACATATTTGTACAAAACCTTCAAAACTAAATCAAGAAGAAGAATAATTTTACATCTGCGCGGAAGATTGATGTTCCAGGATGTGGAGAAACAGCAGGTATTTGAACAAGGGTAGGGAGGAAGCTTGATGAATGGACCCGGGTAAGAAATTCCAAAACTGGGTGGCACGAATAACGAAGGATTTATCGAAATAGGCGGTTCTATGAGTGGGAATATACAAGTCTGTAGGTTGAGATCTAGTATTTAGCTGATGAATGGATGAACGTGGGGTAAGGAGGTCAAGAACGTATGTGGGTTTCTTTGCTCTTAGGATTTGAAAGAGGAAGGAGCCGAGCAGGTACTGTCTTCGAAAATTAGGAAAAAGGAAACTTTGCTGGGAATAATATTCGGAGATGTGAGAGTGTCTCGGGAGACCAAGGATAAATCTCATGAAGCGGTTCATCAATCTTTTAAGTCTTATCGCTAGCTCACCAGACAGACCACCGTACACCAGGCCTCCGTAATCGAAGTGTGGAAGGATAAGGGAGGATACTAAAAGACGACGGGTACTTTGAGGAAATGAGTCTCTGAACCTATGTAGCTGTTGAGGATTGTGATGGATTTGCGGGTAATTTGGGAAATGTGATGATTCCAGGTGAGGTGGTTGATCGAAGGTTATACCGAGGTTCTTTATGGATTCTTTAAACTGGATAGGAGTATTATTGATAAACAGTAATGGATAGTAGGGAAGGGAATTGAGGTAGGGTTTTGTGCCGATGAGCATTGCCTTGGTTTTTATCAGGGCTGATTGAGTCGAATAACCAGAGCAGAAACCGGATTGGAGAGGATTAATTAAGCCTTTTTGATCAAGGAAGGTGGTGAGTTGAGTATGGACCAGTCTTTCCAATGGTTTTGATAGGATTGCAATTCATCTGAAATCAGCAGCTGTTGAGGGATGAGGGACCTTGTTAAGTGGACGTACTAGAATCTTTTTCCAGGTAGAGGGAAAAATGGAGTTCTGTAGGGAAAAGTTATTTATTTGTAGGGGTGCTGGAAGTATGACCGGGAGACAGAGTTTTATCAGTTTTACTGGAATTTAGTCATGACCGTAGTTATGGAGGCAATTAAATCATCCGGAGTGATGTGTTGAAAGTAAAAGTTTTCATCGTTAAATGGAGCTTCTGGAGGTTGAAAGTTGGAATGAGGGAGGCTCGGGAGGGATTCAAATAAATAAGTGTTCAAATCATTGGGAGATATTGGATAATGAGTAATGGGCGTGGAGTTGGCGATGGCGAATTTTCTAAGAATTTTCCACTTAGACTTGGGATCAGGTGATTGGGAAAGAACATTATGGAAATATTGCGCCTTGGCTCGGCGTAACGTAGATTGCGTGAGGTTGCGGATTCTTTTAAATTTCAAAAAATCATCCGGAATTCGTGTGCGCCTGAAACGCCTTCTAGCAGCATCTCTTTTCTTCATAAGTTCCCTAATTTCTTGATTAATCCAAGGAGCCAGGGTGCGTCTAAAGGTGCCAGTTTTGAGAGGTGCAAGTTGGTTTAGGAGTGTTAGGAGATTGGATGAAAGACAATCAACCATCTCGTCGATAGAATGAGAGGAATAGATTGGTTCTATGGATAGGGATAGTGGTTCTAAATAAGGATTGATTTTTTCTGATGTGAGAGAATCCATATTCCTCCAGGATACCTGTTTAGGAACGGATGTGGGGGTGGGAACATCATAGGAGATTTGGATTAAATTGTGGCATGACAAGAAAGGTATGGGGCTTTGTGAGAATGATAATAAATTTCGATGGGAGTCGAAAATAAAATCAATCTGCGTATGATGGGTTGGTTCGAAAGGTACAATGAATAGGTCAAGGGAGCTTACCAGGTCTATGAGATATGCTTTTTCTGGGGAATACGAAAGGAGATTCACGTTAAAATCACCAGCAATGATTATATTATTATACAGAGGAACATAATGGAGGAGAGATGATTCGGTTGAATCGAATTTGGCTTGAGGTGGTCGGTATACAACGATGTAAAGAAGGGAAAAGGTGGCAGAGGATATTTCTTTGAACAGAAATTCAATGTGAGGTGAATCTTGGGAAGAGGATTTAGTGAGGATTTTGACCGTTAAGGTCTCATGCACGAAGAGACCAACACCCCCTCCATTTCGATCGGTTCGATCGTTACGGATGAAGGTATAATGAGGAACTGCTACAAAGGATGAGGATATATTCGGTTTAAGCCAAGTTTCAGAAACAGCTATGATGTGGTAAAAGTTCTGTAGGAAATAGTCTATGAATTCGTCTATATGAGCTGGAAAGGATTGGGAGTTAACGTGACATGTGAGGAGGATATTAGTCATACGTAGAAAAAGATAAATGCATATTTGGGTAAGAACTGTGATTCGGTATAGGGAAATGGTTCAAGTAAAAGGGAACAATTGTTATTGTATTGATAACGAAATTGTACCAAATTATATATCGAGTTTTAAGACTATTGATTAAATCGTTTTGACTTAAACAGATTAAACTTTCTGGTGAAATATGGATTTCTAAAGGCACCATGAAAATTTTGATAAAACTAGCCAGTGCCAATAAATATTTAAATGAACGTAAAAGTGAGAATGAGAAATGAGATATTAAATAAGTACATAAACATATATAAGAAATAAATAGAAATAAAAAACAAATGAATAAAGATATAAAAGAAGAAAAGAAAAATACATTAGGGAGGTAACAATAAAGAATATCCCATTGAAAGACCTCTAAGTCCTCTGCTTTGTTGACAATGACCACAGGTTGACCATCATCTCGCCGGCAGCACACTCTTCCTCTGGCGAACCAGACATACTTCACCTTTCCTGCACTGTAGCTGCAGTATGCTATATATTACGTAGGGCTATATGTCTATGAAGGAAATGCCACCCAAATATGTCTATAGAGGCTCTATACAGTCATATTCAGGTGGCATTTCCATCATAGACATATAGTCCTACGTAATATACAGCAGACTGCAGCTGCAGTTCATTTTTGTTAAAAATGTTGCTTGGCACTATTTTGCCCCAACCCCTTCAATTATTGTTTATATTTACTATTTGCCTTTTGCTATTTATATTGTTAAGTTAAATATTTGTTATTGTAAGTTCATATAGTATAAGTACTGATATGTTTATTTGTACCAAAGTAATGTTTATTATGGGTTATTGTATAAAAAAATTGCTGTATGTGAAATAATGCTGTTGGCCTCACTCTGGTGGTCTTTGACCACGAGTATAAATGCATATCACATTATATAATACGTTGATTATATTTTTAATAAAGGCATTTCTTATTATTATATTATATTAATAGAGGTGATAGCAGCATGGCGAATAAAATAGGTGTGTAAAATTTCGAAAATCGGTTGTGAGCAAATCCCTAAAAGATTGATAAGTAGGGTCCAGGAGAATAACGTGTTGAAAGATTTGTTCCAAGCTGGCATAATTAATAAAAGGAGTGTAACAAAAGTAATATGTGAGCTTTGCAGTGATGATCATTGTAATATGTCTTCAATGTAACTTCCGAACGTGAGGTCAGTAACGTCATCTACTCAGAGTTTAAAAATCTGTTTCCTATAAACAATGGGTGGCCAAAAAATTACTCCTATATATTTTATTATACCTATATAAGAATGAGATTGACTTAACAACACTGTAAAGTTTAAGGAATAATTTTTTTTAATAAATTTAAACACCTACAATAATGTCCTGTTAGATTTTGTCACTCTCTAGAACAATACTTTCTCTGAAAATCGTAATCTCGAAAACTATGAATATAACAATCTGATGGAAATGGTTAGGGGTGTGGTCAAATCAAACTTGCAATAACATATATTGTGCTGACGTTTCAACCCAAAATTTAGATCTTCATCAGGGCTGTCAAGTCCACTGGTATATAACTAGACTGTTTTTCTCATGATTTATTATACATATAACTGTGTTCCCACTACACATCATTCCTAAGGAGCATGTGACCATGCCATCTACAACCAGAAACATAAGAAAAGATGACTTGGAAATTCCATAAAAGTTAAGATTTTCCAACTCCCCATATCACCACTTCAAAATGAAATTAAATTCTCAGGGGAAAATATATATACATCACAGAAAAACTCAATTCAAGCGTAAATAAATAATACATACATGCTCTCGTTTCTTATTACTCTGAATCAAACTAGTTGGATGTGATTCTGTAGAATAAGTAAATTTAACCATGTGTTCTTCAATAGTTTCAGTTTCAAAGAGGTCCTGATTGAATCCTTCTCCTCTAATAAATGAAAAACATCTGTTTAGCCTTATCATTAACTAACTTATCCACATAATATTAATGATTCATTACCCTATAATAACTCTGCTGCACAAACAATAAACATGTTCACTGTTATTGCTATCACTTAAATTTACATAAAATTCCGCTAAATGTTCATAATTTGTTCCTTCGAGCATAGTCAACTGGTTATTATTAAAATTAATCAATTTATTTCATCCGTTTGAATATACAATGTCTGTATGACCCAACAGTTCTCAGATCCAACTTGTGTACAAGTGTAGATGAACTAGAGATGAGTCGTTCATGAAGGAAGTAAGGTACACTAATCCAAAGAGAGGTCATATAATTAAGTTCTTTTTCTTCTTGAGGTAAAAAGGTTAACTTTCTTTGATTTTCTCTTCTTGTATCAGATAATTGAGGCACTGACTTGGAAAAGATAGTAAGGAAAAAAAAAAGGGTTTTGAGATTTCGATAGGAAAAAGTAGTATGCATTCATGCCAATAGTATTGGAAGAGTAGAAAGTCAGTGTTTAGGCCGAGCGCACATTGAGACACTCGCGACGCAGAGCAGAGCAGAGTAGTTTTTGTGGAAAGGGAATTAGATAGGAACCGCGCACACAAAGGGACGCAGAGCAGAGCAGGCCGATTTGGCACTCGTGGATCTGCCACAGAAAACTGTGCCGATGCGAAGGAGTTTTCGATATTTGATTATTTTAATTGCTATTATTATCATTTAATATTATTGTTTGTGAAGTTCTACTATTCTCTTAAGCAGATTAATGAAACTAAGAAGGTCTTCTTTATAAACAGGGTATTCTAGATGAGTACTAGGGAAAAAACGGTTTTAAAAATACCATAATTTTAAAAATATATGTATTCTGTTATTTTAGATTCCAAAAATCATAATATAATTTTGAAATTTCTCGCTATTCCAAAAGTGCTTGATACGAGTGTTTTGAATTTCTAAAACTAAACAATTTCAGGATGAAAAATGTAGTTGTAAAATTATTTTTATAAAAATATATAAATGTATTAAAATTTAGATGAGAGCCTTTCTGAAGTTCTAAAACTAGATACTGTTGCTTAAATATTTTTAAGATTGTTATTTTATTCGTAATTCCTTATTCCGGTTTTTGTTAGTTTTTATTCGTCTTACCACGACACGTTTAAAAATTAGAAAAACAAGTTTTCTTCTCATAGATACTAGAAATTCATTAAACGATTCAACAAGTTATGATCTTAGGAAAATTTGACTGATATTATTTCACCGAAAAAAAACATAGGCTTTATGGAAATTAGTTAATGGAAATGTTGATTAAAAACAAATAATGTATATTTCTTCTTTTATTAAATATATTTTAGAAAAAAGAAAACTGCTATTTAAAAATCGACCATGTCTTGATTGAAACTTTTTTAATTAGAAATTTTATGTGAATATAACTTTTCTTTGATAATCTCTACATAATTTATTTATATCCTCATACAGAATGCAGTAGAAGAAAAAATGAACTTTATTCTGAGACGAGATTCTTAGGAATTAACTGACTGGAACAAAAAATAAAATTGAATGGATCCGCCGAAAAACGTCCCAAGCGACAAATATGCAATGTTGAATAATCAGTGAAAAAAAATCATAGTCTAAAGTTATTGTCAGTTCTGTAGGTGAATTTACTTTCTCATGTGATTTGTTATGTATACATGTAAAATGACATTATGGAGTACTAGATCATACTATGACGTACTATTATACATTTTAATACATTCACCCAAAAGTGCCACTTCCGCAACTTTGTCGCTTAGAACGTTTTTCGGCGGATCCATTCAATTAGAACTGGTCAAATATTAATAATGTATTGTATGGATGTATGTTAATGTATTGGTGTATAATGAAAGATAAGGTTTACATAAAAAAACAAAAGTAAATAATTATAAAAAATTAAAAGTATACAAAATAGTGAATAATATATTCATTAATCAAATGAATAAAATCGGAAATAAATTTCTAACAAAAATAAAGAAGCATTAATGAAAATTTATTACATAATGATATTATGTTGTTAAAATCGTGTAAGAGGATTTTAAGAGGCATTGTACACGCAAAGATTTCGAGCCTGATATGATAAAAGGAACAAGCTTCTACAAACTTAGAGCTTAGCCAGCTCTCATTACATGATTTTAAACATTAGGATAAGTTATTATTTCAAGCATTGGATCTCTCAGACTAAATAGTAACTTGATATAATACCAGAACATTCTTTTCATGAATAAAATTAATTTATACAGTTCAAAATATAAATGGCTTAATTTGACTTAATACCTTATGTATGTCGATGCCTCAAATTATTTCTACTAACTAATATCCTATTTCAATATAACTAAGGGTCTGGCCACACATGTCCGCACCGGATCCGCATCCTAGCATTAATATAGGTTATGTTCAGAATATTTTTAATTTAACTTACATATTACTTTTAGTTATGCCTAAAGTGGCCTTTGTCTGACATGTGTGGCCTGAACTTTAGGCATAACTAAAGGTAATATGTAAGTTAAATTAAAAATATTCTGAACATAACCTATATTAATGCTACGGTGCGAATCCGGTGCGGACATGTGTGGCCAGACCTTAATGTTGATGATCTTTTATTCTAGTGTAAGGCCGAGCGCACATTGAGACACAGGCTACGCAGAACAGTTTTTGTAATGCGTGTGGTAGATAAGAAACTGCGCTGCACTGCTCTGCGTCCCGACGTGCACGGTTCCTATTTAATTGACGTCTCACAAAAAACTATGTGTCTCAATTAGGGATGGTGCGAAATTGCCGGAACGGCTCCACGGAACCTAATACGTGCCCGGAGCTGTTAGGAACAGTTCCAACATGGATGCCTTAACGGCTCCGATCGGAGCTCTCTGCTTTCTCCTTCCTTCTAGGGAGCTGGAACCGGAGCTGTTAGTGTACTATACTAGCTCCGACTCGGAGCTGTTAGCATATTAGTTCCGAGGCTCGTCGGAGCTGTTTAATCTCTCCCCACCCATTGGTTCTAACGGAGCTGGAGTCGGAGCTGTTAGCATATTAGTTCCGAGACTAGCTCCGACTCGGAGCTGTTAGCTTATTAGTTCCGAGACTAGCTCCGACTCGGAGCTGTTAGCTTATTAGTTCCGAGACTAGCTCCGACTCGGAGCTGTTAGCTTATTAGTTCCGAGACTAGCTCCGACTCGGAGCTGTTAGCTTATTAGTTCCGAGACTAGCTCCGACTCGGAGCTGTTAGCTTATTAGTTCCGAGACAAGCTCCGACTCGGAGCTGTTAGCTTATTAGTTCCGAGGCTGGTCGGAGCTGTTTAACCTTTCCTCGCCCATTGATTCTAACGGAGCTGTTAGCTTGTTAGTTCCGAGGCTCTCTTCGGAATGGAGCCTCAGTGCAAATGTTCATGAAATTAGTTTGGAATTCTTGATTTGACATTGCAACTAATTTTTAAGCCAGCATATTATGGTTATCTAAGAAGCAATTTCTATTTACCTTTGTTTTTGTAACATCACCGTCTTTCATTTCTTTATTTATTTAAAATAAAATGAAACAAAATTTCAATTTTTTCTAATATATGATCTTTAAAAAAATTAATATGTTAACATTTTTTTAGATAAACCATTAAATGGATAGGGAAGTTATAACTCGATAAAGGCATTATTTATTAAAATCCTAAATTCTTAATATTAGCATTGTAGCAATTTCATTCTAATTAGTTAAGCTGTAAAAATATTTAGTCAAATTAAAAATAAAATGTTTTCTTTTTTCTTAACTGTAAAAATAAAAATGCTTTTATTTTTAAATGCTAACATGGAGTCATGACTTGAAGAACAATAAGTTTTATGTACAATATACTAGCAAATGGGTTTTCATTTCATTTTAAGATGTCATCATTTTCATTTTTTTTAACCTGGCTTACTTGGAATTTTTTTTAATTTTTTTTTAATTTTTAATAGTAAACGCTAACAAAAAATCGTAATTTTTTGTTTGAATAAATTTTATTCACATCCATACATATAATATACAGTGAGAGAGATACAATGTATAAAATAAATATACATGTTTATATCTACATACTTTATTTTGTTATCTGCTTGTTATGTTTATTGGCATACAATTATTTATTTAAATTATAAATTGAAAAATCTAATTATAAATTATATAATTAAAGATTATAAATAACGATTTAATTTTTATTTGTAAAAATTAGAAATAATAAAAATGTTTACTTGATAACTTGTTATTCTTTACATTCTTATTTTTTAAATATCATTATTATTTAAATAATATTATATTATATGACACTATATTATATTATTATAATATTAAATTATCCCCTGGATTCCTTTCCTATTTATGTTCCTTGGAGAGTAGTTTAACTTTTGAAAAGGTGGAGATAGAGGTCTACCTACACTGGTGGAATTTACTCTCGGAACAGATAGGTGGAACTGGAACGGTTAAGGGAACCTAATACGCAGTCGGAACTGGAACGGTTGGAGCTAATACGTCATTTAAACGTTCCGTAACATCCCTAGTCTCAATGTGCGCCTGGCCTAAATGTATTTCTTGGAATTGAAGGAGGAGCAAGCTGAAGGTTAATGCTAATAATATTGTTTTAATTGTTGGCTTCAGTTTATTTTTATAAATCACAGCGATTAACTAAATTTTAATTTTATTTTGTCTACTAATTTTATACGTGCCTACGTTGTGTTTGTTTGTGAAGACGGTTACTGAGACTTTACAGTGGTCAGTATTAAAAATTAATTGACATTTGTGTGAGGTTTCATGAAATAATATCTTACCGCTGAGGAGTTAGGAGCGAGGAAAGAAATTGGGAAACTTGTTGGTAAGAGACAGGTGAGCCATTTGCAGGCTATCAGGTCTCCTAGTGCGCACGCGCTCTCCCTACCTAACCACCAGGCACCTTACTGCGCATGCCCCGTTCCCCTACTTTTCCCTTACTTTTAATTTCTTAAAATATTGATTTTGAAAAGTGGGGGAATTTCTTAAAAAATTGATTTTGAAAAGTGGGGAAAATTTTCAAATGTGGCATCTTTGTTGTTTTACATTATTGAGTGTTTCGATATAAAAGAAATACTTTTTTGGTTAGAGCTTAAAATAGTTTTTTGGTTAAGTTGGATAAGCTAATCGATTGTTTTAACTATGTATTATTATATCAATTTCGTGTATATGCTCGATTATTACGTCATCATTGAATAGTTAAAATTTTTAAACTATTTTATCTTCTAATAAAATAGTTTAAAAATTATAACTTAACTATTCAAGCAAAGACCATCAATAAAGAACATCATTAAATTGAATAGTTAAACTTCAACTGGCAAGTGATGATCGACGCGATTTTATTGCTATCCACTAGAGGGAGAAATCTGTAGATAACCAATAAAAAAATCTTGTACGATGCGCGCAACACACAACTTTCACTTACCAACTTACTTTGATTATAAATTGACGTGTTTTGTTAAATGCCATTCTCGAAGTCACACAATTTTTCTCATTCATTTACTTATTTTTGTTTATATAATATTTCGTGTATCATATTTGCTCTTTAAAGTACACTAATTTTTTTATTATTAAATAACTATTTTTTACTAGTGATAATTCGTCAATGCAAGCATAATAATCTAATTCGTCTGGTCTTATAATTCTTTATGTAGCTGTTAAAAATTTCATATAGTTACCAAGGGCGTACCCAGGATCAAAACTAGGGGGGGGGGGGGGGGCAAGCTACAGTCGTTCAGGTAGTAACATCTTACCGCGGAAAAGGTGAATGAAACCAAAATTATGTATAATTATAGCAGTGCTTTATCAACTAAGTTATTACAATTATTTGCTTGGAAAAAATGTATTCTATCATTGCTTCCAGTCTTAAGAGCCTAAAAAATTATTGCTTCCAGGGGGGGGCAGCTGCCCCCTCCTGCTCCCCGCTGGGTACGCCCATGATAGTTACCATGAAACAAATAATTTCCATTAAATGAACAGAACATCTCTGTTCTGTTGGTCTGTCATTAAATGCATTCTGCGCATGTGTGAGCTTAACGTGTTTGATGAGCCGGCAAAATATTTTTCTTTTTTTCTCCTGTATATGTTTACTTAATTTTTTCATATTTAGCCATTTCTTATTTTTAGGCGAAACGTGAGACAGATAATTTCTACATATAAACAAAAACAAAGGTACTTTATAGAAAAACAAAAAAGGCCCCTTCCTCATTTATGCCCCCTTAGAACATTTTAATAATGATAAAGCTTACCTGATATTAAAGAATACTTGATTCTCATTAAACATAATGAAATTAATCAAAATCGTTAAAGCTATTTTAGAGAAAATCTATATAAATAAAATTGAAATTCTGTTTGTTTGTTTGTTTATTTGTTCTTTATAGAAATCCATACCGTTTGTCCTAAATTCTCCAAATTTCCCTCAGTGGTTCTTTGATACCAGGTGCGAACACTTGTCCATATTAAAATTGCATAACTTCAGTCAATCTCTAGGTACATTCTTTATTGTTAAACAATTCGTCATGATCTCGCTTTACAATGGTTTTTTTTACGAAATCGGCCGTTTGAGTCTAAAAAACGGCTTAAAAAATCATTTTATAGATTTTGAAGAGGCCAACAAGGCCTGGTAAGACCGTCCCTTGGTAGGCGTCGAGTTCTGGGATTTTTAAACCGTATGTTTTTTGTTTTTTTTAAACATAACAATACGTTTATTTATATCTATGGTGAATTTATTTTTTATAAATGCCTCCTAAGAAGCGAGCTTCAATAGGAGTAGTGAGCTCAAAAGCTAAAAAACAATGTCAAATACGAGCAGCTGAAACTCTCGACGAACATCAAAATAGGATTGAACAACAGAGGCTTAGACAGGCAGAATCGCGGGAAACTGAATCTGTCCAGGAATACGAGGCCCGCTTTGCGCCACAGAAGCTTAGGCAAGCCGATTCGCGAGAAGCTGAAACTGCAGGGCAATATTTCTGTTTGTTTGATCTTTATAGAAATCCATACCGTTTATCCTGAATTCTCCAAATTTCGCCAGTGGTTCTTTCATACCAGGTGCGAACACCTGTCCATATTAAAATTGCATAACTTTAGTCGATCTTCAGCTGATATTCTTTATTGTTATAAATATCGTAATGAACTCACTTTACAATGTTTGTTTACGAAATCAACCGTTTCATTAGAAAAATGATATTCTCCGATCAAACCGGTTTATACAGCTATCTGTATAAATAAAGATGAAATTCGGTTAGTTTGTTTTTTCTTAATAAAAATCCATAGTGTTTGTCCTAAATTCCCCAAATTTCGCTCAGTGGATCTTTCTTACTAGGTGCGAACACCTGTCCATATTAAAATTGCATAACTTCAGCCAATCTTCAGCTGATATTCTTTATTGTCATAAAATAATCTCGCTTTACAATGGTTTTTTACGAAATCGACCGTTTTATTAGAAAAATGAAATTCCCCGGGCGAAACCGGGATATACAGCTAGCTATCTATATAACGAAAGATGAAAATCTGTTTGTTGGTTTTTAATAGAAATCCATACCGTTTGTCATAAATTCTCCAAATTTCGCTCAGTGGTTCTTTCATGCCAGGTGCAAACACCTGTTCATATTAAAATTTCATAACTTCAGCCAATCTCTGGCTGTATTCTTATTGTTATAAAAATCGTTATGATCTAACTTTAAATTTGTTCACGTTTATTAGAAAAATGAAATTCCCCGGGTGAAACCGGGATATACAGCTAGTCGAAAATAAAACGTAATAATGGGAAAAAAAGTTATGAAATAGAGTGCCCCCTCCGGTTGACAAATTTTGATGAAATTTTTGTAGTCATATCTCGGGCATATATATAGATCAAATACCAAGTTTTATCCATCCATCCAAAATCCATCCTCATCCAAAATAGATTTCGCTGCTCTTTACATTGACGGCTGCTGTTTGCGATGTGGCAAAGACAACCACCTGGCGAAGGACTGTCGGATCAACAAATCAAAACTAAAATGCCAGTCATGCAAGAGGTCCGGGCACATCAAGAAGGTATGCATCCGCTTACTATTGAATAAAAAAGAGAAGTCGGGATCAACAAATCAAATAGAAACCCTTCCAAGATCTTCGATGTCATATCAATCTTCCGAATCTGATTTATCCCAAGACTATGGTGTAAGTCACATAATAGACATCTACCAAAACGCTCACCATTCTCAAAACATCGACCGCTATTATGCGACTGTGGATGTCAATGGCAGAAATATCAAGTTTGAAGTTGATTCAGGTTCAGCGTACACCTTTTTACCTCGGAACATGTTCAACGAGCTGAATCTTCAAATTCCATTGCAGCCTACCAACATAGGATTTCGTTCATACACTCAAACTGTTTTTATTCCGGACGGAAAAATCAGTGTAACAGCAAAATATAATGGCCACGTGATCGAAGACGAAATATACGTCGTTCCGAACGAATATGCTGCAATCCTTGGTCGCGCATGGATCAGACGACTCAATATCAACCTGCAGTCAATTGATAATCTACCCTCTCCATTTTCAGCCATCAGACAAATCAACAACATCGTTGAGATCAGCGCTCTCTACCCCCAAGTTTTCGAAGAGAAGATAGGCTGCGTTCCTGGGTTCCAAGTCTCCCTCAAGCTTCGAGAGAACGTGAAACCAGTTTATCATGGAGAACGAGAAGTGCCTTATGCTCTCATGGATCGTGTTGAAAAGGAACTTCAATCCTTGGAAGAGGCTGGAATCATAACGAAAGTTGCCACCAGTGACTGGGGATCACCATTGGTCGTCCTCCCTAAGTCCGATGGAGGGGTACGTTTATGCGTCGATTATAAAATTGGCGTGAACGAAAGGCTTGTAAACGCTCACTACCCAGTTCAGAAAATTAATCATATCCTTAACAGCCTTCGCAATTCAAGATATTTCTGCCGATTAGATTTGTACAAGGCTTACCTACATATTAAATGCGACGAACCATCAGCCGAAATTCAACAATGACCACACATAAAGGCACCTACCGCATGAACCGTCTGTCTTTCGGCATCAAGACTGCTCCAGCGGAATTCAACCGCATAATTGATCAAATTCTCCGTGATGTGCCAAAACGCGAGTACTACTTCGATGACATAGTTGTCCATGGGGAATCAAAAGAAGAATGTGCAGCAAACTTGGACGCCTGCCTGAAACAGCTACAAAAATTCGACCTGCACCTCAACCGTCGAAAGTCCGTCCTGTTTCAAGAAGAAATTGACTTCCTGGGCCACATAGTCAAGCATAATTGCATATCAAAAGCACCATCGAAAATTGCTGCAATCGTTGATATGCCTAGACCTAAAAACACTGAAGCTCTTCGACGATTTCTAGGCATGGTCACATATTACGCCCGCTTCATCAAGAGTGCATCAACTCTCACAGCACCTCTACGCGATCTCTTGAAAAACAACATAAAATTCAAATGGTCGGCAAAACATGAAGCTGCTTTTCTCCGCTTGAAGCAAGAAATCGCCAGCGATCAAGTTCTCACTCCATTCGATCCACATCTACCAGTTCAACTAGCATGCGACGCAAGTACATATGGAGTGGCAGGGATTCTTTCTCACGTCGTAGATGGAGTAGAACAGCCCATTGCATTTGCCTCCAGATCCTTAACTCCAGCTGAACAAGGATATTCGCAACTCGACAGGGAAGCCCTTGCTATAATTTTCTGCGTAGACCATTTCTACCAGTACTTGTTCGCCCGTCCTTTTACACTAGTGACCGACAACCAGCCGCTAGTGCGAATTTTCCATCAAAATTCGAAAATACCGAAAATGACATCAGCTAGACTACAACGATACGCTGCCTTCCTTTCAGGACTATCAACTACTCTCTGAAATTCAAAAAGGGTGATCAAAACTCTAATGTTGACTGTCTCTCTAGAGCCCCAATCAATCCCCTACAGAACCGGATCGACACAGCCATTAACAAAGAAATAAAGCGAATTTTTGAAGCATCAATCCAACACATCGAAACTTCAACCCTGACACATCAAGCTCTCAAACAAGCGTATCAAGAAGATGAAGAATTATCCAACTTGATTGAAGATCTTCGCAGAAACCGAGTAGAAAACACCGAACTCACAGTCGAAGGAGATGTTCTATTCAGAGGACCTAGAGTAGTAATACCAACTGCTTTGCGACCAGCCGTTCTCCATGAACTCCATCGAACCCACATCGGGGTAACAAAGATGAAGCAGTTGGCACGACGCTATGTCTAGTGGAGATCAATCGACAAGGACATCGAGCGAGTAGTTAGAGAATGCGCTGACTGCGCAAAGGTCCAAAACAGTCCACCGAAAGCTCCTCTTCACCCATGGATGGAACCAGAGAAAAACTGGCAACGTATACATGTTGATTATGCTGGACCATATCAAAATTATTATTTTCTGATCATGGTAGATGCAAGATCAAGATGGGCGGAGATCTGTCCATGTACCACTGCTCCAACATCAACATCAACTATTGACCTAATGCAAGAGGTTTTTGCTCGAAACGGGTTCCCAGATGTCATGGTCAGTGACAACGCCACAATATTTACAAGTGACGAGCTCAAGTTCTGTGCAGCTGCGGGTATCATTCAAAAATTCATCGCACCTCGCCATCCTGCAACTAACGGACTCGCTGAGAGGAATGTGCAAACCTTAAAACACAGACTAGCTGCTATGGAAAATGAACGCCTCCCAATGAAGAAGAAAATCCTCGAGATCCTCTTCAGGTACAGGGCGACACCACTCATCAATGGAAAAACGCCAAGCGAACTTTTCCTGAATAGGCAAATCAGAATACAACTGGATGCTCCCATGCCTCCTATCATCGAGCAATCTTCAGTACCAACAGGACCAGCAAGACAACTTAATGTGGGTGACCGAGTACAAGCCCGATACTACGCAAACAACAAACAACAATGGCGCCCTGGTATTGTAGACAAAAAGCTTGGTCGTCTTCACTACATTATAAAGCTAGACAACGGGTATTCCTTCAAGAGACACATCGATCAGCTCCGACAGACCGAAGTAAAACACAGAAATGTTACATTTTCCCAAGGAGAACCCCCTATTGGAAATGTTCTACAACCTGTTGGAAATAGAGACAATAAAATGCAACAGTATCCACAGCTATTTCATCGTCCTCAAATAACACAAGATCAACTGCAAGAGAACCCAACAGCCCCAGCGGTTAGAGAAGATCAATTGGATCCTCCAAACCTTAGAAGATCAAGCCGCCAAACTCGACCGCCGAAGTATCTAAGTGAATATGTGGTTGGCCAAATTAGGGTGGGAGGACTATAGTGACCAAGTATATTATGTTGGCTGTGAAAGATCATTAATTAACTTGTGAAAAAAAAAACATATGTTCAATTATCTATTGTTATTAATATTATGTGTGAACCATATGCTGTACATAACCTTTTCAATTATAAATTAGTGTGTTCAATAAATATCAATTATCAAATCAAACCTTACTTTTAACTTTACATCAACATGAGTTATAACAAAAACGTAATAATGGGAAAAAAAGTTATGAAATAGAGTGCCCCCTCCGGTTGACAAATTTTGATGAAATTTTTGTAGTCATATCTCGGGCATATATATATAGATCAAATACCAAGTTTTATCAAAATCTTTAGAGTCGTTTTTGAGAAAATCAAAAAAATTTAAAAACTTATTAAATCAAGTACCCCCTCCATTAGACCAATTTTGATGAAATTTTCGCTGTCACATCACGGGCATATACATATACCAAATACCCAGTCTCAGATTCGTACGGTTTATAGTTTTTGAGCTAGTCTGTTAACACACTCACAGACCATTTCGCGTGACTTGGTTATTTGGGCTCAGGGAAACCTAAAACGTGTATTTCTGTCGAAAACCGGAAGTTCACGATCGCAATACTTTCCCTTACTATATATTTTATACTTAAGTAAGTGAAAGTAAAAAACTAACAAAACGTTTTTTATGTACCTTGTTGTTAGTTTTTTTATTGTAACTTACTTTTATTTTTATCACAGAAATATTTTTGAAGTATTTAACGTTGTTTTTTTTTAGCTTGGTGTTGAATTTTATGAAGAGTTTTTTTTCAGAAAAATGAGTGGAAGTTGCAGTGACAGTGGAATACAGAAAAACTGGTTGAAGGCGAATAAATCAAGATTATTAAATAATTATTATAAAGAAGAGTGGGAATCTAACCCTGAATTTAAAAAATGGATCAGGAAAAGCAATAAACGAATTGTTTGACTGACGACCACCCATCTATCATTCCAGTGTCAACTGCTGTTCATTACACGTGATTATTGTTCCATAAAACTATAACGAATTTTTGCTAAAATGATGTCACAAGTTTTTGAAATTAAAATTTAACTGGACTAAATGAAAAAAGCGGGGAAATTGTTGGCTGGGAAGTGGGGAAAAATGAATCACCCTACTTGGCAACTGAGGTGCTGTTACAACATGTATAGAATATAATTTCAAATAATAGCCTAATTTAAATTATTAAAATGTATTTACTTTACTAAAAGTTGACATCAGGGTGGGCCAGAGCAAAGCGTTTCAGCGCTTTAATTTGATTGAAATACAAATAAAAAAGGAAAAGGAAGAAAAATTACCTACACTTTTGAGAATTTATTGTAACCTTTTCTTGATTTATTTATTCTTTAATGAAAATTAACAATAAATACAAAGTTTTGTATTACTATTTGTCTATGGAAAATAATAATATAGGAACAAATAATTGCACTCACATAACACAATACAAAATTATAATAATGATAACTTGTATTACAATAGCATGCTTATAAACAAAACCCTTTTTTTTTTTTTTCTTTTTTTTTTGGGACTTCAAGGCTTCCACTGAAGCCCTATACTGCCCATACTAACACCCATGGCACTGGGTGATACTTCTCCTACGAAAGAAAAGCACCACCCAGGGCGGGACTCGAACCCGCAGCTCCGGCATGGGAGTACGGCGCTTTACCGCACAGCCACACCGGGCCCCAACAAAAACGTTATGAAATCGACATATGACGCCATGTTAATAAATTGAAACACGACCTACTGTATTTACAATAATTCGCTATATAAGAATTATTTTGGTCACTAATCAAGTTACGAACTATCCTATCTCTTAAGTTGGCCAAAACTATAAACATTCAGCCAAATTTCATTAAAATCCGTTGAGTAGTTTCTTAGTTATTGAAAGACAAACATCGGGACACGAGATTTTTATATATATAAGGATAATTAAAACATTTAAGAACCACATAACTTAGAGTAACAGATACAGCACCCGTGGGTGGCGGGATGGCCGAGTGGGCTAACGCGTCAAAAATTACGCGTTGCCCATGGCAACGTATGATTGAGAACCGAAAGATAGCAAGTTCAAAACCCGGAGCCAGGGGACATTTAATAATACTAATATTTAATCAATCCTCCACTCACTCCCCTGGCCCGGGAAACCCCGTATAGCCTAACAGGCGAGGAAGGGGAGGACCAATAAAAAAAAAAAAATATATATATATATATATATATATATATATATATATATATATATATATATATATATATATATATATATACAGCACCCGTACTGTATCTGTTGAATTCATTTTATAAACAGTTTCGAGAAGCAGGCAGAATTGTGTACTAGGTTAGCAGGGTGTTTCATTAAACTGCCTACTTCTCGAAACTGTTTATAAAACAGCTAGCGCCCGTACTGTATTCGCGGGCGCAAGCGACGGGGCTGCTTCTTGATTGGAACTAGAGAAACGGGATAGAAGCCGGGCCAGTACCCGGATTCATACGGTTTTTAATTTATTTTTCCATACGTAAAACCCGATTGATCAAAATATTATTTGAAAAATGTCTGATAGGTATTGCTCGGTCCCTCATTGTTCAATTAGAAAATCAAAAGACGTGTCATTCCATTTATTTCCAAAAAATAAAAAGCTTCCTAAAAAAAACCTGTTTTGAAAAATTTGACGATATGTAGTCTTCATATTAAAGAAAGTGACTATATTTATCCAGGTAAATATTAGTATTTGACATTTTATTATTCCAAAATGCTAGTTTTATGCAAATAACATTGGGATCATAGTGCCTTAGATTTGTTTTGTTTTTTAATTTTCCACATTTTTGTCTTACATCCGTTGTGCTTAATTGTTCCAAGTTTTCAAAGCGATGCCTGAAAGTTTTGACAAATAAATAAATAATATGACAAAGAAACTAAGCTGTCATGAAAATGACAGCTGCCATAACAATGATTGTATGAATAGGCAATTAATGTTATTACTAATCGAAAAACGTAAAGTTACAATGATGTGTTTACATTTACTAGAACTACCAGCTTTAAACGAAAATTGCTTATTATTATTAATAAATTTGATTTCCACTTTTATTTGATGGGGCAGTCCTTAAAGATCGCTTGTTTGAAGGCACAAGGCTGGTAAAATAACTGTTTTTTTACTTCCAGATATTAATCCACAAATAATTATGTGGTTTGCATCAAGGATGGCCTGCTCTTCAATTAATGGTCTTTTAAAATTACTAATTGTCTATATCATATCAACTATGTCTATCCCCGTTACTTCCGACATTTTGCAAAACTACTAGCGCACCCTATAGTCGATTGCGCCCGCGAATCTGTTTAATTCATTCGCAAAACTACTACTCTGAGGCTCTTTGAATTGAAATTTACAACTGTATTCACAAAATACCTCTAGTGAATCGGCTAACAATAACAAAATAATATGTCATGAAATAGCATGATGAGAAGCTACCCATTGGTAGCTCTCAACTAGTACACTTAGCATAATGATCCCTAGGACATCTTCTTTTCAGATGCCTAGGAGAGTTGTCTGGAATAGAGGAGGAAGCAAGGCTGGAAACAAGAGGATTCGGGTTGGCCGGGAGTTTATTATGAAAGGACTGGTGTCTTGGAATATTAAGGTATTTATGGACGAGTTTATTTGTGACGAAGTAAGGAGCATTAAGGATTTTTCGAAGGATTTTGTATTGCAAGCATTGGATTCGAGAGGAATTTGATGGTTTAGTAGAGCCCCAAAGCTCGATTCCGTAAGTCCATATCGGTCTTTTTACTGTCATATAAATTAGCCTTTTGTAATAGATAGGGAGTTTTGAACGTTTGTCAAGTAAGTGTTGAAGTAGTCGGAAGCGACGAGCGGTTTCTTGTCGTTTCAGTCTTGAGTGGGGATTCCAAGAAAGGCGTTTGTACAGGTAAAGTCCCAGGTAACGGATCTGGTCGACACGGATAAGTAGAGTGTTATTGAAGGATACTGTTGGACAGGAGGTCATAGGTTTACGACAAAGGGTAAAAATGGTTTAATGGGATTTTTCGGGGTTGATTTTAATTCTCCATTTCTGACACCATTCTTCAAGGGTTGTGATGTGAGATTGGGATGCAAGGTCTGGTTCATTATTAACTGCTAGCACAGCTTTGTCATCGGCATAGGTGGTGATAACAGTGTTGGGATGGGTTGGGAATGTCAGCTGTATAAACTGTGTAGAGGATGGGACCGAGGATACTACCTTGTTGAACACCAGCAGACTGAGAAAAGATGGATGAAAAGGCATTATTATGGTTTACTTTGAATAGTCTGTCTGAGAGGTAGGAACGGATAATGAGAAAGTAGGTAGGAGGAAGGAATTTACGGATTTTGTACAGCAATCCCGGGTGCCAAACTCGATCAAATGCTTGTTCTACATCGAGAAAGACTCCAGTACAGTACATTCCGCGGTCCAATGCAGAAGAGACAATGTCAACTACACGATGACATTGCTGGATCGTGGAGTGTGATGTTCGGAATCAAAACTGGTGATCTGGGATTATGTGGTTTGAGTCTAGGATGGGGTAAAGACGTTTGAGAATGAGTTTTTCAAGGATTTGACCCATGATGGGTAATAGAGAAATAGGACGGTAAGAGGATGGGCATTCTGCTGGCTTCTTGGGTTAGGGAAATATGTGGTTCGGAGTACAGCGTTATATATACATAGATAAGGAATAATATAGCTTTTCTGGGGAGAAGCTTTAGGATTCGGGAGGTAATGAGATCATGTCCAGGAGCTTTGTGGAAAGGTAATTTTTTGATGATGTTGGATACTTCTGATGGATGAAATGCTTTAGGTGGGAGGGTCAATTGGAGTGGAGTGTCCAATTCTGCTTCAATACATTCAAGGTGAATAGGATTCTTAAATGTTAAATTTCTTAAATGTTAAATTTCTTAAATGTTTTAATTATATTAAATTATATTTTCTCCGGATTGCTGACTCAATTAAACCATAATTTTTATAAACAAAAAATCAATTAAAGTCTATTATAAGTTTTGATTTATTAGTTATTTTTAGAGCTGTTTAATTATTTTACATTAAGCTTAATTTTTATATTAAGTGTTTTATGAGACATTGTCATTGAACTTGTTAGATATTTCAATAATTAAAACATAATTAAAAAGAATGTGAAGTGGGACCAGTTTTTTTTCTTTCTTTCCATATAGTATTATTTTAAACAGTTGTATCTGTTTTTATTTAAACTGTTTAATGAAAGTAGCAGAAACAGTTGCAACTGTTTTTCAAAATTAACAGTTTTGCCCATCACTAATAGTCACATAACTTCTCAAAACAGGCCACGCTCATGAGCCAATATTCAGAAGTAATATCGAGTGAGGAATAAAAAAAAAAAAAGGAATTGCATCATAATCTTTGGTACTTTCATCAATGATTGATGAATCGATTGTGACTATTACAATGTAATATTCTATATTATTCATCTTTCTAATCATTATATTTAAAAAACAAGGCAAATTTGAAACATAGAACAAAGAGAAAAATCTGGTGCGATATTCACAACTTTTACTTATGGATATTAGAAATCGACTTCCGATAAATATGTATTCCATTCCTCAAATTCACACATTTATTTACTTATTTTTGTTTGTCTTCATAAGTTATAATAGACTTTTATAATTTGTATTAAAAAACTTGAAAGTTCTCAGTACTTTCCGATTCATTATTGTTTATTTCTTAATTTAAATGGCCTAAAAATGATATCTGCCCCTCTTCAATGAACCTTCAATGCATCGAAAAACAATCATTATATTTTAACAAATTATTCATCTTTATTTAAAGGTATTGGTTTTTCCATATTTCAATCATCTGAGAGAAGCCAAATATTTGCTTAAAATTTATATCTTATAATACACTTATTCAATATTCACTTATTGATCCTTTTATTATTACCTAAATTTCTAACTCCATCTCATCTCACCAGAGATCTAAAAGACTTAAAGGAATTCCTGAATAAACACAAAAATATAATATTAATTAAATTGCATTAATGGAAAAAATTAACTTAAATAGAATAGAATACACACAAAAAATGGAATTAATGCTGGAGGATAAAAACACATATCGACAAATGAGGAGAAATCAAATAGAGGAGTTGGCAAAAAATGTCAATAATTATGTGGGAAATCTTTTTAAATCAGGATACAGATAAAAAACAAAAATAAAGTTAGCTAGTAAAAAATACACAGAACCATGAATTCATGGATTAATCAAGTTAAATAAAAAGGAGAAGGATTTAAGACCAATAATAAATAATATCAATGATATGAAAAAGGATAAAATTCAAAATAAGATATTTGGACAGGAATGTAATGTTATATAACAATTTCACTACCTGATCGGCTTCTTCGTTTCCCTTGGTTCCTTTAGATTAGACGAACATTACTTACTTTGCTATCAATTTCAGTTCCCACCATACATTGATTATTTCTCTAATAAGAGAGTTAATGGGGCTTCGTTGTGGATAGCCGCTGAGACGCTTTGCGAATCGTCATAATCGCCGATTTGTTTATCCCTAATTCTGCTTTCCAATAAAGGGCTTTCATAATTGTGGTAGCCTATCCAGCAAAGATAGAGCATCTGCCCGGAAAGTTATACAGCGTTCAGGCGCAGCCCACACTGTTTTCCATTTTGGAGACGTCAGTGTATTACTTCAAATCCTCTGTATTTCTCTAGGCGTTGTAAAAGCGATTTTCGAATAACTAAAGGACAATCTTTAGAGTATTTTTTTCATTGTTTTATCTTTTAATGGTCTTTTTTTCTTCCACTATAGAATTGTTAAATTTGGGCGGGTCTGATGTCTGATGTTCAGACTCTTGCTTGAGTGTTGTAAATAATTGAATATCATTTCTTTGAAAGTGTTGCCTCTAATATTTTAAGTCCCAGTGTTTCTGATTCCTCTTCAAATAAGCTTCGATTTAAGGGGTGCTGAATATGTTTTCAATTTTAAGACATTTCCCTGTGAAAAATACTCTCTCAACATATTCAAGGATGGTTCACCAGATTAGGAATATACCATAGGACTGCATAGGGTCTTCTGTCTCCAAAACAAACAAAACAGGTTTATATCTCGAAAAGGAACCACAGATGCACAGTAAGAGGTAAAATATTCTTTAGAACAATCGCTTAAAATAACAACAGCACATTACTCATATCTCTGGATGTTCAGGGAGCATTTGATTCTGCGCATTGGCCAGCTGTAAAATACCGATTAAGGAAAAGAGGGTGCCCAAAGAATTAATATAATTTAGTTGAGGAACAGAAGTACGCATCCATAGCATGCAACACCAGTACAGTAGTCCGAAAACAAGAAAAAGTTTGTCCTCAAGGGTCTTGTGGAAGTCCTGCACTTGTGAAATATTTTATATGACGTTGACACTAGAAATAGATTAGCTATGTATACAAGCCTATGCCTTTGAGGATGACTATTTTCTCGCAGATTAAGTGGTGCTGAATTGAAGCTCCATTAGTTGCAAAAGTGGCAATGATCATACTCATTGATTGAAAATTGGGCAAGTAGTAGCCAAATTTCCTTTAATTCAGAAAAATCAGGTTCTAAGGATAACAACATAGGAAACCAAGAAGCACAAATACTTTTAGGGGATAGACAAATAGAAGTTGTGAAGAATAATATATATCTTGAAGTCATATTTGACAGAAATTAACATGGAATAGCCATTTAGACTATATCTGTATGAAAATGTTACATCTAATCCACCAGCACTCAAGATCAGCCAAGGTATATTGGGAACTACCATCACAATCACTGGAAATACAAGGGTAAAAGTTTTGCAACGTAACAGGAAGACCCAGGAGGCTGCAAGTTAATGCGTGTTCAGACCTATCCATGCCTGCATACTAGCCGCCAGTATCACATCTCTGGGCTCAGTTGTTCATTAGCAGTGACAGATGAAAGTGCGTATTATGGCATCGTGGTCACGTAGTGAAGTAAGGGCAGTTTTGCGATATAATTTTGTGCATGGTTTAAGAATAGATCAATGCTTAGAAGAAATGAAGATTGCATTAATAATGATTGTCCACATCGCACGACTATATTTAGATGGTACAGAGAATTCGAAAGGGGCAATTTTAATTTGGAGGACGCTGAGAGAGAAGGAAGGCCGCGAACGTCTGTAACAGTGGAAAACAATTCTGCTGTGAGGAAAATGCTTGGTGAGGACCCTGGAGTGACAAATCAATAGATAGAGGAGATTGGGTATTATGCCTTCATGCACCAGCAATTCATTCAATTCTGAGAGACCATTCAAAGGTAAAAAAACTTTGTTGTCTTTGGGTGCCCCATAGTCTAACGGAAGAGCAAATGACTCATCGTGTGACTTGGTGCCGAAAGATGCTGAAACTATTTGATGAGGGACATTCTACATATGTGAACAGTATCATGACTGGTGACGAAACTTGGCTATACTATTATGATGTGCTGACCAAGGCTCAAAACAAAGTTTAGGTATTTGATGATGAGAATACACCTGTAACTGTCAGAAAATCTTGATCTGTACAAAAAAATATTCGCTGTATTCTTCAGATCAAGCGGAATTATAGAGCGTGTTGTTTTTGAGACACAGAAGACAGTCACTGCCTCAGTGGTACACTGCCTAAAGTCATAGAGTCGATGAAAAACCTGAGACCAAATGAACACCTGGTACCTCCACCATGACAACGCACCAGCTTTTAGAGTATTTGGCCACTATTGGGCTGAAAATTCTTGAGCACCCTCCTTACAGTCCAGACCTTGCTCCCTGTGACTTTGTACTGTTCCCACATGTGAAAATGAAGCTGAAAGGAAAACGTTTTTCAAGCGACGAGGACCTTCTGAGGGCTTGGGACGAATGTGCCTCAATCCCAGATGAAGCAGAGCTGGTTTAATGACTGGTTTCAACGTCTGGAGAAGTACACTTCTAATACATTTAATACATTAAATGTGGTGGAAATTACTTTGATAAAATAAAATAAATAAAGCTGTATTGCAAAACCTTCATAATCTCTTACAAAATCCATACCTCTAGTTTTGTCTTGTGCGGCACCAGTGTGGGCCTCAGCTTTGAAAAAAGTATTCAATATGTCTTTATTATATTTCTTGTTGAAAGCTGAGGCCCACACTGGTGCCGCACAAGTCAAAACTGATTTTGTAAGAGATTATTTCCAGTGATTGTGATGGTAGTCCCCAATATACCTTGGCTGATCTTGAGTGCTGGTGGATTAGTTGTGAAGTTTTCATACAGATATAGTCTAAATGGCTATTCCATGTTAATTTCTGTCAAATAGGACTTCAAGATATATATTATTTTTCACAACTTCTATTACTATAAAGACTAATTCTGTTGAGCATGATAAAGGGGGGTTTAGAACTGTTTCTCCTACATTAGATCTCCTATGAGGTAACTTGCATGCTGGCTGTGCCCATACCCATACACCTATTAATAAATGAAGTGTCTGAAAAATATGAAATGAAGGCCATGAGTAATGAATTTTGTTTGGACCACACTTGATATTCGACAAATCTCCAAATTCCATTATAAACCCGGAGTTTTCTCTGTATTACAACCTAGAAAACACTACAAGCAATTGCCAATCAATTATAGGATTTATACAGATGGCAGCAAAATGAGAGAAAATATAGGACAAGTGGATGGAAAGTTAATTAAGAATGGATGGAAGCACATGTTGAAACGAGGCAAAGAAGAAAATCTATCATAATGAAATGGGAAACCATATGGAGAACTAATGGCAGCCACACCAAAAAAACCTTCCCCACTATTAACGATGGATGTAAGGCAAAGGTCCACATAATTTATACATAGGTGTACAGTGGGCAATGTAAAAATAGGGCACATGGGTCTTGGTTATTTGGACTCAGGGGTCCCCAAAACATGCATTTCTCTGGAAAACTAGAAGTCGAAATATTTCAAGATTGCAATACTTTCCCTTTCTAAATATCTCTCATATGTAGGTGAGTGAAAGTAAAATCCATGTGATTTTCCTCTCCCTAACCTATGTTTTCATAGGACATACATCTACATGGTTCTTGTCTTTTACAGATAACAACATTTTTTTCTCACTGTAAAGCCCTGGTTTCTGTTACATTAATGCATTTCTATGCCAATAAATACTAATACAAATTATTATAAATTTGAACTATTCCTAACACCTCAACCATTATTTTCCCATAAGTAGTTGTGAATTTGCCATAGATTAAATGTTTTATTTTATTTTCTTCTCACATTTTATAAAAAATAACTAAGATGGCTCCCATTTACAAAACTTTATTTTATTCATAGTCTTTAATAGAAAACATTAAATACAACTTTTATATTCTAGATAATAATAATCTGCTGGTTTAATGACCACTAACAAAAACTACAGTTATAATATTGAACATTAAAAAACATTTGAAAGACAGTTCTGAATAGTGGCTAATAATGATAGAATTGGTTACATTTCAGTGAGACCTTACCGTAGGACAGCAAGAAAAGGGAACAATTAGGTTTAAAAATAAAAAACACACAAAAAGAAATCAATCAAAAGCCATCCGCTAAATGGCTCATTTACAAGTGCTACAGTAATTATTGAACTGCTAAAGGAAACAAAAAATAAACAAGCTGCAGAATAGAACTTTAATAATTCACCAGGCTCAGAAGAATAAAGCAAAAGAAAAAATATATAAATATGTACTTTTATAAATAAATACATTAATCCAACAATAAAACATTTCCATCATTTAATTAATATAACATAAAAAATACTTAGTATTTTTCTCATTTAAATAATCCAAACTAAACATAATAAATATCATCAAAAATAAGGCACACAGAATAAAATATTTTGATATTTACATATTTAAATTCTAAATACAGAAATATTAATTTTAAAAAAAGGTTATGTCATGTGACATAGGCAGTGTAGGTTCCCTGATCAGATTTGAAATCAAAGTTATAAAATAACTTAAAACTAGCCAGCAGCACAATTCGAGGTAGTGGTAATGATATATACTGACTTCACATCACTGGTAATTCTAAAGATAATAAAAAAATAACATAGGCAGAAAAAATTAAGAAAAATAAATAAATATGATACAAATAATGAAATCTTATATATATTATATGTTAAACGAATGATGAATTTTTATATATTACATGTCAATCATAAAAACAAATTTACACAAATCAATGACTAATAGAAAAATGGAATGATAATAACCATAATTGATTTGACTTTTGATGTTTTAATTTTCAATGGACAATTGATGATTTTAAATAAGTAAACAACAAAATAATTTAGATGAAGTAATACAAACATTAATGAACTTTGATTAAAAATAAAATAACTAAACAAATAATATTTCTAAATAAATTCACAAACAAATAATAATTCAACAATTATAGTCAATAATTTCTCCATATACATCTTAGTGAACTTATTAATAGATAATACCATTTCTAGGGATTTGTTCTTCCTTAAAACCTACAACTTCCCAAGCCTTTGCATTTGTTCATATATAACTGCTTATTAGTAATATTTACCTTCATCAATCCAAACGATATCAGAAGCCTATTTTATCACAGAGCTAAAGTATCATTTATATTTCCCAGTCGCAGACCATTCCTTGCGAGTAGCAATCATAATTTTCCATTCAACTCACACTCCTCAAGATACAAAAATTTTACAAAATGTTTTTTAAAAATATTTTTGATAATCTTAAAAGACCATGAGACTTTCTGGAAGAAATAATTATAGAAGACATACAGTATTTTAATGAGTATCTTAATTAAAATGGATAGGTTAATATGAACAACATAATTGAAATCGTTCAGATGATTTCAACTGATGTTCACAAAGCATTTTTTTTTTTATTGTCATCAAATTTTTATTGATGGGCTATTAGTGTACATTTTACACTAATAGTTTATGGAATGCAAATACCTCATATATGTTCAGTAAGGTACCACCACTGGAGCAACTAATGAACCTGATTAATGTATCATATAGGTAGGTGTTATTTTTAAAGGCCAAATTTAATTAATTAAGAAACATGAATATACAGCATTATCCAACAGTAATAAATACAATTATTTATAAAAACTTGAGAAGCAATGACTTAATGTTCTTGTAATTTAATTGAATGAGAGTTACCTTAATTTCAGGACTAATAAAGAGCTTCACTTTTAGTGAGTAAGACCCTTGGGTGGGAGGCTTCAACTTGACTTTCATGTTCTTTAGCCATTGAAAAAGAATTACAATTTTCAATGGTTGTCAGGCTTATTGATCCATTTTTCAATTTATATTTTTAAAAATAAAACTTCAAACATTTAACAAAAGATTAAACTTATCAACTTTGAAATCAAAGATCTTCCATCATTAAAAACTATTTGCTATTCTTTATGATGAATAGCAATGACAGATGAATTATTAGTAAGTCAAGGATGATTTTAATAATGGAGAAGTCCTAAAAATTTCCCAATTCATTAAACATTAAAATAACATCAAAAGTAATAGCAATTGGAACTGTGTAAAGTAGATCAGATGTTTTTTTTTTTTTTTTTTTTTTTAATTTTTTTTTTCTTTTTTTTTTTTTTTGAAAATACAAACTAATCAAACAAAATGATTACTATATCTTGGCCACAAAAAATAAAAGCGTTCCTAAAAATCTATTTCTAAGCCCCACTCTTACTATGCTTGGCTATCAATAACTGATCAAGTTTTAGGTACCATCGAAACAAAAAATATATTTAAAAATACAAAAAAGCAATAGGCCAAAAACAGAATTATTTTGATATACTGTGATTTAGATAAACGTACTCTAGAAAATTGTAAATAAATGAAAAAAAAATTCATTATTCCATTGTAAATTATTTTAAAAATAATAGATAATAAATAAAATATGCAAGAATATGGAATATAATCATGTCTCTATCTAAAGAATTTTTTCTTTTTTGATTGCTTTTCTCTATTATTCCTTAAAAAAATTCAAATTTGAAAAACAAATCAGATCACATGCTTTCAATTGAAAAATTAATATGAATTGTAGACTTAGAAAACAACTGGTTCATTGTTATTGACCCATCTACTCTGGACTTTTTTGACCTGACTTTCCTTGGACTTCATTCTGATTTTTTAATTGTGGTTGTGTAATTATATTTACAAATAAGGCTGAATATTCCTCCCAGAGACACCACCCTAAAAAAAAAAGAAAAAAAAAACCTTGTCGCTACCTCTTGGGTGGTTGGAAAACAATAGACAAAAGGAATGTTGTAAAGGAAATACCTTTGAAATGTTGTAAGGAAAGATCCCAAGTAAATACAACACTCGTGGAAGAAACAGTACCTAAAAGTATGGACTGGGTAAAAGATCCGTTACCTCCCAGCCACATTTCCAACTTAGTAAAAGGTCTGCTTGTAACTTGTGATATTTTTGTTTACAGAACAAACAATCAATTAAATCTTAACCCCCCCCCCCACAAAAAAAAGAGAATTAAGCATTGGATTTTTGTTTTAATATATATTTTTTAAATTATATTTTAGATATTTAACATTTCAGACTCTAATTGAGCATTCAATAATTAACAGAGTATCGAAGAATTATCACAGTAATAAAGTATATCTTTAAAGAATCAAAAACAGCATGAGCTAGTTTGCAATTTTTAACTATCATAATTTTGTACTATTGTACATTAAATGATCTTCTGGATTTGTAGCAGGCACTTCATTAAATATCAATTGTCCAATTAAAACAAACAATAAAATTAAAGCAATAGCAGTAATGTTTGTGCTTACAAGATAAGATACTTAAAATATATAATCTGTATTAAGATTCATTTATCAATATTATATATTAAAAAAAAATACCTAAAGAATAATAAATAATGGATTATATGTACACATTACAAATAAGAGTATTTAGTGCTATTATGGCACCTTTCACTAATATCTAATTCCCTGACTTAAAAATTAATATACACTTCAAACTCAATGTATTATAGGTACAAATATAAATGGATATTTACAAAAATAAAGTGTTGATCTATCATATTTAATCCACAAACATATACAGAACTTTTTTAGGTAATGATTACACATAAATAAATAATATATTTCATTAAATTCAAATTATTGTAACTTGAATGTACGTATTCATTTTGATTATTAAGTGGCACATGAATATAAAACTAAACCTTGGTCTTTCATTATTTTAATATTATATTTATTAACTAATATTATATTTATAAATTGGTTCATAAATAGGACTATTCTACATATGGCATAAAGGTACTAGACATAATTTTTCCTTATTGTGAATTTATTAAATATATATTAAATAAGGCACACTTTTACAAACAGGCACGTACCGTTATAATTGTCTTTTTTGATAGTATTATTTGATTGCTTTTTGTACTTTATGACTCAATAATGTTAATTAAAACTCAAAAAATTACTTAAAATATAAATTTATATTGAGTTACGCCTTAATAACATAGTCATAGACCACTAAAAAATTACTTAACATTTAATTTGGACCCAAAAATGAGCATTTATGAAATGAGTATTTCTTTCAAGCATTAACTTTAAAATAATAATTTTCAGGCAATGTGATGAAAATAACTATAATAGAATAAGATTAGTATATATAATCATACATTTTACTTATTATTTTCATTATTCACCATTAATTAGCAACATTCAAATTACAACAATAAACAGCCAAATATATATGGAGATTTTCATATATTCTACCAATAAATAAAAATATCATATGGCACCAAAAGATTATAACTTAAGCGTAGTTTTTATTTTATTATCAATTGTTTTGATCAGTGAAAAAATGTACAGATTTATTTGCCTTAGTTAATAAACCTTTATACTCCTTTTGATACATAAATAAACATACTATAGAAAATAAGAGATGAACTAATAGCTTATCTATTCTATATTTCAAATCAAGTCTTTAGAATATTCCAAAACAGCAATATATACCTCTATAACAGAAAGTATGTTCTGCTACCTGCTCTTTCAATAATTTAAAAGATGATCTTTCTCACAAAGAATTGTCATTAAGGCGGATTCACATCAATAAAAGGAAAATCATCGTCAAATTATATCTGGGACTAGCATTTGCTTTTGATATTAAATTTATCCAAAATAAATGAATAATGCTTATAAATACACACAGGTTTTTTCCTGCTCCCCACTTCTCTTTTCAAGAGTTTTATAAATCTCAGAATAAAACTTTTCTGTGTATTAGAGTGAATGAAGTTTCTTTTGGTATGTAAAAAGGGAACCTTGGGAAAAGGGAAAAGGGAGTAAAATCTTCCAGTATTTTTCCAGCACATTCAACACCATTATGATTTTATATTAGGGTAAATAAAACAAAGTTTCAAGCTGTGAATTAGCACAGTTTTTTCATACAAATTTTAAAAGTTTGGATTTTCCATAATTTTAAAAGTATATTAATAGCTTAATATCTCTGTTAGGCGTGGAAATGAAAATTTGAAATTTGGCTCAGATTTAGTCCTTTGCTAGAAGATTGAAATGTCAAAATTTAATTTTGTGGACTCTACTAATAACAAGGATATAAAACATTAAAATGTACCAAACTAATTATTATTTCTAAAGGGACAAAACAGCATATATATACACACACACATATATATATATATATATATATATATATATATATATATATATTTTCCGGTTTGTATTGCCTTATTGTATTATATGCTTCTATGCCGATAAGGGTTAAAATTTATTTATATATATATTCTTGTAATTACTAAAGTCCACAAAATAAATTTGTTTGCGAAAGCTGCAAATGAACGTTGAAAAGTATTTTATATCCTTGCAATTAAGAGAGCCTACAAAATGAAATTTTGATAGTTCAATCTTCTAACCAAGGACTAAATCTGAGCTAAATTTCAAATTAACATTTTCATGCTCAACAGAGATATTAAACTCCAATTTTTTAAAATTTTGGAATATTCCTACTTTAAAAATTTGTATGAAAAACATCATGCAAGTCCACAGGTTGAAACTTGATAAATTTAGAGCACCCACCTATATCTATCAAATAACAACCACTTTGTCATCTGCCTTCTTGTAATTTTTTTTTTTTTAAACCCATTTTTTTAAAATTACCTCTTAGAACTTTGAAGGGGTATATGAAAAAATACGTGTTCGGCCGAAGATAAAATGGCCTCCATTGGAAAAATAAAAATTGAAAAATTAACTGAATGTATTTTTGTACTTTTAATGTATTTTACTTTCTAAGGTAAAAATATTTAAAATTTTTAAAATGTTGAAGCAACCAATTAATTTTTTTTTTTTAGACCACTTGATATGAATTGACCCATTTATGATTTTTCTAGCCAAACTTGTACTGAAAACTTGAACTTTAAAAAATCTCCGCATCAAGCAATACTTTAGCAGACTAATCTTAAACCACCTCCACAGAGACCAACCACTTTCAAAAAGAGACCATTGAAAAATTTAATTAAAGCTCAATTTATTATAAGTACATCCTTCTAGACTGCATATAAAGAAAAAAAAAAAAAAAAAAAAAAAAAAAAAAAAAACCTGTACCACTACAACCCATGAAGGGTCTTGGGTTCAGTACTATGTAAGGGAGCACTGTTTCTTGGTCAGCAGTCGTGCAAGGAGGTGATTTGACCTTGATCATGCTCAACGGCCAGTTTTTTCCTCCTTAATTTTTCAATTAAGGGTACCCACGTTACCAACAGACCGTCTGGCAGCGATAAAATTCTTACTAATGCCTTAAAAATTAATTTGAATAATTAATTTTTTCCCAAAAATTCACCCATGAAACATACGGCTGGAATAAGGCTTAATAGTGAGGTTTTTATTTCTATAGAAAGGGAAAAATTGTCTGGCAGCGATAAAACTCTTACTAGTGCCTGCCAGAGGCGGGCGAATAATTAATTTGAATATTTAATTTGATTTACTTCTAATTTCATTCCTATATCAATTTGTTATATACAATTTTTTAAAATGTTTATATTTTAGTGTTAAATAAAACTCGTTTCTTATATAGATAATATATACAGTTTTTATTTTCCTACAACGATTATTGTTTTATTTCGGTTGTTGGTGTTTGCATAATAATAAGGTGAATGATGCCGGTTTTTCATATTTCATGATAAATTAGTTTGTTTTTGTTTTTTTAATATTTTTAGAACACTATTTCTTTTTATGGCAGAATGAAAATTTTTACATTACATCTACTTAAAGAAGTACTTATAATTAAACTAGTAAGAGTTTTATCGCTGCCAGACAATTTTTACCTTTCTATAATTTTTCCCCAAACCTAAATCTATACAACTCACCTAAAGCTATACAAGCCAAATTTTCGCTTGTACCTGCATGATTAGGCGAGTTTTTGAAATAATTACGAGACTTTGAGGCCTAACCTTCTATATCTATATATATTAAAATCTTCAAAATTCCAAGAGAAATTAGTTTTTAATATGAAATAAAATAATAATCAAATTAAATGGCAATGAAGTCATTGTATAAACCTTTCTTTTACGTCATAGGCTTATTATATTTTTTGGCAATTTTCCCCTTCAAGAAATGTAAGGTTACATAATCATAGATATAATATTTTCATAAAAGAATATTTTTAAGTTTATCCTATCGATGATACTATTGAAGATATCACTTTCTATTTTAGTTAAATCTGAGAAGAACTGGAAGAGTTTATAAAGTCAAATAAGTTAAGCAGGAAAAATAGAACACTGTGTATGGATGTTTGTTTAGAAATAAAAAAACTCTTACTCCATATAAATGGATGTTCATTGTTAATTTGCGTAGTAAACAAATAAAATAAAAAAAAACTAAGGAAGTATTTCACTGCCTTTTTTTAATGCTTGTTCACGTAATTCAAGCATGTCCAACTTTTCTCTATGCATCCGTTCGATATGCCTTGCAACATGCATTTTTTGTTTTGCTCTGTAGTTACAATAGGGACACTTAAATTGCGGTTCTTTTCCACATTCCCATTTTTGATGATTTCTTAATGATGATTTAAGTTTGTAGTGACGTCCACATTTTGTACACTCAACACCGTCATTTCCATAATAACCTATATTGGGAAAATAATAACAGCTCATTAAATATAAGCACATACAGTGAAATCTTGATAATCCGACAACCATCTGTTTTTTGGAAGTTCAAAATCATGCATAAATGTTTCTTTTTTAAAGTGGTGACTTCCATATCGAACAATAAGTGTAAACACACATTACTTATCAATTGGCCATAATTCAAGGGCATAAAGTTAAGGGGTAGGGTGGGGTAAAGCTTTGTAGCAGTGAAAATGAGAAAAACAATTTAAAGTTTTATAAAATCTGTTGTAAGTACAAAACATTTATCTGAGCTAGTAATGTACATATTGTGTGTGAAAAAATACTTTTTTATTTAGATATAGTCTTTTCCTAATAAAGACTTATCAATAAAACAATTTTATAATTTTTAAACTATTTTATTAGAATATAAAAGATTCGACCACGGCCGGGAATCAAACCCAGGTCCTCTGCATCTACGTCGCAGCGCTCTTACCACTGAGCTAACCGTGAGTCCGTTCCGATCGTGATCGAATCTTTCTCTTCTGTGATCCCTCCCTCCAGGTCTCGCCACATTGTAGCGAAGTACCGGGGGGCTGTGGTGTGGGACTTCGCTACAATGTGGCGAGACCTGGAGGGAGGGATCACAGAAGAGAAAGATTCGATCACGATCGGAACGGACTCACGGTTAGCTCAGTGGTAAGAGCGCTGCGACGTAGATGCTGGGGACCTTGGTTCGATTCCCGGCCGTGGTCGAATCTTTTATCTTCTAATAAAATAGTTTAAAAATTATAAATTAATTATCTAACGATAACTAATTACTACATAAAAACAATTTTAGGTTTGCATTATTTGACCTTAATTGCTTATTTGAATTTTTAAATGCGACCCTCGACAATCAAACAACTTGTAGGTCCCATATTAGTGGGATTATCAAGATTGTACTGTACATATGGTTTCAAGTATATAATAAATTTAAGGAACAAACTATATATAGTAGCAAAATATTGTATCATAAATTCAGTTATCAAATGTAAAGCACAAATTATATTTTCAATATACCTACCTACAGTTGATACATTAGATTGAGCAACATCTACCCCACCACCTTTATCACACCAAGTCAAGACATCTGGCCTTTTTGTATCCAATTTACCTGATGAAAAATATGGATTATTTGCATTTTTATTAATCACTATGAAAGCTACTACATATAATGGAGAAAGAAAAAATCGGTTAGGAGTGGCAATTGGCAGATTTTGACTGACACCGGATCAGTAGCGGATTCAGGGGAGGGGCGCCCCCCCCCCCTGAGAGGTGTGGACCCTGATAAAGTATTACTATTTCTATATATTTAAAATAAGCTATATTTAGTCATTTTTCAAGTCCACTTATTGAAAATGAATTGTATTTAAACATTTACAATAATGTACAATGTTATTATGTACTAATTTGTATTTTAAATTAGAGCCTTCATTACTCATGAAATGTAAAAAAAAAAAAAAAAGTGAGCCCTCCTCAGAAAATTTCTGGATCCGCCACTGCACCGGATCAGTTTTTTACTTGTAAAATACACAGTCAATTATAAATTATCTATTTTTTAAACTATTTAATTAGAAGATAAAAGATTCGACCACGGCCGGGAATCGAACCCAGGTCTAAAAATTATATCTTAATCGTATAACCAATGACCATAAATAAATAATAAAAATTATCTAATTGTAAAATAGTAATATATAAGCTCTTCAATAAATAATGAATAAAATAGTGGTTCAGAATCAATTAAGATAATAGATAAAGGAAAAAATAATTTTGTTTTATACCAGTACGTGAGTTTCAAGTATCTTTTCTTTTGCAATGCTAATTAAATGAAGCCATTCTATAGTGCGTTTGAAAAGTCAGATTCCAAAGAACACATTACATATATATATATATATATATATATATATATATAGGGGGAGGTGGGGCACAATGAAACACAAAAGTTTTTTACCCATAGCACACCACCTGAGACATTTTTTTCAATTTTTTATTTTTTTCATGTTACCTTAGGATCTGTTCTATGTAAGAAATGCGTTAAACACCATTTTATGCATCATGTCTGACCGCGAGCAACTATTTTTCAAAAAAATAATTTTGTTTCTTTGTGCCCCATGCACACATGGGTACAATGAAACAGCTGAAAAAAAAAAAAAAAACACCATAATTAACAAAAAAACTTCATTCGGCTTCCAGTCGGGTTTTCGTTCTTCTGCTTTAGGGTAGCCACGAAATTCTCCCGGAAAGAAGAAAGTTTGACTTTGGAAGAAAGTTGTCATAAATTAATATAGTTTTATTGGTGTTCCGCTCTCAATTTCGCATCAATCTATAAGAAAATGAAAAAACCGACTGCTAATTGTATAATGAAAAACATGGGGCACGATGAAACACTCGTGGTACTCCATGAAACGTTTCATTGTGCCCCGAATGCCCTTGTTTCAAGGAACCCCATATGAGTCACTTTTGATGTCTTTAACTTCCTACGATGAGCGTGAAGAGGTACGTAGCAACAACTACTAAGAGTACGTAGCAACAAGAGCGATTCCAGAAAAATGGCCTAAATCGATCAATAGGAAAGGCATTATTTTACATCATGACACAACTAAACCACACACATATTTAATGACCCAGCAAAGATAGAGAGCTAGAGAAGTTTTGATGTAGCCACAATATAAGATAGGACCTTGCCCTTTCTGAATAAATGAATGAATTTGTTTCGTTCTCTGCAGAACTTTCCTCTCTTAATTTGAATATGCATAAAAAGATGATTGTGAATCACTTGGTTCAGGGGAGTTGGAGCCCAGGGGACATGCAGTCTGAGGGAAGAGGATCCGGTAGATGCATTCTGATATATAAGTATCCCGAAGTATTTATTTTATAGTTTTTTCCATTACCACACAACCCTTGTCCAAAGATCCCTGTGTCACAATGGACTGGTAAATTTTAGAAGAGAGGTGACACATTTTTGGTGGAGGCGCCGGGCACGGATTATGCGGAAAAGGGAGCTGCAAGAGACGCCGAGCACGGGTTTGTGTGGAATATGGAGCTGCGAGAAGTGCAGGACAGGCATATGTGGAAGATGGAGCAACTGCAGAAGAATTTCAGATGGACAGAAGCCGCTGCTCCCCGTTCCTGGTGGAAAGCTGGAAGGGAAAGGAGAAAAGATACAGCGCTGTGGATCTGAGAGAAGTTTGGGCCCAACCTGAAGAGCTGATGATGAGATAAGAGAGCTACTCAAAGAAATTGAATACTTAGGTAAAGAGATAAAATTTTTTTTTGTAAAAATAAAATTTAGCCTTAAGAGGAAACACTTGTAGAAAGAGTCCCAACTACAGAGTAAGAGAGAAATTCGATTTTTAAGATATGGGGCTCCCCGAAATATTTTGAGCTCGTCAATGGTTGAGGATTCGGAGGTAGAAATTATAAGAGATTGAGTTATGGGTTAAGTTCCAAGAATAGCTGACGGAAAAATCTTGCTTGTTCAGGGATTTCTTTCTACAATGTTTCAACTAGATGATTTAATAATTAGATATAATTTGGATATAGAGGTGACAATATTTTAAAATACCAAGTATTCCATGTTAAAATACCAACCAAAATTATTATTATTATTATTATTATTATTAAAAATTACTTTTAAACTTTGAATAACGTATTTTATTACAGCAGAAGAAACCTGTGAAGTCCATGGGTTCCTGAGGCATGAGCACAGGTATACAGTATTAGAGTAGCTGACATTGTATGTTGGGAAGATTATTTATAAAGCAACATTTCTTTTCTGACCAAATATGGGCAACCCTTTAGCACCCGACCTAGCAAATAATAATAATAATAATAATAATAATAAAATGTTTTATTTACATTTTACAAAATAACAAAAGAAATTCATATACAGGGTGTTTCGGAATTGCACGGCACTATTTTAGGTACGTGTTCTCTAACACAAAATAAACAAAAAAGTTCATATTAACATGTATCTCAAACTCATTTATTAAACAGATATCAAAGGTTAAAGATTTATTATTACTATTTATTTATTATTATTACAACATTTAGAGTAAATGTTCAAAGGCGCCTCCGTTTTGTTGAATGCAACATTCAGCACGACGAATCCATGCTTCTCTGGCTCTTCGTATAGCATCAGGATGGTGGTTGATAGTTACTGCGGCTTCCACGATCCGATTTCTTAGCTCTTCTTGCGTGTCAACTGCCGCAGAATAAACCATAGACTTCATCCAGCCCCACACAAAATAATCTAATGGCGTTAAATCCGGAGATCGTGGTGGCCATTTAACAGGTCCGTTTCGACCAACCCATCGGTCTCCATAAGTTGCATTTAAATAATCAGTGACACTATGAGAAAAGTGAGCTGGAGCACCGTCATACATAAACCACAGCCTTTGCCTAATGCCTAGCGGAATATCTTCTAGAATATCATGCAGATTATTTTGCGAAAAATGCAAGTAAGATATACCTGACAGCCTAGGTGGCAAAAAGAAGGGGCCGATGATTTTGTCGCTTAGAAGACCACACCAGACATTTAAAGAGAATGTATGTTGGTAATGTCCAACAGCAGTCGTATGAGGGTTTTCTTCGGCCCAAGTATGGGTATTTCGAAAATTAAGAATCCCGTTTCTTGTAAAGCAAGATTCATCAGTAACCAAAATGCAGTTCAGGAAGTTAGGATCTCGTGTGCATTGTCGAAGAAATTTCTGCGCTTGTTATAATCTTGTGGTAACAAATCTTGCCTACTTGATACGTGAAATGGATATAATTGTTGTTCGCGTAAAGTTCGCCATACGCTGGTAGAGGAAACATCGAAACGACGTGACAATCTTCTGGTACTAGTAGTAGGAGATAACTGAACAGCATCGAGTATTTCTTCTTCTACGTTTGCAGTTCGTCGAAATCGTTGTCGACCGGCGTTCACTCGTATAGGTTTTAGCGTACCATTATCCCTAAGACGTCTTTCAATGGCCTCAAACGTTTTAAGATTTGGTATTCTTCGGTTAGGAAATTTTTCACGATATCTTCGAACAGCAGCAGCACCGTTTGTATGTACCTCGCCATAAGTTAAAAGCATGTCTGTTTGTTCATCAAAAGTGAATAAATTTGTGGTATCTCCCATGATAATCATAAATTGAACTGTGTCACAAGATTCACTCACACTAAAACACACAGAACTAGACAAACAGATGAGCAACTACTGTCATTGTTTATCGTTCATTTGTTTATCAGGTGATTAAAACCTTTTATTTAGTATTAAACACGTTAAATGTTGTACAGTCAGTCTTAATGCAGTAAATAAATAATAAATCTTTAACCTTTGATATCTGTTTAATAAATGAGTTTGAGATATACGTTAATATGAACTTTTTTGTTTATTTTGTGTTAGAGAACACGTACCTAAAATAGTGCCGTGCAATTCCGAAACACCCTGTATATTTTACACAATGCATGGACATTGTCCGTCTGCAGAGTTGCGTTGTAAAATTTAAAGAAAATAACAGTTTTACGAGTTCATCGTATTCATAATAGCTTAATAATAACTGTGAAAGCTGGCCAAGTAATAAAACTAATACAAATAAAAGATAAACAGCTAAACAGAGTGTTTACTATTTAGAATTAGAGTTTCTATGGGTATTCATCTCTAAATCCACCTTTCAGACAATAATATGGCTGTTAATCAATATTAATAATTAAACTGTTCTGAGAGAAAACATCTATAATGCCAGGCTTTAATGTGAAATTTATAAAGTTTATTCCAGTTTTGGCCATTCAAAAGGGAAATAAATTCAATTTTGGACAACATGTCTTTACCTAAATTCTCTCTACGAAATTCCTTAAGTACTGGACAGACTGCAACGTAGTGATAAACATCCTCTACCACTTTCATGTTACACATAGAACATAAATGTCTCTCCTCACATCTAGTTATATTATAATTTAAATGTAACAATTCACATCTTAATTTAAAAATACATTTCATAAACTTAAAATCATTATTGTCTGAAATATAATGATCACATAAATTAAAGTTTAATTCTTTGTAGAGATAATAAAAATTAGAATTTGTTGCTTTTAAAATTGAATTATTTCGAAAGTCATCTTTAATATTTTCAAGCAACTCATCAAAAGTAAAATTGCCTCCATCATCACAATAATCCATACCCCCACAATGAAATTTTTCACAAAGTTTTTTAAACTCTAAAAACCAAAATATATTTTTATTGATGATTTGTTCAGCGAGGATTCCCGGTAATCTGTAATGTGGTAGCGAAAGTACCTTCCTAATCAATATATATTATAAAGCAAAGTGTACAATGTGCATGCCGAAAAGGCTCAAAAACGACTCCACATAGCATTAAGGAAGTTATGTCATAATTTAGCCATATAACCCCTAACGGATAAGAAGGTTTCCTTTTTTCTCTTAAGAATGTAAAATTGAAGAGAAAAGGACTGGAATTTTAAGCCTCTCGCACCATTTAATTAGCCTCTCTGAGATTGAGATACGAGTTTATGAATGAAAAATTTAGTTCGAACTGCAGACTACCAGGAAGCGCTAGGGTGCGTTTCACTCAATGTTTATTGTTCATTCATTCCGTTCAGATAAAGGTTATATATTTTACAGCTGTTCTTTTTAAATTACTAAAACATCAAGTGAAAATAATTAATTTCACCTTTGCGTTCAAAATAAAAAATGATTTTACATCTCTGCAATCAATTAGAAAACCGCCTGGATACCTTAAAAAATTAATTTTCTCATAAGAAGGTTAATTGATTAACACATTACATTTAATCAATATATAACATATACTTAAGTTAATTTAATGCAATATGAGTGAACATTTTTTAGTAGTACAGTACAGCGAATAAAAACAGACATAAAACAAAAAAGAAGAGCTGAATTGACTGATTATAAATCGAAAATAAAAAGTTTGAAGTGTTCTTATTGTATGTAATTATGAAAAAATGTTTTGTTACTATGTATGATGAGCATTCCTGTTGACAAAATGACTAACTCCAATTACAGCATTTTTTCAATAAGATTTTATCACCCCTCATAGTTCAGGATAAACAGAAATATGATGAAAAAATTGTGCCCTCATGATATTTTGGTTTTCACTTTTTAATAGTAGTAAGATTGGAGAGGTGCAGAGTCCGACCAAATTACGGGGGGGGGGGAGGGGGGGGGGGATATCTTAAGGGAGGTTGAACTGGAAGAAGGGTCTTAAAAAAAAAGTTTCTATGAATCTTCGGTAGTTTCTATACTTCTGGATCTAATAGGACCATCACAGTAGTCGGCGCTTAAGTTGTACTCGAAATATAGTTTTTTAACTAATAGATTTTTCAACAATAAGCTAATAACTTAACTGCTTGGAATGGGCTTATACGATTCAGAATCACAGAAACCATCAAAAACGATGCATAACTCGACAAAGTTGCATTAAAAGTAATTAATTGTTCATTCACCATTTTCAACCCCCTTTAAAGTATATAGGGTTCCTTATTTGGGCGAACTCTGCAGATCTCGAATCTTAATATTGATACAAAGTTAAAAGTTTCAAGAAAGTGCTAATTTTGTTCTATATTTCCTTTAATTTTAAAGTTTTTCTGTTATTAAAACTACCACACAACTACCGGAGCGAAGCCGGGCACCTTAGCTAGTATATTTATAATGCAGACTTAATGAATATAAAAACAAAGGCTTTGCTCCGGTTTCCAAATATAGAATAAAATTTGGTGCATAACGGGGTAGTGTATAAAGTCTTCTTGATAAAAAAAATATAAAAGCTTTCAATTATCTCAAAACGCTTTAAGCCCCATACCTTTGCAGTGTAACATATAATTGACCGTATAGCCGCGTTAAAAACTTCTAGTTTTGCGGAAATCGGAACTTCGTTATTTTTGAAAACTTTTCTGAAGGTTGACTGAATTCCAAACTTTGGGCGGTTAACTTTTTCTTCTAAATGTGCTGTCAATGACAATTTTGAAGTCAAAATTAGTCCAAGGTATTTATATCTATTAACAATTTCAATATTTTTACCGTTATATAGCCAGCAATCACTCCTCGCTAACCTACCCCCTCTTCTAAACACCATAATTTTACTTTTGTCCAAATTAACAGTTAGGTTCCATAACTCGCAATATTTCCCCACCTTATCTATCATGGACTGCAACACAACCGGGTGATCTGCCATCAGCATATAGTAGGCATCTAACATTAATACCCGCCACATGGACCCCTCCTTCAATATAGTCATGAAAGTCATTAATAAATAAAGAGAATAGAATTGGAGACAGTAAACAGCCCTGCTTAAGACCCATTTTCGTTTCAAAACCTTCTGTTAAGCCATTTGAAGTCCACACACAGGCTTCTGTATTGCTATACAAGCTCTTCAAAATTCTAATAAATCTACTAGAAAGACCCATATTATGTAGTTTATAATATAAAGCATCTCAACCAGGACTATCAAAAGCAGCCTTGAAATCTATAAACATACAATATAATTTACCCCCTTTATTTTCTGTTTTAAGCTTTATTATGTTCATAAGATTAAATATGTTATCAACTGTGGAATAGCCCTTTCTGAATCCCGCTTGGTATTCATTTAATACATTATTATCACTTACCCACTGACTTAACCTCTTCAACAACAAGCCAGTGAACACCTTTGCTATGCAGTCAGAAAATGCTATTCCTCTTTAGTTTTCCACGACATCTCTAGCTCCTTTTTTGAATAAAGGGAATATTATAGATTTTTTGAAACTTGAAGGAACTTCACCGATTTCATACATGTAATTAAATAAGTTTAATAACTTTTCTAGAAAGTTATGGGGACTATTCTTTAAAAATTCATACGGGGCGCGGTCGATTCCCGGTGCTTTCCCATCTTTTGACTTGGCCAGCACTTCCAATAGTTCATCGAATTTAAATTCCTTGTCTAAAGATATCACTTGTACAAATGGCGGTGCATAGCTAAAAGGTTCTGATCTACATACCGGGTTCAATAGACTACTAAAATGGTTGACCCAACTTTCCCCTTTAATGGAAGTATTACCAATAAAATTTACAATCTTTATCTGTTTAATCAGTGACCAGAACCCATTGGAGTCATGAACATCCTTAAATTTTCTATTTATCTCAATAAAATATTCCCTTTTTGTTTTCTTACACAGCTCCTTATATTGCTTATTACACAAAATATACATGCGTTTAAATATATTGGAATTTGTTATTCTAAATATATTTAACAGAGCAAATGACCTGACTCGTAACCGTTTACAATCTTTATTAAACCACTTGTGATTCATTATTCTTTTATGCGGTTTCTTATTAGAATTAACGTAGCCAAGATTTGATGACTTTTTAATTAATTGAACAAACATATCTATTGTGTCTTGTAAACTTACTGGAATATTATCCAAATTATTGACCATTTTTTCTAACTTTGTTTTAAAATACTTTTCGTCCAGTTCTGTCCATTGTAATTTCGGTATTAATGGTAAATAAATTCATTTCCAGAATTAGCATTTAGGTTCAAATTTAGCTTCAGGGGCATGTGATCAGAGAACACCTTATACAACACTTTAAAATCATTAACCCTATCGAGCAATTCAAAAGAAACAGCACATATATCGTTGACGGATGTGCCGGGGCCTCCTACAAATGTATATTCACCATCCGGGTCTCCTTGAGTCCTACCATTCATTATTATTAAGTGATGATCAGAACAACAGTCCAAAAAACGTTTCCCTTTATTATTAATTACCTTTAGAATTCCTAGTCAGACCAAATTTACATTTTCCTTCAACTAATTCTGAAGGAATTATTTGTGCCTTGGCGATTCTCACATTTAAGTCACCAATAACGATTACATTTGATAAGTTGCTATTCAAAAAATTATCCAGTGCATCAAACTCGGCCTTCCAATCACTACCGCTGATATACTTGGGCAAAATGTAAAATGTTTCAAAATGATTGCTAACCCTTATTAAGGCAAGTTCATTAATTTCAATAAAATCAAATATATTTACAAATGGGCTTTTTAACTTAATTCCATACAGGCAACCACCCTTGGCCCTACCATATTTATGTTCTTTTTTCGCTCCTATCAAATATAACTTAAAACCATTAAACATGTTTTCACAAAAACTAAAATCTTAATCTTCTAAAAATGTTTCATATAGAAAAAATAAATCATAATTTTTTACAAAAGATATAAAATCTAATTTATCTATCTTGTTTTTAATACCTGCTACATTGTAGCTTAATACAGAACAGTCTACCACCGAATGCTACACTTCTTCATCAAAAATTTTCACTTCTACCGAACCTTTGTTTATTATATTGTTTATTGTAGTTTTTTGAACAATTATCTGCAGCCATGTTACCTTCGGGAAGTAGCTTCAAATCGTCTCTATTCTGAGCAGTAAGCCCTTTCTCTTCATCCCAGAAAAACTTCTTACCTTTGTATAACAAATAATTACTTCTTACTAACACTCGTTCATTTTTGTCTTTCTCGGTAATTTTGGCCTTAATTTCAAATAACTTCCTTCTTAATGCTCGATCATAATAGGTAAGATCTCTATTTATCCAAATTCCTGAGCCTTTCAGTTTTCTGGAGTTACTTAACACGATTTGTACATCTGACTGCTTAATTAATTCGACCAAAAAAAGCTTCATTCTTACCCACTGGTAAAACCCTATCAACCATAGGTTCTTCAATTCCCAACACTTTTGTACACAGTTCTTTAAACACTAACACTTTATCGTCGGATTCCTTAAATTCTTTTAAACCATTAATAATTAAATTTTTTGCCTTACTTTTCCTTAGCAAAAAATTTAGATTATCTTTAATTTCCTTATTTTCTTTCTTCAATTCTAAAATTTCTTTTTTAACAATTTCGTGTTATTCTATTATTTTGCCTAGCTTCACTTCTATTACTTTAATTTCACTTTTTATTTCTTTCGTAACTACAGCTACTTTGGAGTCCAACATTTCACTAATTTTTTTACTTTCACTTACCTATATATGAAATATATAGTAAGTGGAAGTATTGCGATCGTGAAAAATTTCGACTTCCGGTTTTCAACGGAAATACACGTTTTGGGGTCCCCTGAGTCGAAATAACCAAGTCCCGCAAAATGGTCTGTGTGTGTGTGTCTGTGTGTCCGTGTGTGTGTGTCTGTGTGTCCGTGTGTGTGTGTGAACAGACTAGCTCAAAAACTATAAACCGTGTGAACCTGAAATTGGGTATTTAGTGTATTTATATGCCCGCGATGTGACAGCAAAAATTTCATCAAAATTGCTCAAAGGGAGGGAGTACTTTATTTAATAACTTTTTAGGTTTTTTTCGATTTTCTCAAAAACGGCTCTAACGATTTTGATTAAACTGAGTATTTGATCTCTGTATATGCCCATGATATGACTGTGAAAATTTCATCAAAATTTATTAATTAGAGGGGGCACTTTACCTAATAAATGTTCTCCCATTTTCACGTGTTTTTTTTTATTTACTCAAAAAGGGCTTTAAGGATTTTGATGAAACTTGGCATTTGATGTATATATATGACCGCCATGCGACAGCCGAAATTTCATCAAAATTGATCAACCGGAGGGGGGACTTTACTTAATAAATTTTGTATCATTTTCACATGTTTTTTTTATTTACTCAAAAACGGTTTTAACGATTTTGATCAAACTTGGTATTTGATGTATTTATATGCCAAAGATGTGATAACCAACATTTCATCACAATTGATCAACCGGAGGGGGGACTTTACTTAATAAATTTTGTATCATTTTCACGTGTTTTTTTTATTTACTCAAAAACGGTTTTAACGATTTTGATCAAACTTGATATTTGATGTATTTATATGCCAAAGATGTGATAACCAACATTTCATCACAATTGATCAACCGGAGGGGGGACTTTACTTAATAAATTTTGTATAATTTTCACGTGTTTTTTTTATTTACTCAAAAACGGTTTTAACGATTTTGATCAAACTTGGTATTTAATGTATTTATATGCCCGAGATACGACTGTAAAAATTTCATCAAAATTGATCTACGGGAGGGGGGACTTTACTTAATAAATTTTGTATCATTTTCACATGTTGTTTTTATTTACTCAAAAACGGTTTTAACGATTTTGATAAAACTTGGTATTTGATGTATTTATATGCCAAAGATGTGATAACCAGCATTTCATCACAATTGATCAACCGGAGGGGGGACTTTACTTAATAAATTTTGTATCATTTTCACGTGTTTTTTTTATTTACTCAAAAACGGTTTTAACGATTTTTATCAAACTTGGTATTTAATGTATTTATATGCCCGAGATACGACTGTAAAAATTTCATCAAAATTGATCTACGGGAGGGGGGACTTTACTTAATAAATTTTGTATCATTTTCACATGTTGTTTTTATTTACTCAAAAACGGTTTTAACGATTTTGATAAAACTTGGTATTTGATGTATTTATATGCCAAAGATGTGATAACCAGCATTTCATCACAATTGATCAACCGGAGGGGGGACTTTACTTAATAAATTTTGTATCATTTTCACGTGTTTTTTTTATTTACTCAAAAACGGTTTTAACGATTTTTATCAAACTTGGTATTTAATGTATTTATATGCCCGAGATACGACTGTAAAAATTTCATCAAAATTGATCAACGGGAGGGGGGACTTTACTTAATAAATTTTGTATCATTTTCACGGGTTTTTTTAATTTACTCAAAAACGGCTTTAAAGATTAACAAAAATAAGATATGAATGTAGAAAAATGTGTGACTTTGGGAAATGATATTTTGCAAAACACGTCAATTTCTAATCTAAGTAAGTTGGTAAATGAAAGTTGTGTGTTGCGCGCACGCACCAGATTTTTTTACTTTCACTTACCTATATATGAAATATATAGTAAGTGTTACTTTCACTTACCTATATATGAAATATATAGTAAGTGGAAGTATTGCGATCGTGAAAAATTTCGACTTCCGGTTTTCAACGGAAATACACGTTTTGGGGTCCCCTGAGTCGAAATAACCAAGTCCCGCAAAATGGTCTGTGTGTGTGTGTGTGTGTCTGTGTGTCCGTGTGTGTGTGTGTGTGTGAACAGACTAGCTCAAAAACTATAAACCGTGTGAACCTGAAATTGGGTATTTAGTGTATTTATATGCCCGCGATGTGACAGCAAAAATTTCATCAAAATTGCTCAAAGGGAGGGAGTACTTTATTTAATAACTTTTTAGGTTTTTTTCGATTTTCTCAAAAACGGCTCTAACGATTTTGATTAAACTGAGTATTTGATCTCTGTATATGCCCATGATATGACTGTGAAAATTTCATCAAAATTTATTAATTAGAGGGGGCACTTTACCTAATAAATGTTCTCCCATTTTCACGTGTTTTTTTTTATTTACTCAAAAAGGGCTTTAAGGATTTTGATGAAACTTGGCATTTGATGTATATATATGACCGCCATGCGACAGCCGAAATTTCATCAAAATTGATCAACCGGAGGGGGGACTTTACTTATTAAATTTTGTATAATTTTCACGTGTTTTTTTTATTTACTCATAAACGGCAACAATAAGAAATGAATGTGAAAAAATTTGTGACTTTGTGAAGTGGCAATTAACAAAACACGTCAATTTCTAATCTAAATAAGTTGGTAAGTGAAAGTTGTGTGTTGCGCGCACGCACCAGATTTTTTAATAATGTATCCGGTTTCACCGATATAGCAACTGTTGCAATTAAGCGTGGAGCACTGGATACGATAAACTACATTACACTTGTCTAGGAGAGGTACAGGGTCTTTGAGTTTTTAATTTAAAGATTTTTTAATTTATTGTTATTTTTTAATACTAGGCGCATGTGTGGGAAACTCGATGAGAAGGATTTTTTAATTTTGATTGAGAACTAATATAAGTAATAGTGAAACCAAAAATTATTTAAAAAAACGTATTTATCAACATAAATACAGTATTTCCACGCGTAATTCATCTACATCTAAATTAGCAGAACATGCCATTGCCCACAACCATTCCTTCGACTTTGAGAACCCCTCCATAATAGCTACTGTATCTAACCACGATAAACGTCTCCTCTCAGAATCCATTTTCATCCATCTAGAAACGAATAACCCGGTAAATCACAAAACAGATAAAGAGATAATTTCATCCACTTATTCTAACATCTTCCGCATCCTCAAATCCTAGTTTTGATTTCATAGGTACCTGCAATTATCTCTGTACCTCTTGTACTATTATTATTTTTTGTATTGTATGCTTCTTTCTGTATTTTTTCCAAATTTTTATGCATTGCTACATTATGTATTATCTCATTTTTATGTTATTATTGAGTCCAGACACAACTATTTGTATACAATACCATCTACTTTGTTAGTTTTTAAATATTTTTGTTCACTCAGTTGTCATGTGCCTTCACTTCAAAAGCGTTGGATTTCCCCGTCATAAACCTTTGAAGTCGGCAAACTAACCCCCTACCACTACCTCTCAACTTATTTTTACCTTTAGTCTTAGTATCCAACTGGACTCAGTAGGTAAATATCAGATTCTATTTCACTTGTTAACCAGCCTCTTATTTTAATATTCATGTATACACCATCTTTTATATTATTATCAGTTCTGTAATGTATCCATTTATTGTCACCCTCCAGCATAGATACTCGTATATTTGTTTTCTTTTAGCCCTGATGAAGATCCACAAGTTGGATCGAAACGTTGGCTTACCATAATAAAATCATTGTAAACTGAAAATCCTGACCATCATATAAACAGTCACCTTTTCAATTTTATGAATACACACAGAAAATTGGGAAAGCGGTGCGTGTATTATACAACTTTCAACCTACTACATTTTATAATTAAAAATGGTTTCAATTTTTTCAAAGATCAATGTTCCATTGGGAAGGGTGTTTGCTAAATATTGTCGTCAGTACTTGTCATTTACATACATCATCAGTGTTCCGAGATGTGTTGAGTTAAATATAAATAAATACACAAATCCGGCCATTCCAAGATGAAGTCACTGAACAGTCGAGATTTTGGCCGCTTTTCGACAAGATATCGTTAATGGAGAATCGATGGTAATATGACCTATAATACTCGTAAATTGGAGTTATGATTGCTTGAATATCCTTCTGAAAACTATGGCGATATTATGCACTACTCCAAGAGGGACCGTCAATATTGCTTTATTTAAATCGATCGCTGGAAAAGTAATGATTAAAAAACATCATTGGATAGAAGTCTCAGCAAAAAAAGGGGCAGCCATAAAATTGATCGATACCAAAAAGACTGCCCCGCTAGGATAGAAGCAACAGGGTTTGGGACTCATTTTATGGTTAATTTATTATTATGAAGGGGGTAAAACAGGGATGTAATTTAAGCCCCTATCTCTTTTCGTTCTATGTAAACGATATTGAAGAAGAATTAAGTGGAGGAATACTCATTAAAGACAGAAGAGTAAAGATATTAGCTTATGCGGACGACATGGCATTACTGGCACAAGATCCCAAAACATTACAAATCATGATTAATGACTTCACAAAATACTGCGAGAAATGGAATTTAAAAATTAATTTGGATAAATCGAAGGTGGTAATATTTAAAAATGGGGGAAAATTAAGTCGTATGGAAAGGTGGTTCATGAATAATAACGAAATAGAAATCGTAAACGATTACAAATATCTGGGAATCATACTAAGCAGTAAACTGTCACTTCAAAGACAATTTGAATCAAAATCAGAGAAAGCGAAAGTGGCAATTAACGTAATGTGGAAGGATCTCTTAGACAGCAATCAGATAACATACACTTCATAGTTACAAATTTTTAATTCTGTCATTAGATCTGTTGTTACATATGCTGCTCAGGTCTGGGGAAGCAAACAATATTACAAAATAGAACAAGTGATTTACTACTTTATTAAAAAATTGTTCAATCTGCCCCAATATACGCCCAACTATATTATACATTTAGAAACAGAAATACAACCACTATTTTTGTATACCCTTAAATTACACCACGACAATATAATTAAAGTACTAAATTCACCACAAGAAAGACTGACCAATTTCTTAGCTAAACAAATAATTAAAAATAAAATATTTTTGCATGAAGACCTGGTTAATGTTATTAAAGACTGCAACATGGATATAGAGATAAATTCAGATGACACCGGTATACTCAAACAACAATTAAGTAACATAAGAGACACAGTCAGAAAAAATATTCACAAGGGATTTGTAGAAAAAGCATGTGGGTCAACTAAATATTTACTTTATAAACAATTGCAAGGAGACTCATCAAATAATTATTTTAACATCAATAAGAATATATCCGAAATTAAATGGATTTTTAAAGCTAGAGGAGAACTTTTAAATTTAAATTATAAAGTATACAGCTCTGATAATGTCGAACTGTGTTCTCTGTGCAACCTAAATGAAGTTGAAAACACTTATCATTTCTTAGCAATATGTCCCATCTTATCAGAATTTAGAAAAATTTGTTTTAATAAAAATAAGCTGTCTAATGAGGAATTATTACAATACCTAAAGGAAAAAAATTGGGAAGCATTAATAAAATACTGTAAACTATCTTGGAGATACAGATATAATTTAATAAAAGAATATAACTACTCCTGAATTGAATTGTTTAACTAAGTAATACTATATCAATAACTGATATTTATCATGTTAATGCTGCAAAATAACAATGTTATTCTAAATATTTGTGAAAGCAAATGCCAATGAAACTCAAATTATGTTTACTAAGGAAAATTGATTAAATTATTATTTATTAAGTATAAATATTAGTAGTATATATATGTACATATGTATGTGTGTGTGAGTATGAATATATATATTTTCTTTTGCTTAAATGTTGTATTAATTTAGAGGTTTCGTTTTGTTTTCTCAATGCTTTATTTTCATTTGTTTATTTATAATTATTTTTTTTTTTTAAGCATTATTAATATAAGAGTATAATTATATTTCTGATGTAAAAACAGCGGCTAACTCCGAGCTGACGGCCGTAAGTGCCAAGCTTCCATAATGTTTGTTTTTATTTTAAATTTGTAAATGATTGTATTTTTATTTTAAATAAACATTATTATTATTACGAATGATATTATTATTCTCGATAATACACTACTGATTTAATTCAAAAGGTTGAGTCAATTATGTTCGTAATTCCTTTCGATGAATTTTTGACTAAATTTATTACCTAAGTACTATGAATTATATCCTTCGTAATAAAATATTATTCAGAAAATAAATCGCAAAACACTGTTGCTTCAATATTAGTGGCGTAGCATTTATGATATTAATCATTTTCATGGCTGCCAAATTTTTGCTGAGGGGACTTTCATACAATGAGGTTGTTTTCTGGGAGTTATCAAGTTTTATTTTGCACTTTTTATTGATGGGTGAACCTCCGCAAAAGCCTCAATAGTTGCAGAAACAAAATTAAAAACCGATAATAGTAATCCGGATAGCATAACAGATGTGTCACCCATGAAGAATCGACACAAGATCTCCGACAAGATATTCAACAGTGACTGAGTGTATCCGGAAGAAGACAGAGGTATATTGTTAAGTCAACTGAAAATGAGCTTTTCCAGGCATTATTGTATTCCTTTTTAATGGGCATAGCGAGTGGCTACGATTTTAAATTTAAACGAACCGGAAATTTGAAGAAGTCTTAAATTCTGCATTAAAACGGTTATCAATACTCAGTCTTTGTTGGAATTCCACGAATTTTGTGGTCTTATGATTATGGTGTCCAACCGTCGATTAGATCTAAATTAAGAAGGTTTACTGTTATCGGTGAATATATATATCTATCTAATATTCATGCTAATATCGCTCCAGAAAACGATAATTGTACAGATTATTTAATTCTATTGTTGAAAAATTAGTTAAGATTAGGTATAGGTTTGTTCCAACAAGCACTTAAAACACATCGATAACCAACAGACTACTCATGTTCTCCCCCCACTCTTTTGATTCTGAATTTGATTGGTTGGTTTTCCTATTTGATTCATCCAGCAGTAAGACAATACTGAGATTTGTTAGTTTACAATTAGTTTTAATAGCTTGTTGGAGCATACCTTATGTTACATATGCCACATGTTTTTGAAATAAGTAAACATTTTGAGTGATAATTAAATAATTATTTTCATGTTTTTTCCCGATAACTTCTTAAATAAATTAAGAACCCAAAAAAGGTTTCAATGGGACCACCTTGGGAAAATACTCTAAAAGATGCAAAAGGTTTCGGTTTCGTTCCAATTGGTCCATCCATCTCTGAGTAATCAGTAGAATAAAAAAACAAAGCACAAAAAAAAAAAAAAGAAGTCACATACGTATCGAATAGAGTTCTTTCGTTCGAAGTCGGTTAAAAAGTTTAATCTAATTGAATGGATCCGCCGAAAAACGTTCTAAGCGACAAAATTGCCGAAGTGGCACTTTTGGGTGAATGTATTAAAATGTATAATAGTACGTCATAGTATGATCTAGAACTCCATTATGTTATTTTACATGTATACATAACAAATCACATGAGAAAAAAAATTCACCTACAGAACTAACAATAACTTTAGACTATGATTTTATTTCACTGATTACTCAACATTGCATATTTGTCACTTAAAACATTTTTCGGCGGATCCATTCAATTGATGAATCAATTACTTAGTATTATTATTATATAAAAAAACAGAGAAAGTAATCCAGTAAAGGCCTTTTTGCCATTATTTTTCTCATAACCTTTTTTTTATGTCCTGTCTTTCATGTGCTTGAAAAATATAGATCAATGTGAATGCATTTTTCACTATATTATGAAATAAATACAGTCGACTCGTTTAATTGGGGCCACCGCTTAATTGAGCCATTTTTATTAAAACGGAATCAAATATAGGTAAAATATCGCGGCTTTATTGGGACAAAACATCGGGTAATTGGGCCAAAACAAATTTTCCCTTTATGGCCCAATAAAGCGGATTCGACTGCAACTTTATTATCCTGGGGCTCATGTCCCTTTAGGATAAATTGCTGATGCATAATAAAGATAACATAAGAGTGTGGCCATATATTACACTAAATTACTATATTATTTTATATTATTATCCTACACTGAATATTTTTTTTAAAAAAGTAATTAATGGTCGGGATTCATGTATTATGTTTATCTCTTGAGATCACAAAGACAAAACGTATTGAGTAATACATTACACATACAGCCGTAAGTAGGGAAAAATAAGAGAGGCAACTAGGAATTAGCGGGTTTTGAATGGAAAGAGATAGTACAACAGGAAATTTGTGAGATTTGAGGTTTACAAGAGAGGGATTGTTCAAAGTTAACACCAAGGTTTTTTAACAGAATTGTGGAATGAGATAGGTGAGTTGTTTAGGAATAGATTTGGAGGGACAGGAGTAGGTTTGAGGAGAGAGGGAGATCCAATTAGGAAGGCTTCCATCTTCTCGGCATTCAGAGTGAATTGTAGGGGTTTGCCCAAGCACATTTTCTGCTGAGATCTTCCTGGAGTTTTAGAATGGCATCAGAAGAATCAGCGAGATCAAAGGAGAGATATGTCATCGGCATTGACAGAGCTGGATGCCAATGAAAAATTAATGGAAGGCTATTAGTGGTTACCTATAAGCTTGATACTCAAATAAATGACAATAGTGAAAATTCCATAGGTTGTAAAACACATAAAATACAGCCTATGTGCCATAATATAAATGTAAAATATATAGAATAGATATTTTGATAATTTCACTCCAAAATCCACCCTATATATATCACCCGCCTCCCCTGACTACCGCAAACCGACTAGGTCTATTCTAGCTCTAATCAGTTCTCGTGAACTTAAATTTTAAAAACCGTGATTAATACGGCTTTTTTTTTCGTGACTAGTTACCTCTCGCATAGGTAATTAGTCCAAACATCTTTATTAGGTAAGACTATAGATTAGGGAGGGGGGGAGGATTTTCCCCGACCCTACCAGGAAACACCACTGTCGCCAACTCGTTGCCCTCGGGCTCAAGTTAGCTCTCGCACACGTAAATTTTCATTAACTAATTACTATGGTTTTTTTTCCCTAGCTAATTACCTCTCGCATAGGTAAATATTCAAAAAGTCCTTATTATGTGGGCGTTGTGGTGGGGCGAGGCGGCTGGGACACTCCGTCCCCGACTGATTCCCCGTGCGCTCTACCTCTTTAAGCTCTCGCGAACTTAAATTTTCAAACCGTATATATATATATATATATATATATATATATATATATATATATATATATATATATATATATAGGGTGGATTTTGGAGTGAAATTATCAAAATTTCTATACTATATATTTTACATTTTTATGTAATACATATATATATATATATATATATATATATATATATATATATATATGATGATTTTTTTTTCTATTTCTTGAACTAGTTAATCGCAGTTATTTGAAAGAAGAAACAAATCACTACCTAAATTATATGAGGCACACGAAAGAAAATATATCTTCCACTATATTATTTTTATTTAATATAGCTTAAATGTTCTACAAAACTTGTAACACTTAAAAAGGCCTTTTTGCCCTTGTTCAAAAAATATTTTGGTAAATACAGTTTTAAAAAGTGCTAACGCTTACAAAACACGCTTAGGAAAATGTGTTAGAACATCAATTTTTAAATGAATAATTCTCCTTCAAGTTAACTAGCAATTAAAACGTTTTATAACTTTTTCTAGAGCGTTTCAGGCATTTTAAACATTTTTTTTTTCCAAAATGTAAAGGTAAAATTGTTATTTCGTGATTATGTTCATTCCAAGCTAATGTATCTGATATTACTAGATAGATCAAATTTTAACAACAAGAGATAAATTATGTTTAACACGTCTATGCAGGACTGTAATTCATGCACCTCACCCATTGGCAGTTGATCTTAATGATTTTCCCTATATCGGACGGGAAATATCCCAATACCCAACAGTTGTGGAAAATTTTGTCATTGACTTAATTGTCCGATACGGCAGTCTAGTGCAGGCCACCTGTGGTGCAAGCTGGCGTGAACGTGTTAAAAAATATAATGTCTGTTAACCTTACAAAATTATTTATAAAAGACATCTTCTAGATTAAAACATAAATTCTGAAAATATTGGGATGATTAATTATAGTATTTTAAATTTCTTAAGCGGCAATTCTTATAGCTCTTGGTAAGAAAATTTTGACATTTACATCTGGAAAAGTTTTTAATAAACAAGTTTTCCATCTTAAATATTTAAGTTTAGAATGTATTATTCATTGCCGTTATTATTCTGTTTTATTGCTTTGAAATATAATGGAACCTAGATGATATAATATTTAATTAGACTTAAATTACCTGCAGCATTAAGTGATCCTTTCAGAAGTGAAGGTTGCATGGATGCCCAAAGGTCCCAAGTGACGAGGGACATAGGTGTTCCATACTTTGTCGTAGTACCTGGAACCAGAACCAGACTAAGTCACCTATCTCCTCCGATCGATGTAAACCACACATGCCTCTTCTAGCTTTACTTCAACACTACTTAGAAAAAGAATAAAAGAAAAAGAGAAAGATGCAGAGAAAGAAAAGTGAAAGAATAAAATAAATAAATATAAATACTCAATCCATGCTTAAAGTAGAAATATATAGGAGTAGACAAAAGTAATAAAATGTTATGACATGCGAAAGTGAAGACAGATGTAATACCAGAGCCAAGGGATGTGTACACAAGATGACTGACTTTCTTTTTTTCATGGTTAACTATTGAAAGATATAACCTTGATTAAATGAAAATTATAAATTAACATTTGTAGACAAGATTTAATAAAATATTCTAGAAAACAATCTCAATTCACAAAGAAACAAATCAAAACAACTAGAACTAATAATATGAATCATTAATCAGACATGACAGGAAAATTAATCAGGTATACATATGTAGTATAATTATTGGTATCAAGTATAATTATTTTATCTTTTCAAATTAATATATATTACAAGAGTATTGTATTTTAGTTAAAAAAATTATTTATATATATATATATATATATATATATATATATGTATACATATATATATATATAATTTTTTAACTAACATACAATACTGCTGTAATTCAAACATTTTTATTTATCTATTAAAGATGGAAAAACTCAATTTAAACTAATTTTTAACTATAAACAAAATATTTGAATATCAAAATAAATGTTAAAACTGTGTCCGCAATAATTGAATACATTAAATTATAAGTAATACATTCCAATGTGTGATATATTTTTTTCCTATGAGTGTTACAACCATAGAATACTTAACACTATATACTTTGATTCATAGAATAATAATCTTTAATTTCTATACAGTAAAAAACAATGAAAAAAGAGACAATCAAAATAAATGTATTACTCATAAAGACGATCCTTCATTGAACTGTAAATTAATTTAATGAGAAAACAAAAAGAATTCTTAGGACAATGGGATAGTTATTAATACACACCATGCAAGTAAACTTTTTATTTAAATGTATAAATAAAATAATATTTAAATTTAAAAAAAAGTAAATAACAAGTAATGATTTGATAAACATGTCATAGAATAAGAGGTAATATAAAATCAGTAAATAATTAATCAGAATAATTAAAAAAAGATTAAAGATAATTAAGACATGCTATCATAAAAATTAATTCAGAAGCTATAAAAAATTTGTAAATCAAAAGTAAATTTTGAATGATGCAGACAACAATAAATTGTTAATAATACTATATAGTTCCATATTATTCGGTTGTATTCTTCTTAACCACAAGAAAAAACTGATTATATTTCCATTATAAAACGTATTGTAGAAAGGCCAAAATTAAAAATATAAATTTTTGAGCAATGTATGTCAATTTTTAAATAAGCAATCTTTATTAAATTATTAAATAAACAATCTATCAAAACCTTATTATATTTTGAATAATTAATAATAATAAAAAGACTACGGTTATTACTACCCATTAAAAATTATATATATTAAATTTGATTTGAGAATTGAAAAGTAATGATAACTTATTAATACATTAGCAGTCAAAATTAATTTTCTTAATCACAGGTAACCCTAGACTTGATTATAAAATAAACAATACATGTATATATCATAAAATAATAATAAAAAACTAACTTAACAATTAAGTACATACAAAAATGGCAAGGTGGTCGGGTATCCAAAATATTGTAAGAAGTAATATCTCATCATTTTACAGTGCTTATTACATCACCTACTTGCCAATATGGTTAATACAATTAAGGTAATGAAAATTCAATATTAAAATTAGGAAATTTAACCATTATTAACAAATATAAAGTAATGATTTGTAATATTAACAAATTTAATATAAAATAAAAACATTTACTTATAAAAACAAAAAACAAATGTATGTATGTATATATATATATATATATATATATATATATGCACACGTTTAATATACATCCAGCAATATTAAAAGAAAAGAGAAAAAAAATATTAACATATATAAGTTGAGGTTAAAGTAAATTTGATTAAATTCATGAAAGGCACTAATTTCCACGATGAGCAATACATAGTTTCCAAGCAATTATATATATCACATTTAGTTAGAGAATTTTTAAGGTAACAAGGAATGTCACTCTGCAGTCACCTCTTTCTTAACATAATTATTCATGAGGTCAAGCATGTCTTTGTGTTGACGTTGCATGTGTCTAATGTGGTGGGACTTGCGTTTGCACTTCTGAGGGCAGAATGGACACTGGAACTGTGGATCCTTGCCACATTCCCAAAGGGTATGTCGTTGAAGTGAATCCTTGCGAAGGTATGTCCTACCACAGCTGGGACATGGAAAGACACCATAGCTTCGTCGATAGCGCCTTTTCTCCTCCCCTGGAAAACACTCATTCATAAGTTAACTACACATAGTTGCATGACAGTCACCCAAGCCATGCCATGCACCCTTGCACCACGGGAATATAATGATAAAAACTCATGAATATGAATATATTTTTATTATATTATTAAAAAAAGTAATAAACCACATCACCGATTAAATAAAATCAAATTTATAAGAACATAGAACATCTTTTTCATTTATATACACACGAATAAGCTCTACTTCAAAACAAATGAAAATAAACAACATATCATTTTATTTCAAGGTGTTCCAGGCTTTAAATAATGGTAAGCCTGGTAGATCTACTATCGCTGGATGCCGAAGTACCATGTGCCGTTGCAAGTTGTGTTTATGCTTTGAGCGATAAGGACAGTGTACACAGACATGTTCTGCTTCCTTTCCACATTCATGGCGTTTATGCCTTTCCAAATTGTGAGAATAACGATAACCTCGCCCACAGCGACAGTAGTGAAGAGTCTCCAGACCACAAAGTTTTGTATCTGCAAAGGGCTAATTATTAGAACATTACAGTTTTATGTATTAGTCTAGGTAAAATAAAATCTTAGTATTTAAGAAACAAAATAATTAATAAAATAAAAATAAAACAGTCATTTAATAATTTATTTAGTTAGCCAATTAATTAATTAATTAAGCAAATGAACTTAGTTATTAATAAAATCTAAGATTCAATTCGGCATTCTTACAAATGTAATATAATTCTATAAATAACTTTAAATGAGCAATATAGGTCTAAACATTATTCATAAAATCTAAGCATTTTTTTTTATTTGTAAAAAAAATAATAATTACAAATATCAAATAAAAAATCATTTCTAATGCTACACAGAATAAAAACTTTTTTTTTTATCACTTGAACAAGACTAGACAATTAAATATATGTAATTTAAATGTAACATCTATTTAAAAAAAAAACCAATTTATCAGTTGATGTAAAGGCAAAATTAACAAATAGAAAAAAATATATTAAAATTTAGATTTATGAAATGATTTAAGACAAAATATCTAAAGATCCTAACAAAACAACTTAAAAAAATTAACAATGAAATAGGAGGAATAAAGATTGAATGAAAGATTTATATAATGGATTAAAACAAAATGTCACATCTACTTGCGATGTGTTGGTTGTGTATAATAGGTGAAAATAAAGTTTGAAATCCCCAAAATTTGAATTCTTACTCAAAATATTTTTTATTGATTAGCTGAATGCATTATGCGTATGTAATAAAAAAAAAAAAAAAAAACTAGGCAAAAATAATGCTGGTGGGTATATAAGAAGCAGATATCAAAGTGTTAAGATAAATCTTCCAACCACAATTTTTTCTTTAACAAAATGAAACAATGCATGTGATAGGTTAATTTGGATAATAAAACATAATACTAGACCCAATTATACAGTAAAAATACTAAAAACCAAATTAATATATCTAAAAACAGAAGTTAGAGGAAAAAATAATCTAAGCAATCATGTTCTAATAGCTTTTAAAGTAACTTAGTCAAAAAACAGATTAAGATGAAGCCTGAAACTTTAAATGCAAGGTGAAAAAATAATAAAGCTTATAATTCCTGAAAAAGCTTCAGAAGTTTAATTATCCAGACCTAAATCAAACTTAATCTCAAATGGTTAAATGATTAAAACCTAAAATTTATGTAAAGTATAGAACTAACAAACAAACCAAGGCACATAAATGTTATACTGTAAAAGTTAAGAAGTTCAAAAAACAAAATAAACACTAAATTCTGATCAAGAATATAAAGTAAATCAATGTACAAGGTAGATATAATGAACAGAAAATTTCTAAAATCACTGTAAAACGTTAATATAACTTTTATAAAAAATAGATATGAGGCCTAACGTTTTTTTTTTTTTTAATATCTTACTCCTGCTGTCAAAATTGTTCGCACTTCATAACATTATTACTGAAGCCAACTGCCAATAGTCAAATTGAAGTCAAATCCTATCTTAAATAATGTGCTTATTTAAATTAAAATTCTAGTTAGTTTGATTTGAATAATTTTCATTGAAAATATTGGACTCGCCTAAACTAATTGGAAGTCTGGATCAACATGAATCAATTCATATAATGATTAATGAAAATGAATAAATCAAGTTGATAATTCAAGAAAAGAGGTGAGCCCTTATATACAGCAAGTTTATAAGTTTTTACTAATATTGTTTTTTAGCTTTGAGATTTTAACAAAACTCTATTTTGCAATACTAATAATATTTTTTTGCAATATGTTTTTATGTGTACACATATATATTGCTTATAAAACATGTTAAAAATTTTACATTCTTTGACAAAAAATTTGATATTAAATAAAATAAACAATATATAGTCTAAACAAAGGGCAAACAATATTTGAAATAAAAAATTTACAAAAAAAAAAAAATAGAGTTTTCATTTTAAAGATATGGAGTTAAAGAACAGCAGATAAGCGGAGTCTCAAAACAAATTTAAGAAAAGATAGTTCAAACTCATTGAGTTTTCAATTCAGTAATTATACCTGTACCTAAAACGAAATAATCAGTATGATCAATAACAAATGTCATACATTTATTCACCTACTTCAAAAGAAAACCAGCATTGAAACATTACTAATACATAATAAAATATAATAAGCTTTTATGATTTTCAGGCATCAGATCAGTCTTCTATTTGAAAAAGGCACTAACAGTGAGGTAAAAAAAGTGTTAAAATAAACTCATTATGAATGTTTTTCAAATTTTAGATTCTCTGCATTTGCTTCATGCTTTCTAAGTACATGACATCTCATGTTGTCTGTGCGCCGTGAACGATGCCCACAATAGGGACACTGAAGAAGAGGTTCCTTCCCACAATTCATTTTTTGATGACGTTTGAGATTGTCAACCCTAGAGAATTTCCTCCAGCATTCAGTGCATTTGTGTAATCCTGTCAAAGTGTTTTAAAACAAAACAAGTTAAAAAGAAATTCATAATATTTTGAATTCACTATGCATGAAAAAAAGAAGGTAATTTCAAAACAAAAACATGTATCCTAGAATAATATTATGTCAATGTATAATCTATTTTTAAATCCATAAATTAGGTACATAAAAGTGTAAAATTATAATTGTCATATATTACAATAATTCTAGTGTCAAAATTCAAATGAGAAAGGCTTCTATGTATTTGAAAAAAAAAAACAAAAAAAAAAAAAAAAGATTCATCTTCAAATATTACTTTACCTAAAAACATTACAGGTGTTCCAAACATGGGCAGATCCAGCCGATTGGAAAGGGGGGGACTGCAGTCCTAAAGGGGGGGCTGCAGCCCCATAGCCCTTCACTTGGATCTGCCAATCAGCTTTTCACCTTTATGTTCCTTTCCCACTACTAAAATTCTACTTGTTCTGCACATTATTTGTTTGTCCTTTAACTTGTTTCCTTACTTCAAGGAAAGTCAAATTCTATATTTAAATGATGAATTAATTCTCAAAGGGAGGGGCTGCAGCCACCACAGCCCCATCCTAGATCCTCCAATGGTTCCAAATGATAATAAACTAGTAAAGGATAATCTAATAGTTCTGATATTCAATAGTCAGGAAAGCCTACAGATTGCGGTGGAGGAGTGGTTTGAGGAGCTTAAGCTAAGAGGTCTCGCCATAAATCCGGCTAAGAGTAAAGTTATGCAAGTAGGCAGGGAAGAGACCGAGCTCAGAATAGTGTGTGATGGGCAACAACTTGAGCAGGTGGACAAGTACACATACCTGGGCACCATCTTCAGCAGGGATGCTAGAATCGAGCATGAGATACTCAACCGAGTAAAGAAGGCCAATCAAGTACTGTTCCAAATATCTAATACTCTTGTGGGAAAGTAGGAAAGCAGTCAAGAGGCCAAGCTCCGACTGTTCAAAACGGTGTTTCTCCCAGTCCTGCTATACGGATCAGAGAGCTGGGTTCTTCTTGACAAGAGCGCTAGTAAGGTTACCGCAAATGAGATGAGGTACTTAAGGAAAGTAGCTGGAAAGAAAAGGCGGGACCGAGAAAGAAATGAAAGGATTCGGGAACAACTCGGCGTAACACCTGTGCGGAATATAATTGAAGAATGTCAGCTTAAATGGTACGGGCATGATTGTAGAATGGAAGATGAGCGTCGAGCAAGATGGATATTGGAGGCCAGACCAAGGGGTCAGTGACCAGTTGGCAGACTGAGAACCACATAAAGCCAGTATATAGAGAGACTCGGGAGCGAACGCGGCTCGTCCTTGACTGGAATTAAAAGAATGGCGCAAGATAGGGATGCCTACAGAAGATGGGTAAAATCAACTCCACACTAACAGCACGAAGGAGATAGGGAAAGAAGAAGAAGAAGGTTAATCTACAATCAATTCAATAACTTCAAAACCATTATCCTTATTAAAGAAATTAACAAAACAAAACAAAAAAACTACTAAAAATCTTTTAAACAGAAAAAATGGAGAATCAGATCAGGTCATTAACTGATTAATTATACAAAGCATTTTTTGTTTACTTTTTGCTTAGCTTGCATAAAAAACATTAAATTGAAGCATTTTTAAATATAAATAACTGAAAATAAATTAAATTCTGTTATTTAATTTAAATTTTGTGCAGACATCATTAGCCCAATAGATCTTCTCCTTATAGCTGCCTGGATTTCTCTTGAACTTGAAAGAGAAACTGTAAAATTAATAAAATACAAGCAAGCCTTTATTTTTTATCCGATACTAGTTATTGATAGAGCTAACAAATTGAATAAAATGTGTATCAGATTTTTGTTCTAATCTCAGAGTGGAAAAGTCCAGTATTTAAACACCATCTGTGGATTATTTTCTTCACCATTAAAAAAGAAAAAAAGAAAAAATTACCACCTGTATCCAAGGAAGGCTATGAGCAAAACAATTCGGTGTCTTAACGCTGAGCTGTTCATTATATTTTTCTTCATCACATAAATATATTAATTTTTATTAGCTAACCAGTCATAAACTTTGCAGAACATTTTTAAAGAAATTTAATTTTCAATATACAAAGATCATCTTGGTTTTTAGCACCTTAGTGAGTTAGCCCTTTAACCATTTAAGGCAAGCCTTATTAATCAATTACACAAATATAGGACTAAGTTGCCAATCCAAAGATACCACTCTATTATTTTATGTGTTCTTGCATTTTTTTTATAAACCCAAAATATCCAATAGCATTGGCATTCACTATTTCCGTTGGTTGGTTTATTGTATGGTATATTTATTAGTTCAAGTTTAAATGCTTTCAGCTATTCTGAGATGTTGAGAATAGTTCACATTTGCCATTTTCATAGATCAGAATCGAAAAATAAAAATAATTAATAACTAACCCAATTATAAATCTTGATTACGGTTTATAAAAGCCTTCAAATAATCTAAACCCTCAAGAAAAAACAAAATATATAGTATATATTTGTTGTTTTTAATGACAATTATAAAATCTAATATTTCTTGGAGGTGTTTACATTTACAGTCAAGAGATAAAGCAGAAAGTAATTTTAGTAATATCTTCATCAATAAACTTAATTAAAATGATTTAAAAATAATTATAAACAAAATTCATTACACTTAAGGAATAATTAATAGTAATAATTGACAGTCCCCATACAAAATTTTTATTACATTGACATGGCATAGCACTGGTTTTTTCCAAAAATTATAATTTTTCTTTACTAATAAAGCTCCCATGGCTTATGTATAGTAAGTAGGAGGAATTGATCTGTAAATTTTTAAATTAAATAATTAAATAATTAAATAAAATAAATTTTAGGGTTAGAAAAAAAGATTTTGAAGAACTAATCTCAGACAACAGTCTTATTCTTAAATAATTGAAATATGTTAGTTTAATTTTTATACTAATATGGGTGAAGCAAGGAAAGTAATGTGGATAAGTGAAAGGAATAATAATAAAAAAGAACTTATTACCAACAATATATTTCTAACATATTTAATATATTTAATGCGTATTTATATAAGTATATATGAACTAAAAAAAAACAAAAAAATATATATATTATGTATGGCATATAAGTATATATGCCATACATAATTACACAAAAACACATGCTAAATCGTCATATACATACATAACATGAAAGGTAAATTAATGATATATGGACTGAGCATAGGAGTATTAATTGTTGAGAAATGCACTTAAAATATGACTCGAAAAAAAAAAAAGAACATAAAAAGAAAGTAACTACGCTTTTGTGTTCTTAGGAACTTAACACAGGCTTTGGTGAATTTGTGCTATTTTAAAATTTAATATTCCATCTATATATATAAACATATATAAAAATAGGCTTTCTAATCAGCTAAAATAAAGGACGAAGGCACCTTTATCCCTGATATTTGGTTCATTAATATGAAGACTTAAAATATTAAATATATAAATATAAACAGGCATCAACGGGAGAGTTTGAATTAAATAAATATTAGGGCAATAGGATGAAAAGACATCTTTGCATATGTTAAAAAAGAAATTAACTAAAACATATGGCATCAAAATTTGGTCCCCAATAATCTCACTGGCTGCCAAAGCTTAATTATTCTTTGTCTTTAATAATTTTTTCGCAATAAACTCTCTCCCATGGCAAAATTAATTTCAATTAGTCAGACCTTATTAGGATTTGTGAAATATTCCACACCAACACATTTTGAAGTCTTTTTTTTTTCTTTTTCCCAAGTCATGAGCTGAACTGGTTATTTTAATATCTTAAGTTACCTTTAATAAAAGACTAGTGAGCTATGTGGTTAACTTGTGCATATCTGCTAATTCTTAATTAATGCAGAAAAACAACTAGTGCATTAAATAGAGCTATACTATCCTGCTTAGGAGTAACATACTATTTAACAATAACTATTACATATTGTACTACCACCTGTTATGGGAACAAATATTATTTATTTTAATTTATTAGTACCTATGTCATTTTTTAAGATGCATATTTAATCATTCAATTAAATAAATCTAATGTACTTAATTAGCATTTACCAGTGGATTGAATAAAAAACAAAATAAAAACTAATGAAAAATGAATTAAGAAGATAATTAAAAAGAATTATAATCAAAGCACTCACGGTTCAACTCAAGACAGACTTATAGCGAAATTCATTGTGATTGAACTGGTAAGGTTTTTCTTATAACTGTAATAAATATATATGTATATAAACTTCTTATATAATAAATTATTATTTAAAACACCACTAAAATTACATCTAGTTTAATTTGTATTCACATAAAACAACAAGGTACTAAAACCCATTTTGGTAAAAGAAGAACAGAAAAATATATTTATATATAAATATAAATTTAAAAAATAAAAACCATAGTTGATACAAATAACCCTAATATAGTAAACTAATATATATATATATATATATATATATATATATACCAAATATAAAAAAAAAAATAAAAAGAAAACACAATAATATACATATATGTATATATAAAGGCTAACATTATTTCATATAAATAACTCTATATAAAACACTTTTTAATATAAATATTAGAAATAATGTGTACATAGATTTGGCAATATTTGTACTTGAGGGTTATATTTTTTATTTCATTTTGAAATAAGCATTAATTCTATTCAGAGTATTGGCAGTAAGTAACCTTCGGTTCTAAAGCTTCCTCAAGGAACAAGAAACAGCTAAGACTAACAAAATTAAATTCTATCCTATCCCAATAATGACAACCCAAAAAAAAAAAAAAGAAACGTATACAATTAGAATTTTTAGTTTTAAATGGAATAACATGAGCTTAACTAATTTTTTTTTCTTTCAAAACATATAATTATAATTTATTTTATAAAATATAAATAAAACAAATATTAAAATTTCTAGGTCATAAACAATGAAAAATATAAAAGAAATTACATAACAAAGGATAAAATATATTATTAATATTAAACTATTGTTCTTGTTTTTGTAAAGGTAGAAACTCATTTTTAAGTTAATGTATTTAACTTTAATGACTTAAAAAAACAATCCACATTATTGTTGAAGTTTTTAGTTTTGTTATATGTATGTGATAAGAAATATCAAGAAGGTGAAGACACCATTATTTCTATTAAAAGAACATACAAAGAAATTTGTTCCATGAGAAATTGAATAAGCTACTGACTGCTGAAGAAAAAATTAAATAAACAAGAAATTGGTATGACATAACAATGAGGTAGTCTTCTTTACAATATGGTCACTTAATGGTCAATTAAATCTTTGATATGGTTACTTCAGGAAGTCATAAAGTCTACTCTGCTGGAAAAGCAGATTCTAAATTAATTATAAAAGTACGAAAATCATTGATAAACTATTCTTATAACAAGCTACTAGAAATATCTGTTAATAAAAGCAATTTAAGATTCAAATATAAACAAAGACTCAAATAGATATTCAAACCAGCCCTAGCTGAAAGTAAAACGAGCCAGATCCAATATTTAAAACCTCAGGCCAGTAAACATTTATTTAAAAAGATGGTTTAATGTTTCTTGATATCAAGATTCCCTCAACCAAAAAATTTGTAATAACAGAAATATGGGTAACTAAGATCTAATTTCTTTAAGAAAAAAAATAAAAACACTGAATAAAATGTTAAGCAAGAGACACAACCTTTTCCAAAAAGGTAATTAAATTGAAGTGCCCTGATGCTTTTTAACAGAATATATAGCATTTGTATAAATATAATAATTTGTAGATGTCAAACAACAAATATAACTAACAACTAACAGTATAGCTACATCATAACTTACAACAACGGCAAGAATTATGACATCAGGCCAAAAAGCTTTTAAATGTCACTTAATTTCAAAAAGCTTAATATAATGCTAAACAAATCCAGTCGTTGTTTAAGGTTGTTCATAAAACATAATTCATCATCTAATACAAACATGAATAACCTACAGTGAGATTAAACATTTTAAATAGTATTAAATATTTACAAATCTAACTTTGCTTTGAACAATTGAGCAATTAAATTGATATCTTAAACTACAAAACAATAAATCAGTTTATTGCGTATACAATTATCTTGGTAATAAAAAACTGTTAATATGATGACTGTATTATTAGGAACTTTTTAAGAATTTATTATTAACAATTAAATGTTAAAGCAGTTATGTGGCACTGTGACTAAGAAAGTAACTTAAAACAAAGAACTGCTGTCCATGGTACATTAAAAAGATACTAAAATGTAAAGAAAATCACACTATAATTATAATAACAGTTAAAATAATTAAATAAAATTAATAGTAATAATAAACCTGATCAAAATTAGAGGTAACAAGGATATTTTGAAATTCAGTAGAAAGCATTTCAAAAATAGAAAAAAGGCACTTTAGGACGGCTAAAACACTTAATTTATGAAAAAAAAAAATTTGAATCCGAAATTTTAAATATTTTTTATAAATAATAAAAATGTAAAACTGAAAAGGGACTTAACTTTTGAAACCTTGGTTTGAAAAAAAATATATATATATATAAAATAAAATAAAACATAATAATAAATAAAAAACAACCTGAAAACAAACAAATTAGGCATATAAAATTAAATATGTCAACAGAATCATATGAATTATAAATCATCCATAACTTGAACACTGCTCTGAACCAACAATAAACTGTTCTTGCTCTTCTATTTGTAAATTCAGTTTTTGTTTAAACCTTCATTTATAAACACACATAAAAAAAAAAAAAAAAAAAAAAAAAGGTTTGATGCTTAATTAAAATCCCAACAAAATCAACCTAGCTGGGGTAACAGTTTAAAAATATGATCCACATACTTCTAAGGTTTCATTCACTAAGAGACTGTTTCAAATTAATGAATTTTAAAAATCACAGTTCAATTCAAAGTATGTAGTTTTATACATATTATTTCTTTACTATTGAATGAAAAAAACCAACCATGATCTCATTAGCAATTCAAAAAATCAGATTTTTGATTGGCTGATATTATATCCCACCAGGAAAATAGTGCAAAAATAAATATGGATCTATCAAAGAAGTAACAGGTAAGAGAAAAAAAGTAAAATAGACTTTTTGATCAATAAATTTGTGAAAGAAGGGAAGGTAAAGTAAATAATGTTAAACTTAACTGAACACTGGAGTAACTAATTTTATAGATAATTAACCAATCATCAACTCCCAACTAACATATTTTATATTAAATGAGGTATTTTTTCTTAAATAAGACATGTTAATTAAAAGTAAACAATAAAGGACTGACTGCTCCATATGATATTTATCATTCAATATCTTAAACAAATTTATCAAATGGTACCATTAAATTACCATTTAAATAAAAATGCCAGCCTAATGACCTAAAATGAATAAGTTAATAAATAAAGATACAAATGGACCATAAAAACCAATTTCAAACAGGTTTTATGATTAAAGAAACAGAATGGAATGCTTATTACCGTGAACGATTAGTACACAAAAATCATTCATTAAACATGAAAGTCAAGGCAATATATATAAAATAATAATTTGAAGAATACGGATGATTCAATCAATTGCTTTACAAGAATATTCCATTAAAAAAAAAAATAATAATAAAAAAAAAAAAACTAAGACAGAGTGAAGAACACGGTTGAACCAAAGAAGAAGGTGAGTTCAATATACAAAAATGCAGAATTAATAGAGAATAAATGACTATCTCAAACTTGAAAACAAGAACAATAATATGTCGATAAACAATAAATTATGAAATTCTAATTGGCTCAACTAAAAGTTAGACCTCATCCTCATCCATTCTATCCTTTCGAGTTACTGCTAACAAATTAAACAAGAAAATGCCATACTTGAAAACAATACGATGATTTAAATTTGGTCAAAAATTATCTCTTTCTTTGGTTAAGAGGCTTAGTATATTGAAGGAGAAGAGCAGTGTTTTAGGATTGTAAGGTTCACTAGGTCCAAGGTGACTGTAGGTGATGCTCAGGCTTATGGGCCCTGGCAATGTGAAGCATGAGATTGTAGCGCTGCTTTGTCTTGCGAGGACAATAAGGGCAGTGAAACTGCGGCTCCTTGCCGCACTCAAGCCTCATGTGGCGCCTTAGGGTGTGCTGTGAAGAGTATGTCTTGTGGCAAGTTGGGCATGCTATGTTCCTAGAGACTGACCCTCTCCCGCTCCCTGACTTGAGACTCTGCACCAGCGGCCGAGACACCACCCACCTCTCTGTGGACACAACACCAGGTGTGTTACCCCACTCTATTATTTCCCCTCAATTTTAATGTACAGACCAATAGAAAAGTGTGAGTCTGAAGCACACTTATAACGGTTATTTAGGAAAGGATTTGTAGTACACGTGTATGTGTGTTTATATATATATATATATATATATATATATATATATATATATATATACACACACACACACACAAAAACACAAAAAAAAATATATACAAACCCACAAAAATAATCCTCCCAAATTTAATATATTAGCTAGCAAATAATAAAATATCATAAAAAAAAAAAAAAAAAAAAAAAAAAAAAAAAAAAAAAAAAAAAAACTCAGTAGTTTCAAGAAAAATGGATGAGCCAGATAACTATATTTTAATAACTATTATTTTATGGCACTGGAATATATAACATACAAAAATAAGATCATGAGATGTAATGAATAATTTATTACTTGAAATAAATATATAGCACTAGTTCGGATTCCTATTGTACCAATAAGAACCCAAAGCACTAATTGGGTTCTTGTTTGGACCTACGTCTGTGGGGTGAATGATAATTTAGTCTCCATCAATTATTATTATTATTATTATTATTGAAGAGATTGCTCCTGACCCCAAATTAGTTCCTATGAAATCGTTCGATAAAAATTGCAAGAAACTGGAAATTGGGGTAAATCCTCATCAAGTAGGCCCCCTCCCAAGCCATTTGCTTCTGAAAGTTAAGTGAGAAGTAAGGCTGAATGACTACTTCTGGGCCTTACTCTGGCCAAACAGTTTCCTCATTGGTTTTATTAGTTTACTCTATATGTTCCTGTAGACCTTATTCTATTGAATATTATCTTACTTTTGTTAAACTCAGAATAACTTATGCAATAAGTTATGTTTCATTATAAAAGTATATATTTTAAAATCACTTTGCTCCACAAGGTTTCTTCCACCTGACCAATCCTTCCTCTTCGCTCATATCCATCATCATCAATATACATATAAACACAGAGTTATTTGCAATTGAACTGGATACTTTTAAGCAGAGATGGGAGAGGTCAGTTGGCATAATTTTGACCCCATATTCTGTTATCCTGGCTCTCAGCCGGGATCGGGATGGATGGCGAAAATGGGCTTCTGCCCTATGCCCCCACAATGGTGGCAACAGGAAATAAGTCAAGTAAGTCATTGTGTTATCCTAAGGATTTTTCGAAATATTTGCAATTTTATTTATTTATTTTTTACTTTCACTTATGTATATATGAAATATATAGTAAGGAAAGTATTGTGATTGAGAAAAATTTCGACTTCCGGTTTTCAACGGAAATACACGTTTTGGGGTCCCCTGAGTCCAAATAACCAAGTCCCACGAAATGGTGTGTGTGTGTGTGTGTGTGTGTGTGTGTGTGTGTGTGTGTGTGTTTGTGTGTGTGTGTGTGTGTGTGTGTGTGTGTGTGTGTGTGTGTGTGTGTGTGTGTGTGTGTGTGTGTGTGTGTGTGTGTGTGTGTGTGTGTGTGTGTGTGTGTGTGTGTGTGTGTGTGTGTGTGTGTGTGTGTGTGTGTGTGTGTGTGTGTGTGTGTGTGTGTGTGTGTGTGTGTGTGTGTGTGTGTGTGTGTGTGTGTGTGTGTGTGTGTGTGTGTGTGTGTGTGTGTGTGTGTGTGTGTGTGTGTGTGTGTGTGTGTGTGTGTGTGTGTGTGTGTGTGTGTGTGTGTGTGTGAACAGACTAGCTCAAAAACCATGAACCGTGCGAACTTGAAATTTGGTATTTAGTGTATATATATGCCCGCGATGTGACAGCAAAAATTTCATCAAAATTGGTCAAACGGAGGGGACACTTCACTTCATAACTTTTTTTCCAATATATAGCTTTCTTTAAATCATCTCAAAAACAGCTTTAATGATTTTGATCAAATTCGCCATGTTTAATGAAAATAAGGTGTTCTTTAATATCAGATAAGCTTTATCGTTATTAAAATGCTCTGAGGGGGCTTAAATGGGGAAGGGGCCTTTTTTGTTTCCCTGTAAAGTACCCTTGTTTTTGTTTATATAGAAAAATTAACTATCTCTCATTACGCCTAAAAATAAGAAATGGCTAAATATGAGATATGAAAAAAATCAAGTAAACATATAGAGGAGAAAAAAAGAAAAATATTCCGTCAATTCATAAAATACGTTGAGCACACACATGCCGCGGAGTAGGCCTTTAATGACTCATTAAAAAATTAATGTTCATAATTAAAGTCGTTCTGTTCATTTAATGGAAATTATTTGTTTTCATGGTAACTAAATGAAGTTTCCAACAACTACATAGAGAATTATAAAATCAGACGACTTGTAGTATTATGCTTACATGGCCGAATTATTAGTAAAATCTTTTAATTAGTAAAATCTTTTATTTAATTATAAAAAAAAAAATAGTGTTTTTTATAGAGCAAATAAAAACAAAATTAAAAAATGAATGTGGAAAAATGTGTCTTTGAGAAGTGGCAATTCACAAAACACGTCAATTTCGAATTTAAGTAAGTTCGTAAGTGAAAGTTGTGTGTTGCGCGCACGCACCATATTTTTTTTTTCACAAATATTATTTATTTAAGATAGCAAGGCCAGTAATAGTCTCATCAGTCTTTTTATAATGTTTTATTGATACATTTTCAAATTTTCGCCTGTTCAGGCATCATCAGGAAAAATATAAGATATATTAATGGTAGAGCACCAGAAGGGAGATCAATCACCAAAACAGTCCCTTGCGGGAACTGACACGCTGACGCCTGAACAGGCGAAAATGTATCAATAAAACATTATAAAAAGACTGATGAGACTATTACTGGCCTTACTACCTTAAATAACTATCCTTAGTCTCCACTTATTCATTGGTGAATATTTGAAAAAATTCTTTATCTTTCAAAAATTAATTTAAAAAATCTAATTAATAGATTTTAATTGTTTCTGTTTTATAGTAAGCACATCATTAATTCTTATTACTATGTAATAATAAAATCGTAATTATCTCCATCCATACAGGAACTACAGGCTGTGTCCTTAAAAAAAAAAAAACACAAATAGAATCTATATAAATGTCATTACTCTCAGAAAAAAAAACAACCAGTTAATTGAGTCTGCATGTGATTTAAAAAAAAATCTACACATTTTTAGCTATCTAAGGAGGTATAAAACACTAAATTTAGTTGCAAAACTTTAGAGCAAATGCAATAAACCGAGAATCGGGTTTTAAAAACTGAATGTGAGTTTGCAATGAAGAAAATAAAAACAAAACATGGAGTCAAGATTTGTTTCATTATTTAAAAATCTGGTGCGATGCGTGTAACACACAACGATCTCAAAGTCACACATTTTTCCATTTTCATTTACATTTTTATTTGTATTTGCTCTTTAAAGTACACTAAATTTTTTTATTATTAAATATAAGTTTTTACTAGTGATAATTCGGCAATGCAAGCATAATACTACAAGTTGTTTGATTTTATAATGCTCTATGTCGTTGTTGAAAACTTCATATAGTTACCATAAACAAATAATTCCCATTAAATGAAGAGAACTTCTTTGATTATAGACAATAATAACAGACTAGCTCAAAATTGGTCAAACGGAGGGGGTACTTAATTTAATAACTTTTTAGGTTTTTTTTTCAATTTAAAAAAAAACGGCTCTAACGATTTTGATCAAATTCGCCATGTTTAATGAAAATTAGGTGTTCTATAATATCAGGAAAGCATTATCATTATTAAAATGTTCTGAGGGGGCTTAAATGGGTAAGGGGCTTTTTTTTATTTCCAATAAAGTACCTTTGTTTCTGTTTATATGGAGAAATTATGTGTCTCCCGTTACGCCTAAAAATAAGAAATGGCTAAATATGAAATGTGATAAAAATCAAGTAAACATATAGAGGAGAAAAAAAATTCCGTCAACTCATAAAACACGAGTACGCCTTTAATGACAGACCATTGTTCATAATAATTAAAGCCGTTCTGTTCATTGAATAGAAATTATTTGTTTAATGGTTTAATAAATGAAGTTTTCAACAACTACATAGAGAATTATAAAATCAGACGACTTGGAGTATTATGCTTGCATTGCCGAATTATCACAAGTAAAAACTATTATTTGATAATAAAAAAAAAAAAATTAGTGTATTTATAGAGCAAATAAAAACAAAATAAGAAATGAATGTGGAAAAATATGTGACTTTGAGAAGTGGCAATTAACAAAACATCAATTTCTAATCTAAGTAAGTTGGTAAGTGAAAGTTGTGTGTTGCGCACACCAGAGTTGGGCATATTTAAATAAAAATCTGGTGCGTGCGCGCAACACACAACTTTCACTTACCAACTTACTTAGATAAGAAATTGACGTGTTTTGTTAAATATCATTTCCCAAAGTCACACATTTTTCTACCTTCAAATCTTATTTTTATTAATCGTTAAAGCCGTTTTTGAGTAAATAAAAAACCCCGTGAAAATGATACAAAATTTATTAAGTAAAGTCCCCCCTTCGGTTGATCAATTTTGATGAAATGTTGGCTATCACATATTTGGCATATACATACATCAAATACCCAGTTTGGTCACAATCGTGAAAGCCGTTTTTGAGTAAATAAAAAAAAGCACGTAAAAATGATACAAAATTTATTAAGTAAAGTGCCCCCTGCGGTTGATCAATTTTGATGAAATTTTTACAGACACATCTCAGGCATATAAATAGATCAAATACTAAGTTTAATCAAAATCGTTAGAGCCGTTTTTGAGAAAATCAAAAAAACACCTGAAAATGTTATAAAATTTATTAAGTAAAGTCCCCCTCTGGTTAATCAATTTTGATGAAATTTTTACAGTCATATCTCGGGCATATAAATAAATCAAATACCCAGTTTGATCAAAATCGTTAAAGCCGATTTAGAGTAAATAAAAAAAACACGTGAAAATGTTACAAAATTTATTAAGTAAAGTCCCCCCTCCGGTTAATCAATTTTAATGAAATTTTTACAGTTATATCTCGGGCATATAAATAGATGAAATACTCAGTTTAATCAAAATCGTTAGAGCCGTTTTTGAGAAAATCGAAAAAAACCTAAAAAGTTATTAAGTAAAGTACCCCCTCCCTTTAAGTAATTTTGATGAAATTTATGCTGTCACATCGCGGGCATATACCTACACTAAATACCCAATTTCAGGATCGCACGGTTTATAGTTTTTGAGCTAGTCTGTTCACATACACACACACACACAGACCATTTCGCGGGACTTGGTCATTTCGACTCAGGGGACCCCAAAACGTGTATTTCCGTTGAAAACCGGAAGTCGAATTTTTTCACGATCGCAATACTTCCACTTACTATATATTTCATAAATAGGTAAGTGAAAGTAAAAATGTAGTCATGATTATGACGAATAATCAAAAATGTGAATAATGATTGTAATCATCATTCACAAATCATTCTTAAGCGCGGAATCATTAATCATGAATTGTATTAATCACTGGTCGTGGTTTATTCCCGAATATAATGTATTCAACAATCATGATTAAGAATAATTCATTATTCATGATTACTCATTACTCATTAATCATGATTAAAAAAAAAAATCACAATTCTGAGTCTTGCTAATCATGAAAGATGATTGAAAATTTGTTTGCTTTTTCCATTCTTGTCAATAGACCTTTACTAATACCCATTGGAATTAGGGTCTAATTCTTTCCTTGTGACTTCAAATGCTGTTCAGTTGACTACAACCACTCTTAGGACTTGTCCTTGCTCATTAGGACAACTTTTAATTCAGAAATGCATCCTCCTCTTTTAAATTTAAATGAATAATGATTATGAATATATCATATTCATGATTGATGAATATTAGGTATTCATGATTGATGAATATTATATTAATCCTAGCTTATGAATAATGACTAACTGAATTTATCAGTATTCGTTAATCATGAATAACTGAATACCAGTTATTACTTATTCATTTCAAATTAATACCATAAACACTCAATAATCATCACAAATACTCCGCACTGAGTATGAATAATGGTTGGTTATTCATTATTCATTTGTTTTATGATTACAATTATTCATATTCATTAATCATTATTCAGATATCAATTTGCCCAACCATGGCATGCACGCACCAAATCCTCCTAATATGTTTAATTTAAAGCTTACCTGATATTAAAGAATGCTTGATTCTCATTAAACATGACGAGTTTGATCAAAATCGTAAAAGCTATTACACATGATAAACGCGAGATCGGCCAGCATAGCGCTTTCTTCTCTAGACACTAAAGATTTCCGGTAATCGCCGATAGAATCTGTCAAACATACCCTTATGAGGTAATAAGGATCTGTTTGCTATACTCTTCGTTAAGTAACTCTTCTCAGAAGAGGTGATTGGATGCGGAGCTGCAGCCATAATTTAATAGTAAATAAAAACTTTAAAATACGTAAAAATAAAAAGTAAAAATATGTAGGTCCCAAGATGACTGGAAAGAGTCTGAACAAAATGAACGACATGAGCAAACAGGACTTACAACAAAAACGACCTTTGGACAGAAATCTCATTCGCGCATTCACTACCAGTCTATTTCTTCATCAACCTCTGAGTCCTAATGATCGGAAGGGACTTCAAAATAATCAACCTTGCTTGTATATTTGATCACAAGACAGCACAATTAAAACTATTTACTAATTAAGAATCATCACCTGTTGTAAAACACATAGACAAGAGCCCTCATGTGACTGAAATGGAATTACTGTGTACAGCCATTAAGTGGAAGTTGTGCAATTTCCAAGATTTTGGAGACATCAAGATTGTAGTGTGGTCAAATTTATTTCAATAGTGATGATAATTATACAATTAATAATTGTAGAGTGGCAAAGCTAAGTGATCTAAGTGCCAAAAATTCATTTCCCCGTTTTTTATACCAAAATGATCTAAAAGCCAAGGCCAATGCGGTACGAAGTGATTTATCTAATTTATTTATTTATATTATTTAATTTAATGATTATATTTGGATAAATATAAATTAAAAATGATACATTCTGAGCAGTTTTTATTCATTTCCCGAAAATTTTGGTTTTGGTACTTAGATCACTTAGCTTTGCCACTCTACAATTGTTGTGAGGGTTTTCAACTCTATGGCTGCGATCACTAAACTTCAATCTTTGGAATTATGGTCACCAGGTCATATGGAGAACCTGGAAGGCATCCGTTTCAAGTACATAGAAAGCATTTACTTACCATGTACCGTTATTACATACCATGTAAAAGCATTACCACTTCTTCAGGATCAATTGATTTAGTCAAAACCTCAGGGCAGCTATGTTTAAATGGACCTTAAAGCGGTAGACTAACATCAAATCTATGGATGTCAATGATCTAGAGAGGATGGGCTACGAGGTGATTTTAAAGAAAACTAAGCTTCACCCAGAGACCCAGAAGATGCCTGGTTTTAGCCGCTCCACCATATTCTCAGCACAATGGGAATAACGAAAGAATTCCGAGAGTCCTCTCTCCTTGTTACTCAAAAACAAGGAGATAATTGAGGGCTGAAAGAATCATCTTTATAGATGGATGTTGGTTCAACTTATCTTCGAGTTTTTAAGATCTGAATATCTTCAAATCTTTGGATAATGAAGAACAGCTAATTTGTTTATTTAATCCTCCAGAAGGATATTTTTGTCATATACTCTTTATTATCTTACTGAGGCCTTGAGGATTTATTCCTTTTATTTCACTTCAATGTATTGTTGATGACTACCTTTGGTTTCTAATATTAATATAATATTAAAACTATTATACTGTATTTGATTGATTATTTTCTTGTTCTTATTGGTTCTGAAGATTTATTTTGCTGAATTTCATCTGCAATAAAACCATAGAAAAAAACCGAATGGTACTACCTCGTTGAGAAGTTTTGATTACTAATGAAGATTACAGGTGGCAATTTTTTTTCTTTTTCAAACAGCTCTACTTTTATGTACTATTACAGCTTTTAAATTAAGCTTTGACAACGGTCATGTAATAAGAAATTATTTCTCCCCACAGTAAAGAAATTAGAATTTTCAAATTTGAACATTCTTTTTGTCCACCTAGATTGAGTTTTCTACTGACTGTGCGCCACGCACGAATACAGCAATATATTTTGGGGAGTTCACTCGAGAGTAACACCCCGTACCAAGGGCGTACCCAGGATCAAAAGTAGGGGGGGGGCAAGCTAAAAACTAGGGGGTGGCAAGCTATGGTCGTTCAGGTTGTATGTAACACCTTACCGCGGAAAAGGTGAATGAAACCAAAATTATGTATAATTATAGCAGTGCTTTATAAACCATGTCATTACAAATATTTGCTTGAAAAAAATGTGTTCTATTATTGCTTCCAGTCTTAAAAGCCTACAAAATTATTGCTTCCAGCCTTCCAGGGGGGGGGCATCTGCCCCCCCTGCCCCCCGTTGGGTACGCCCATGCCCCGTACAATTTTGTACTTTTCACAGAAACTGATGCTGGGAATAAATAAGCATTTGCCATTTGTAGACGGTTATGTGGGTGGAAGCATATGTCGTTCCAAACCACCCGTTTCGGAGTACCTCTTGAACTACATTCCGGGGAGAAACTTCGATAGTAAAATTATTCCAGTTTAATTTGCAATGAATATTCCAGTTTAAGTTTGAAAAAATAAAAGGAATCAGAAAAACTAGGACTAAGACACTCCATCACAGTCTGAAGGAATCGTAGAACAGATGAACTGAACCCTAATCAGATACCTTCCAAAGGTAGTATCCGACCATCTGAGGGATTAGGACGGTAAAATCCCGTACTTCCTTATGGAATGGAATACGGATCAGAATTAAATGAATCCACAAGACAGACTCCTTTAAAGGTTATGTTCTATCGGAGATGAGGTTATGAGCGATATTCTTTTCAGCTACGAACCCGGAATGAATGTTACTGGACCAGATTATTTGTTCGAACTACAGAAGTGAATAGAAGACACTCACCATCAAATTTGCAAAAGCCCATGTTTCGCTAGCCATGTCTCTGTGTGAAGAGACACTGTGGTATCCGAGTCGACCAGGTCGGATACAAATGAGACCTCAATAGGATCTACAATTCATGAAGAAAGCAGGGATTCATCCCAAAGTTACAGAATAACTGGGTGGGGCCTTATGTCATAAAGATGACTAAGGAAAACGTTTAGTTGTTCACTATGAACTATTTGTACCATAAGCATGGAACCAGATTTAAAAAGAGGTCTTCCGTCGTGGGAGATCCAGCCCATGTGGTAAAGAAGATATCCAGGAGGAATGTTTTCAAGGTAAGGCATTATAATGGACGAAACCAAACATTACAACAGACGTTTATTTCTGTAACTTTTGTGTTGAATTGCCAGGAATGGTGATTATTATGGAACAATCTCTAAGGTTCGAGATAGATCTAGAATATTCTACGATGATTTAAGGAGCTAGATTCTTTACCAGCAAAGTTATAAGTTACTTATACGTTACATCATTCCTCGTCGTTTGCATGATATTTTAAAGAAACATTATTTTAAACGATATTAGTTTACGATTTGTTTATTTAAATTTTAAAAAAATAGAGTGATGCGCGCAAAACACAACTTTCACTTATGAACCTAGTTGGAGTAGAAACTGACTTGTTTTGATAAGTGTGTAAATGCAATTTAGAAAATTCACAAAAATAGCCTCTTTCCAAAAAGTATAGAGTATTATAATTTCTGCAAAACTCGAATCCAAATCCATTGAAAAGCAGAAGTAAAAATTTTTCAAGATAGCAATATTTTCCCTTACTATATCCTATATCCAGTAAAAATTTTTCAAGATAGCAATATTTTCCCTTACTATATCCTTATATATATATATAAGGATATAGTAAGGGAAAATATTGCTATCTTGAAAAATTTTTACTTCTGCTTTTCAATGGATTTGGATTCGAGTTTTGCAGAAATTATAATACTCTATACTTTTTGGAAAGAGGCTATTTTTGTGAATTTTCTAAATTGCATTTACACACTTATCAAAACAAGTCAGTTTCTACTCCAACTAGGTTCATAAGTGAAAGTTGTGTTTTGCGCGCATCACACTATTTTTTTAAAATTTAAATAAACAAATCGTAAACTAATATCGTTTAAAATAATGTTTCTTTAAAATATCATGCAAACGACGAGGAATGATGTAACGTATAAGTAACTTATAACTTTGCTGGTAAAGAATCTAGCTCCTTAAATCATCGTAGAATATTCTAGATCTATCTCGAACCTTAGAGATTGTTCCATAATAATCACCATTCCTGGCAATTCAACACAAAAGTTACAGAAATAAACGTCTGTTGTAATGTTTGGTTTCGTCCATTATAATGCCTTACCTTGAAAACATTCCTCCTGGATATCTTCTTTACCACATGGGCTGGATCTCCCACGACGGAAGACCTCTTTTTAAATCTGGTTCCATGCTTATGGTACAAATAGTTCAAATTTAATAATTTTTATTAACAATTAGCGTGTATTTGTACAAATCAAAATAAAATTATTCGTCATATTGCATTCTTTCTTTTTATACCATATCCAATTTTGCTGTGTATTCATAAAAATCAGAAGGTAATTATTTCATACTTTTCAGTGAATTTATTTTTACTGGTTCCAAGGTTTCGAAGTCGGTTTAATATTTTTTATAAAATGTTTTTATTTCATACTTTTTAGTTGGAGAAGATAACAAATGTAGAAAACCGTACGTTGGTTTAAAAAAAAAATTCGAAATCTTTTTATGCTCTACCACGTTTGTCTTTCCCAGGCCTTTTTATTATACAATAATTATATAAACCTTTTCTATTTTATGAATATACACAGAAAATTGGGAAAGCGGTGCGTGTATTATACAACTTTCAGCACACTACGTTTTATGATTATAAATGGATTTTTATTTTAAAAAGATCAATGTTCCATTGGGAAGGGTGTTTGCTAAATATTGTCGTCAGTACTTGTCATTTACATACATCATCAGTGTTCCGAGATGTGTTGAGTTAAATATACATAAATCCGGCCATTCCAAGATGATGTAGTTACGTCACTGAACAGTCGAGATTTTGGCCGGATTTAGACAAGATATCGTTAATGGAGAATCGATGAGGATGGTAATATGGCCTATAATAAATTGTAAAGTAATTTTGGAATTATGATCGCTTGAACATCCTTCTGAAAACTATGGAGATATTATACACTACTCCGGCAGAGACCGTTAATATTGCTTCATTTAAATCAATCGTTGGAAAAGTAGATTAAACATTATTCGATAGAAGTCGCAGCAAAAAAGGGGCAACCATAAAATTGATCGATATCAAAAAGACTGCCCCGCTAGGATAGAAGCAACAGGGTTTGGGACTCATTTTATGGTTAATTTCTTATTACGAAGGATATTATTATTTTCGATATTAGACTACTGATGTAATCCAAATAGCTGAGTCAATTATGTTCGTAATTCCTTTCGATGAATTTTTGACTAAATTTATTACCGAAGTACTATGAATTATATCCTTCGTAATAAAACATTATTCAGAATTAAATTGCTAAACACTGTTGCTTCAATTCTAATGGCGTAGCATTTATCATCATTTTTATCAATTATTTTCATGACCTTTTTTGCTGAGGGGACTATCATACAATGAGGTTGTTTTCGGGGAGTTGTCAAGTTTTATTTTGCAGTTTTTATTGATGGATGAACATCAGCAAAAGCCTCAATAGTTATAGAAACAAAGTTAAAAACCGATAATGGTAATTCGGATAACATAACAGAAGTGTCACCCATGAAGAAAAGGCACAAGATCTCCGACAAGAAATTCAACAGTGACCGAGTATATCCGGAAGAAGACAGAGGTATCCGAATCCTTTGTTAAGTCAACTGAAAATAAGCTGTTCCAGGAATTGTTGTATTCCTTTTTAATGTGCATAGTCAATAAAAGATATAAATCAAAATCTAATTTAAATCAATTATAGCTACGATTTTAAATTTAAAGGATCCTTCGGGAACTTGAAGAAGTCTTAAATTCTGCTTTAAAACAATTATCAATACTCAGTCTTTCTTCGAATTCCATGAATTTTGTGGTCTTATGATTATTACTTATGGTGTCCAACCGTCGATTAGATCTAAATTAAGAAGGTTTACTGTTATCGGTGAACAGGGATTGAAACAGTTATAACTTATTGAGAAAAAGTATAAAAATAACTGCTATAAAAAAACTTTTATTAATAACCTCTGAGCGATAAAAGTTTTTTTCAAAACTGTTAAATAAAAGTTCTAGCTCAAAAAAGTTTTAACTGTTTTAAAACTTTTATAAATCTAAAAAAAAAGTAAAAGTTAAACCTTTACTTATTACCTCTAACACAAAACTTAAAAAATTATAAAAAAAATATCTATTTCAAAATTGACAAAGGCAGTACTCTCATATAAAAAAAATATCCATGTATAATGCAATAAATAAATTGTAATTATCAATTCAGTCTTTTAAATTTGATCCTTTATTGGCCTCACACTATTTTTACAATAGTTGGTTCAACGTTTCGGCACTAAGCCATTTTCAAGAAGAAGACCTAAAATTTAGAATTTCAATACTTTTGAACTCAATAAATTAAAATAAAAAACATTCAAGTGAAAAAATATATGTTTTTACCCACCTGTGACTACAATTTTTAAATAAATTAGGCTGACTACCCTTGTCTAGCCTTGTCAGCCTAATTTATTTAAAAATTGTGGTCACAGGTGGGTAAAAACATATATTTATTGAGTTCAACATTTATTGAGTTCAAAAGTATTGAAATTCTAAATTTTAGGTCTTCTTCTTGAAAATGGCTTAGTGCCGAAACGTTGAACCAACTATTGTAAAAATAGTGTGAGGCCAATAAAGGATCAAATTTAAAAGACTGAACTACTATTTTCTTAGCCTCAAGACTAATATAGAATTAATATAATGTAATTATCAAATTTCTTTCATATAAAGGAATTTAATCATGATATCCTGGAGGGTGTTTTTGAAAGAAATGTCTACTATGAATTTCTTGGGGGGAGGGGGAATTCAAAAATATCAAACAATTATACTTTTTTAATATCTTTGACATTAAGGGATTTAATCATGATATCCTGGAGGGTGTTTTTGAAAGAAATGTCCACTATGAATTTCTTGGGGGGGAGGGGGAATTCAAAAATATCAAACAATTATACTTTCCTAATATCTTTGATATTAAGGAATTTAATCATGGTATCCTGGGGGGTGTTTTTGAAAAAATTTCCACTATGAATTTCTTGGGGGGGGGGGGGGGGGGGGGGGAATTGAATAATATTTAAAAACTATAACTTTCGGATATGTTTGATAATAATGAATTTAATCATGTTATCCTGGGTGGTGCTTTTGAAATAAATATCTGCCATGAATTTCTAGGAGGGGCGAATTAACTCCTTTGGATAATTCCTTATTTGTAATTGTTTTATGCTTCAACTATGAAACTTGTTAATATGGGTATTTCAATTAATTTAAGACCAGTTTGAAAGAAAAAAAAAAAACTATACTAGTATCGCTATTCTACTAGTATGGCCAGTATGGCGCACTTTTTTAAGGCCCCCCCCCCCTCCGCTGAAATTTAAATTTGAAAATATTTTCGAATTTGACATATCTGAAAACATATTAATACTCCTCATTTCAATGAAACAGTTAATATTTAAATTAATGTTAGCGCCCCCCCCCCCCAACCAAAACTTTAAACTTATAATGTTTCAAATTCTAAGAATCTGAAAATATAAGGAGACACCCTCATTTCAATTAAATCGGTAAATCATGCATTACTGGTTATGACCCCCCCCCCCCCGTGCCACTGAAATTTAAAATTTATAATTTTTTTCGAATTCTACGTATCCAGAAACATAGGACCACACTTTTTCAATAAAATCGGTAACATAAAATTACTGGAAATATGAGCCCCCCTCCCACACCACCAAAATTAAAAACTGATATTTACGAATTCTACGTATCTGAAAACAAGGATGTACCCTAATTTCAATGAAATCGGTGAATGTTAAATTACTGGTAATGCGACCCCCCCATAACCAAAAATTTAAACTTAAAATGTTTCAAATTCTAAGGATCCGAAAACATAAGGATGCACCCTCATTTCAATTAAATCGGTCAATCATGCATTACTGGAATTCCCGCGCCACGACCTACCTCTGAAATTTAAAATTTAAAACATGAGAATGTACCGTCATTTCAATGAAATCGGTAAATGTTAAGTTACAGGTAATGCGAGTCGCCCCCCCCCCCTTCGCCATTGAATTTTGGAATGAACATGTAAATTATACCCCCTCCCCCCCCGCCGAAATTTGATATACATATTTTTTCGAGACAACACTATCTATTATATAAAGACAGACCCCCCTCATTAAAGAATACCGGAAGGTATGATTTTTTAATATTAGGGAACCCCTTCCCCTCATGAAAATTCAAATTGGACATTTTTTTTTAAATCACCGCCTTTGACAACAAAATAATAGACAGAAATGATTATAACAAAGAAATAATGTAAAAACATGCAACTTTTTTTATTAAAACTTATATTAGTAAATGGTTTATTAAAACTGTTAAATAAAAACTTTTATTATTTAGGTTTGAAAATAAAAGTAATGAAATAACTGTTTTGAAAGACCATATGATAATAAAAGTAATAGTTAAAAATATACTTTTATCGATCAACACATGTAAATAAATGTTAAACTTTTACTTTAAAATGAAAAGAGTTAACTGTTTAATTCGATCCCTGTCGGTGAATATATATATCCATCTAATATTTATGCTAATATCGCTACAGAAAACGAAAGCGATATTATACCATATATGTTCATTTAAATCTATTTTTTTTTTTTTTTTTTTTTTTTTTTTTTTTTTTTTTTTTTTTTTTTTTTTTTGTGTTCCTCCCCTTCCTCGCCTTGTAGGCTATACCTTAATGGCATACCTTATGTTATATATTCCATATGTTTTTACAATAAGTAAAGTATTTGAGCGATAATTAAATAATTATTTTCATGTTTTTTCCCGATAACTTCTTAAATAAATTAGGAACCCAAAAAAGGTTTAAATGGGACCACCTTGGGAAAATACTCTACAAGATGCAAAAGGTTTCGTTCCAATTGGTCCACCCATCTCTGAGTAATTGGTGAACATACATAGAAAAAAAAAAAAAGCACAAAAAAAAGTCAAATACGTATCGAATTGAGTAACCTCCTCTTTCGTTCGAAGTCGGTTAATAAAATGGACGACTTGGAGCATTATGTTTGCATTGCCGAATTATCACAAATAAAAACATTTATTTAATAATAAAAATTTTTAGTGTGCTTTAGAGAGTAAATAAAATAATTAAATGAATGTGGAAAAATGTGTGACTTTGAGAAATGGCATTTACAAAACACGTCAAATTCTAATCTAAGTAAGTTGGTAAGTGAAAGTTGTGTGCTGCGCGCATTGCACCGATTTTTTTTTAAAATAATTTTACAACTACTTTTTTCATCCTGAAATAGTTTAGTTTTAGAAATTCAAAACATTCGTATCAGGCACATTTGGAATAGCGAGAAATTTCACAATTATATTTCGATTTTGAAATACAAAATAACAGGATATAGTTTTTAAAAAAAATAATTTTATTTTTAAAACCATTTTTTCCCCTCTGCTTATCTAAAACACCCCATATATATACAGAAAACCTACCTAAGTCCATTAGCCTGCTTAAGAAAGAAGTAGAATTTCACAAACAATAATATTAAATGATAATAATGGGATTAAAATAATCAAATAGCGAAAAATGCGTCGCATCGACAGTTTTCTGTGTCACATCGGGGCTTGCTCTGCTCTGCGTTCCAGTGTGCGCGGTTCCTATCTAATACTCTTTACACAAAAACTGCTCTGCTTCGCCTGCGTCTCGAGGTTAGCTCGTCCTTAGGCCGCATTGGGACTCAGAGCAGGCCAGAAAAGAACAGGCCGATGTGGCACAGAAAACTGCCGATGGGACGCAGTTCCACCCCCCCCCCCCCTTAGACTAGGACTAGCACTAGGCTCTTTCCCCGCGAGCTTCCGCACACATAAATTTTCAAACTGTCCTTATTATGATGGGGTTTTTTCCCCTAGCTAGTTAGCTCTCATAGGTAAATGTTCAAAATACATATCTTTATTAGGTATGGGGTAACTGAGTAGATTATATTTCATTTGTCTGTGGCAACAAACCATTGTCAAAGTTAAATCAAACCTGAGATTTCGTATTGATGGGTTAGTATAAACAACTCATTTTGTTTAATTCCTACTGAATCGTATTATCACAAGTCCGCAGTTTATTGGTAATGTTTTAAATATGATTTTCAAATACATCAGTTTTCGTTAAATCAATAGTTCTCAAATATCCTTCTAAGGATGTGAGTCCTACACTTCACACGATCAATGCACCAATCTACAGATGAAAGTATGGTGCCATGATTTATGATTTATTGGAATAAAATGTCATCATTGTGCAAAAAAAAAATCTGGTGCGTGCGCGCAACACACAACTTTCACTTATCAACTTACTTAGATTAGAAATTAATGCGTTTTGTTAATTGCCACTTCTCAAAGTTATACATTTTTCCACATTCATTTCTTATTTTTGTTTTCATTTGCTCAAAAAAAAAAAAAAACTAATTTCTTTTAATATTAAATAAAAATGTTTACTTGTGATAATTCGGCAATCCAAGCATAATACTCCACGTCGTCTGATTTTATAATTCTCTATGTACTTGTAACAAATAATTTTCATTAAATGAACAGAACATCTTTAATTATAACGCATTGGTTTGTCATTAAAGGCGTACGGCGCAGGCGTGAGCTCAAGGTGTTTTATGAGTTGACGGAATAGTTTTCTTTTTTTCTCCTGTACATGTTTACTTGATTTTCTTCATATATCATATTTAGCCGTTTCTTATTTTTAAGCGTGATGAGAGACAGTTAATTTCCCAATATAAACTAAAACAAAGGTACTTTATAGAAAAACAAAAAAAGCCCCTTCCCCATTTAAGCCCCCTCAGAACATTTTAATAATGATAAAGCTTACCTGATATTAAATAACAACTAATTTTCATTAAACATAACGAATTTGATAAAAATCGTTAAATCCGTTTTTGAGATAATCGATCAAAAAGGTAAAAATTGGACAAAATTTATTAAGTAAAGTCCCCCCTCCTATTGATCAATTTTGATGAAATTTTTACAGTCATATTTCGGGCATATAAATACATCAAATACTCAGTTTAATCAAAATCGTTAGAGCCGTTTTTGAGAAAATCGAAAAAAACTTAAAAAGTTATTAAATAAAGTACCCCCTCCCTTTGAGGAAATTTGATGAAATTTTTGCTGTCACATCGCGGACATATACATACCGTAAATACCCAATTTCAGGTTCGCACGGTTTATAGTTTTTAAGCTAGTCTGTTCACACACACACACACAGACACACACACACAGACCATTTCGCGGGACTTGGTTATTTTGACTCAGGGGACCCCAACACGTGTATTTCCGTTGAAAACCGGAAGTCGAAAATTTTCACGATCGCAATACTTCCACTTACTATATATTTCATATATAGGTAAGTGGAAGTAAAAAACTCATTAGTCAAACAATTGCGATAAGTTTTCAAGTTTCATTGTGAAGAGCCTGCCTCAGGTTAACTGTTTAGGCCATTCGCGGACGCAATCGACTATAGGGTGCGCTAGTAGTTTTGCAAAATGTCGGAAGAAACGGGGATAGACATAGTTGATGTGATAGAGATAATTGGTAATTTTAAAAGACCATTAATTGAAGGGCTATCCTTGATGCAAACCATATAATTATCTGTGGAATAATATCTAGAAGTAAAAAAACAGTTATTTTACAAGCCTTGTGCCTTCAAACAAACGATCTTAATGGACTGCCCCATCAAATAAAAGTGGAAATCTCATTTATTTATAATAATAAGCAATTTTCGTTTAAAGCTGGTAGTTCTAGTAAATGTAAACACATCATTGTAACTTTACTCTACGTTTTTCGGTTAGTAATAACATTAATTACCTATTCATACAATCATTGTTATGACAGCTTAGATTCTTTGTCATATTATTTATTTATTTGTCAAAACTTTCAGGCATCGCATTGAACACTTGGAACAATTAAGCACAACGGATGTAATACGAAAATGGGGAAAATTAAAAAAGACAAACAAATCTATGGCACTATGGTCCCAATGTTATTTGCATAAAACTAGCATTTTGGAATAATAAAATGTCAAATACTAATATTTACCTGGATAAATATAGTCACTTTTTTTAAAATGAAGACTACATATCGTCATATGTTTCGAAACAGGCTTATCTATTCTTAATTTTACAATCCACTCTTTAAGAAGCTTTTTATTTTTTGAAAATAAATGGAATGACACGTCCTTTGATTTTTTAATTGAATACTGAGGGACCGAGCAATACCTATTAGACATTTTTCAAATAACTTTTTGCTCAATCGGTTTTAATTATGGAAAAATAAATTAAAAACGTCAAAAAACCCTATGAATCCCAGGTAATGGCCCGGCTTCTATCCCCGTTTCTCTAGTTCCTGTAAAGAAGCAGTACCATCGCTTGCGCCCGCCTATAACCCAGTCATAGTGCTGGAAAAATGGAAATGGAAAATGACTAGGATATGGAATAGTAATGACATATGCAGACCATTCCTCCAGACTATTCCTCTAGTTGGAAACATAACTATTGGTTATTCTTTAATGATTTTTTCAAATTCGCTGAACAGTTGAGTGAATTAAGAGAATGTTGGCATAAGATGTTGTAAATAATATTTACTTACATGCATGGATTTTTTATTTATTTTATTTATCGGCTCGACAGGCGCCTGAAGCTGCCCTTGGCCCTCTCAACTGCCCCTTCCCAAACATTTCGGTCAGAAGCATGTCTCATGGATACTCCAACTTTCCTCAAGTCCTCAGCCACGGAGTCCTTCCACCTTCCCTTCGGTCTTCCACGTGGTCTGACTCCATCCGGGGTCCCATAATATAGTTTCCTCGCGGCTCTACCTTCGTCCATTCTGATAACATGTCCCAGCCATTTTAAGCGCTGAATTCGCACAAAATGAGAGACTCGGAGATCGTCGAAAAGGTCGTAGATCTCTTTGTTCTTCCTTAATCGATATGCGCCGTTCTCTCTAACTGGCCCCATGATACGCCTGAATACTTTCCTTTCAAACCTGTCAATCTTTTCGGCTAGGTTTTTGCTTAGGGTCCAAGTTGCACAGGCATAGGTCAGTATAGGACGGATAATTGTTTTGTATACGATCATTTTAGTACGTACACTAAGTAGCTTACTCCGGAGGAAACTTCTTAGGGCGAAATATGCTTTGTTAGCCCCCATTATACGGTTACGTATTTCTTCTTGTTCATCCAGCCGGTCATTAACGATGGAGCCGAGGTACTTAAAACTGGGTACGCATTGAAACGAATATCGTCCCACTACATAATGCCTTGGAGGATTTATAGGTGTTTTCTTCCTGAGCACCATTATTTTTGTTTTTTCCTCATTTATGGATAGTCCCATTCTTTCAGCTTCTCTTTGCAACCCTTCACAGGTCTCCTTGATCGCCTTGAGGGATAATCCAATCAATGCTACATCATCAGCATATCCAAGTACTTGAGTCGCCTTGCTGAAAATGGTGCCCGACTGATTAAGCTCTGCCCGATTCATTATAACTTGGAGGGCGATGTTAAATAGAAGTGGGGCAAGGGGATCACCCTGTCTAACTCCTGACTTCACTGCAAAAGCTTGGCCCAGCTTACCATTTATTTTCACTCGACTCGCGCTCTCATTCAAAGTACAAGCTACAAGTCGGATTAGCTTCGGTGGAACTCTCATCTCTTCCATTGCCAGGTAGAGCTCTTTCCTAATAATGGAATCATAAGCTGCTTTAAAGTCTATGAAAAGTATCCATATAGACTTGTTGAATTCTTTCATTTTTTCCATTATCTGTCTCAAAGAAAATATCTGGTCAATAGTTGATCGATTCTTCCTGAAATCCCCCTGGTAGTCACCCAAACGAGGCTCCACAAAATCCACAATTCGGTTATATAAAACAACAGAAAAAATTTTATAGGCACAGACATGCATGGATACTGCTAAGAATATCATGGTTCTTACCACAGCATACCAAAATATATCCCTATATAATCTTATAGTGCATCATTCAGAGGAAAGAAACGATACTTTCCTCTCATTGCTTTGGCGAAACATAACGCTTGGCAAATATATAGGAAGAACCATTTAGCATTTCACCGACGAATATAAACAGCGTCCATGGAGTCGAAACGAAAAATTGTGACATCTAAAAATCATATATTCATAAAAATAAACCACATTAAAAAACCCAAAGAATATATAAATAATAGTGGAAATTTCATATACGACTAATTAGAGCACTGTGTTGGTAAGGTGCCAATTGATGCTGCAACAGTAAAAAAAAAACAGCTTCACTATAGGAATAGCAAAATGTAGGCTACAAGAAAATGCATGATATGTGATGTTTCTCACATATCTACTTTAAATTTTTGCATGGTTCATGCTCTTTTTAGTGCCATCCAAAAAAAAAAAAAAAGTTTTTATTAATATTTAGATATTTTTTAATTTGTAGCTAATTAGTATTGAGTTAAGTGCGTCCATGGGTTTTATATATATAAAAATAAAAGGGCTTTATGTTTACTATCTCAAAATTCGAAAAGTAGCGGATGGATAAATCTGAAAATTCTACACAACGTTGCTGTTTAACCAAATAACAGTCATATATACTTTTTATGGTAATATGATAATTGGAAAAAATGTTATAAAAGAATATTTTTAAAAAAGTATCGTTTTTGTCCATTATTTTTTGTTGAAAATGAGTGTTTTCTTTCTTTCCTACAAAATAAATCACGGAATATGACTCTTAATTGTTTTTAATTTTTAAATCATAAACCATGTGGAGTAAAAGAGATTTTTCTATAGGAATATAGAAGTCCTCATGTTCCTGCCATTCAACGAACAACGAAAACGAAGTAGGGGCTAAGAAGAAAAAAAAAAAAAAAATCATACCAGTGGTTTATGTGATATAGGTTTTTAATTCATGGGAGCTATATCTTTAGTTCAAGTTTTGATACAATTAGTTGACAATAGACTTTATGTAAGGTATAAATACATAACAATGTTTCTGAGAAAACGTTAAGAGAAAAAAGACGTTGGAAGTGCCACCTACGTTTACTCTATTTAGACGAAATGAATTTTAATATGCATAACATATAATTATGCATTATATATATATATATATATATATATATATATATATATATATATACAAATACTAGCAGATCCAGCAGCTGCGGCTCATTCGCTATAATGCGTTTAATTAATTATATCCTGTTCTTTTTAATACAATCCAATCAACATTCACTGATAAAGATAAAAACCATACAGCTTATCTGGGAACCTACGGGGTATAAGTATCTATAAGGTTAAAGTATTTAGGAGAGTTTTTACTTTTTACAGATCATATTTGAATATATCATGTATTGATGATTCATTAAGTTCTACTTATCAAACCATATAGAATAAAATATAAAAATTGTATTTTATAAATAATATGGTTAACATTAACTTAAAAACTATAACTAATAATTTACATGGTTTTTAATTATTGCAATTCATAATTCCTATTTTTGGTACAATGTTTTTCGTCAACCTGACTTTTGCTACACAAATAGAATTCGATGGTTTCCTCACGCAAGCGACAAATAATTGCTCATGGGAAAAACACGAATTTTCCCAGTGCTGGAGGAAGTGGATTGTTTAGCCTTGAGATTTATTTTAATCATCGCAAAAGCAAAACGAATGGGAAATAGAAGCCTTTTAAATTGTATTGAAAAGTATCATTGGAATATGTGGCAACAGGGGGGATTTCTCCTGTAATTACCTCAAAAACATGCTCGATAAGGACTTGTTTCCGCGACCCATTCACTGATAAAATTAGAATCCTGGACTTTTATCCTGCCAGTTCTTAATCATTACATTTATATTTTGTCAATATTTTTACAGAAGCAGTGACGTCTTGCCAACTGCTTCATTTTTACTTTAAATTCCATGTACTTCCAAGAGAACTCTTTTTTGGAGAGCTTCGGGAATGAAAATACGTCGGTTCTTAAAAACGATGCCTTATGGAGTGTGTTAAGAAACTTATGGACTCGGGGTCGCAAAGTTTTCCAATAATAATTACGTTTTAAAAAACTTTAATATTGCAGTGATATTTGTAACAACAAGAAAGCAAGGGCTTTTGTTTTCTTAGTAACTGGTGAGTTGTTGGTCTTTTGACGGAAGACTTAGGAGTTCTGGGAAACCTCTTCCCACAGTATACGTTTTATTATCCTTCCACATTGAAAACTAAGGCCCGGTGCACATGGGCGACAAGGCACGCTTGACGCTAAGAAGCTTTTCCAGGAAGACGCAAACCTTCATAAAAAAGGGTCAGTGCACATGAGGAGATAGGACGACGCGTCACTTCAAAATTACCACTCCGATACCCAGCGTTTTGTTCGTTTTTTTTTTTTTTACCTCTCTGAAACCCTGTTTCTTTTGTCCCAGAACTGTCAGTATAGTGTTGTTTCTCTCCCAAGATGGATCGAAAACAAGTTCAAATTTATAAAAAAAAAAATGTTTTTTCATACTTGGTGTACATTTGTGACTGTGAATGTAAAAGAAGGCATTGGGTTCACCCATTTAACAATGAGAGATATTTAAAAGGTGTTTTTAAGTCTATGTTTATAAATTTGAGGGAAGATGAACAAAAATTCTTCAATTATTTTAGAATGTCTATTCGATCATTTGATGAATTGGCAGCTTATAATTTTTCAAGCCGACTTCAAAAGGTTTACTTTGGGGAAACCCAAAGCTTTTGAAGTCGGCAAACTAACCCCTAACACCTTCTACCTGATAATTTTTTCCTCAGCCTATGGGTTTATTACTCTCAACTCAACAAGATCAAGATTTTATTTTAGCATGTTAATCAGTAAATTATTCATACACTTAAATTTTTAATATCTTTTATATCATTAATAGATTTCATAAGTACCCCTAACATGTTAACAAACCATCTTTGGGATTTTGCTTCGTTATTTTATTACTTCTTCTTGTTACTATCTGTAATTGACCTCATCTTCTAGCATAGGCACTTTACATGTTGCTCATATATATGTCATCATTATAGCCGTGACGAAGATCCTCATGTTTGGATCCAAATGTAGGCTGTCCAAATAATGAATATTTGACAGAAAATCCTGATTAACAACCATCCTATAGAAAACAGTTGACCATTACACACGTCCAAATTACTTAAATAAACAAAATGAGTTATAAAATATTAAAGATTAAATCTCAAATTACATATCTTATTAATTCCACATTGATAATGATACAAAATCATCAATCTAATTAATAATAATTTCAAAGATTAATTTTAATTGGTTATCTAAGAACATGTTAAATAAGTTATGCAAATGAAATTAATAATTATATTACTTAAAATTAACCTGTATTAAAGAGGAAGATAGGAAAAAACGCAGCGGCTCATGTGCACTGCCCCGCTGAAACCAAAGTACTTGTGAAACGCGAAAGCGTCGAGTAGTCGCCCGATACGAGGAGAAACATGCGTTAGCTCCTGGCTATCGGACTAATCCGGAACATCCGGCCGTCACTTACCGCCCATGCATGTGCACTGCCCCTGTATACCCAACGTATGTCTGCCTATCGGCGTAACATTACGCCTAGCGGCAAGCGTGCCTTGTCGCCCATGTGCACCGGGCCTAAGTCAGTACTAGTGATGGGCAAAACTGTTAATTTTGAAAAACAGTTGCAACTGTTTCTGCTACTTTCATTTAACAGTTTTAAAAAAAACAGATACAACTATTTAAAATAGTACTATATGGGAAAAAAAGAAAAAAACTGGTCCACTTCGCATTCCAGCATTCTTTTAATTTATGCTTTAATTATTGAAATATCTAACAAGTTCGAATGACAATTTCTCATAAAACATTAAATACAAAATTAAGCTTTATGTAAAATAATTTAACAGCACTAAAAATAACTAATAAACCAAAACTTTTAATAGGCATTAATTGATTTTTTGTTTATAAAAATTATGGTTTAATTGAATAAGCAACCTGGAGAAAACATAATTTAATAATTAAAACATTTAAGAGCCACATAACTCAAGAGTAGCAAATTTGCGAATTAATTAAACAGTACGGGCGCAAGCTGTTTAATAAACAGTTTCGAGAAGCAGGCAGAATTAGCAGGTTAACAGGCTGTTTACTGTAACTTGGGTAGGAGTAACTGAGGGGTAACCAAAAACTGAAAAATGATATTTGGTTCTCTGGGTATTTTCGACATAAGATTAACGACATAGTTTAATTCTATGCTGGTAGGCAAAAGCACTAGGTAGACCATAGTGCGAGTTAGGTGCCCTTACGCGTTCGGTTTTTTCGCCGGTTAGGTATGACGGTTCTGACCGTTTTTGCCCTTAAAATGAGGTTTAAGGACAAAAACCGCCGCACAGTGGGACGAAACGCCAATCTAGGCGGAAATAGTTAACATCAACGAAAAGAAAAAATCTAGTTGGTCTCTTGAAAACAATAGTCTAGCTAAGGCATTTACAAATTATTAATCACTTTAAGCAAGTATTAACAGAATAATGGGGGTTTGAATACGGTAGTTTCCCCATAATGCTTAGTCAGCTTATTTCCAAATTATATTGTAAAACCAATAAAATCATAGAATGGATCGTGTTTTTTTGAAAAAAAATTATACTAGGCAATAGAAGACGATTCAGAAGTTAAGTTTATATAAGTTGTTGGTTCTTTAAATGTGGATATAGTACAGAGTACCTTCCTTTATTTTCAATAGTCGATAAGCTATATTTTTTTCTTATAAGAAAAGGGGTTACTAAAAATCTACACCGAGATATTTATACAGAATATAGTCCACTCTATATAGAAGTAAAGTATTCATTATGAATTGCTAATACCTGCTAATAAAGGTGTACGCTTTTTTTAAAGGTATAAATCTGTCATTGTTGAGAGCCTATATTTTTAATATTTTGAGGCAATACGGAGGTGCTAATGAAATTTATAGATATATAGTAAACCAGTTTCATTGGAATACAGTACGGAAATCTCCGAAGCTATGAAAAAACGAGATTCGTTGACCATAAGTACAACAATTAAAAGCAAATAGCAAGATTTTTCCCTTTCTAGGAATGAGAAAGAAGTAAAGCATGAAAACAACAAACAGCATGTATACCTTAGGTATTTACAAACCAATAATCCCTTAAAACAAATTCCAACGGTACAACAAAAGAATAAACGCGGCACATTCGACACAATAAGTCAGTTAATTTTAACATCTTATTGATAAAGCGGCAACATATATCAGCGAATTTAATATTATTTTTGGAAAAAATTTTATACATATAATAATAATAATAATAATATTATTATAATAATAATTATATTATTATAATAATAATAATTATATTATTATAATAATTATAATATTATATAATATTATATTATTATAATATATAATAATATAATATTATATTATTATAATATATAATATTATATATTATATATAATATTATTATATAATAATATAATATTACATATATATAATATTATATATTATATATTATTATTATTTTATTATTATATTATATATAATATTATATAATATATAATATTATATAATATATAATATTATATATTATATATAATATTATTATTATATATTATATATAATATTATTATTATATTATATATTATATTATTATAATATTATATTATTATAATATATAATATTATTATTATAATAATATAATAATAATTATATTATTATAATAATAATAATTATATTATTATAATAATAATATTATAATATTATTTTTGGAAAAAATTTTATACCACGGTATGGAAGACAATTTGGCAAGTAAGTTTATATATATTTGGCTTTTTAATTGTGATGTACCCTTCTTTATTTCAGTAGTCAACTTAGTAAGCTGGCAAAACAGGATTTGCTAACAAATCTAGGGGCCAAAAAAAAAAAAAAAAAAAAAAAAAAAAAAAAAAAAAAAAAAAAAAAAACTTAGTAAGCTACTTACTTTAAACTACTACTTATTTAATTATTGTTTGTAAAAATGCGATAACTAAAAATCTATAACGGATGCCAAACCTGCTATATATGTGGAGCAACTCCTAAATCGATGAATGATCTACCAGGCGTTTTATCTCTAAATTGCAACGAAAATAATTACCGTTTCAGTCTTTTTAGTTTACACCTGTGGATCAGAATATTCAAATGTTTTTTGAATAAATATTAGTTACAGACTAAATATTAAAAAGTGGGCTGTAAGAAGTGAAAAAGAATAATTGAGGTTAAAAAAAGGAAATCAGAAATTCAGATCCACTTTTTGGAAAAAATGGGTTTGATCGTCGATAGACCGAAACCTGGTTTAGGTTCTACAAACGATGGAAATTCTGCAAGACGTTTCTTAAAAAATTTTGAGTTCCTCAATTACAGGTATAGATGAAAATATTCTTTATAATTTTTACATACTTTTATCCGCAATTTCATCTGGTTACAATATTGATGTGCAAAGTTTAAATGATTTCATTGCTGAAACTAGACAATTATGCATTCGCTTATATCCATGGTATCATATGCCGGTGACAATGCATAAACTGTTAATTCATGGCGTTGAAATCATAAAATATTGCCTACTACCCATTGCTATGCTGAATCTGAAGAAGCTCAAGAAGCCAACAATAAAGATTTAAGAGGCTTTAGGGAGTTTCACACACGTAAGAACTCACGGGTTTCTACAAACAGGGATATCATGAATATACTACTATTGACATCAGATCCTCTAATTTAAGATAACCTTTAGGGATGCACCACGAAAATCCAGAAACGCATTACTAAGAGATGTACTTCCCTTGCTAATACCGACAGATGTCGATAACAGTAGGTTGATGGTGGATTCTGAAGAAGAATCTAACCTGGATTCAGATCCTTCAGATTCAGATGATTCTGAATGAAAAACAATTTTTACTTTCACTTACATATATATGAAATATATAGTAAGTGGAAGTATTGCGATCGTGAAAAAATTCGACTTCCGGTTTTCAACGGAAATACACGTTTTGGGGTCCCCTGAGTCGAAATGACCAAGTCCCGCGAAATGGTGTGTGTGTGTGTGTGTGTGTGTGTGTGTGTGTGTGTGTGTGTGTGTGTGTGTGTGTGTGTGTGTGTGTGTGTGTGTGTGTGTGTGTGTGTGTGTGTGTGTGTGTGTGTGTGTGTGTGTGTGTGTGTGTGTGTGTGTGTGTGTGTGTGTGTGTGTGTGTGTGTGTGTGTGTGTGTGTGTGTGTGTGTGTGTGTGTGTGTGTGTGTGTGTGTGTGTGTGTATGTGAACAGACTAGCTCAAAAACTATAAACCGTGCGAACCTCAAATTGGGTATTTAGTGTATGTATATGCCCGCGATGTGACAGCATAAATTTCATCAAAATTACTTAAAGGGAGGGGGTACTTTACTTAATAACTTTTTAGGTTTTTTTCGATTTTCTCAAAAACGGCTCTAACGATTTTGATTAAACTGAGTATTTCATCTATTTATATGCCCGAAATATGACTAAAAATTTCATCAAAATTGATTAACCGGAGAGGGGACTTTACTTAATAAATTTTGTAACATTTTCACGTGTTTTTTTTATTTACTCTAAATCGGCTTTAACGATTTTGATCAAACTTGGTATTTAGTATATGTATGTGCCCGCGATGTCACAGTAAAAATTTCATCAAAATTGATCAATTGGAGTGGGCACTTTACTGAATAAATGTTGTCTCATTTTCACGTGTGTTTTTTATTTACTCGAAAATGGGTTTAACGATTTTGATCAAACTTGGTATTTGGTGTATGTATGTGCCCGCAATGTGACAGTAAAAATTTCATCAACATTGATCAAATAGAGGGGGTACTTTACTTAGTAAATTTTGTATCATTTTCATGTGTGTTTTTCATTTACTCATAAACGGCAAAAATAAGAAATGAATGTGGAGAAATTTGTGATTTTGTGAAGTGGGAATTAACAAAACTCGTCAATTTCTAATCTAAATAAGTTGGTAAGTGAAAGTTGTGTGTTGCGCGCACGCACCAGATTTTTTTTTATATTTCTATATTAGAATTTAATATATATTTTTTTAAAAAATGTATTTTATAGTTAATGTTTTTTTTTCTTTTTGAATACTTGAAAATTAAATAAATAAATATAAATAGAATTGCTCCATTATTTAAAATTGACCTAAATAATTTTATATTGGATTTTTTTTTTTTTTTTTTTTTTTTTTTTTTTTTTTTTTTTTTTTTTTTTTTTTTTTTTTTTTTTTTTTTTTTTTTTTATGAAACTATTGCCAATAACCACTATTTTGACATTTATTTATTAATTCATGCTTAAATGTAATTTTATACAAACATTAACATGAAGTAAGTCGCTTCCAGAATTATTTCCCCCTAGATAGGCGATTCGTCCCACTGTGCGCCGGTTTGGAACGAGGTCCGGGCAACCTGTCTGAGACAGAATTCAGGAACGTCGGGTTAGACTGGACTGTAAGGGCGCTTCGTTCCAAACCGTCGGTTATTTTCTCTTTAAATTAAAAACATTATTGTTTCTATGTTTATAATAGTTTAGTTTTCTCTACGAAAAATAATTTAATAAACATTGGTATATTTATTTTAGATAGAAGATTAAAAAAAACTTTTTATTATTACAAATGTTCGCCTAAAATAATTCACCTCATCTTCGTCAACTACAAAAAAAATGAAATTAACGATGTTTTCATTACATATTATTTTAAGTTTATTTTCCTCACTATAGGGACGAACATTGTTCCCGATGGAAATTTAAATGATATAATTAATTAAATAATATGATATAATTAATTACAATTTAAATTAAATACAAGTTATTGATTAATTTTTTTGTCCAATGGCTCAATATAAATTAAGTAATCCTAGCCGCGCATTTCAACATCATGAATGTAGACATCTCTGGGAACTCTCAGCATTATCTTTCGCCCCCCCCCCCCTTTTCTTCCAATGCAATAATTCTAAAATAAATAAATAACTTTAAAAACTTTAATGAATGTATTTTAGACATAAGATTTCCGTCGGCTACATTAAATTAAAACAATGTAGTTTTAATTTTTTATTGTCTTTTTTTTATGTAGTTTTAATTTTTTACTTACTTTCACTTACCTATATATGAAATATATAGTAAGGGAAAGTAATGCGATCGTGAACAAATCGGAAATACACATTTTGGGGTCCCCTGAGTCCAAATGACCAAGTCCCGCGAAATTGTTTCTGTGTGTGTGTGTGTGTTTGTTTGTTTGTGAGAGTGTGTGTGTGTGTGTGCGTGCGTGCGTGCGTGCGTGCGTGCGTGCGTGTGTGTGTGTGTGTGTGTGTGTGTGTGTGTGTGTGTGTGTGTGTGTGTGTGTGTGTGTGTGTGTGTGTGTGTGTGTGTGTGTGTGTGTGTGTGTGTGTGTGTGTGTGTGTGTGTGTGTGTGTGTGTGTGTGTGAACAGCCTAGCGCAAAAACTATAAACTGTACGAACATGAAATTGGGTATTTGGTGTATGTATATGCCCGCGATGTGACAGCAAACATTTCATCAAAATTGGTAAACGGAGTGGGTACTTTGTTTAATAAATTTTGTCTCATTTTTACGTTTTTTTCGATTTTCACAAAAAGAGCTCCAACAATTTTGATCATACTGGGTATTTTATATACTGGGTGTCCCAGACCTTGTGTAAAAAAATTTTGACGGCTTCTAGGGTCCTCCAGTGGGGAGTGAGGAATTTTCAAAAACTATTAAAAATTTAAGTTTTAATAAATGTTTTATGTTTAGCGCGTTATAAGTCCCACTGAAAGTGGATTTAAAATAACTAGACCCATTTCATCTTTCAGAAAATTTAATGCTGATTTAGAAAATATCATCATTTTTGTTTATAAGCTAAACCAAAGTAGATAAAACTGTCATTTTTCAGAAAATAGTAAGATTTTAAAAATAAAAACAAAAAACATTCTATCTCCTCAACAGATTGAGATAGGAAACTAGTCTATGCACCATTCTACCCCGTTTAACATTCAGTATTACCCATTTTTTTTTTTTTTTTACACTAGGTCTGGGACACCCAGTATATGCCCGCGATGCGACAGCCAAAATTTCATCAAAATTGATTACTTGTAGGGGGCACTTCATTTAATAAACGTTTTCACGTTTTTTTTTCTTCTCAAAAACGGCTGTAACTATTTTGATCAAACTATGTTTTTGATGTATGTATATGCCCGCGATGTGACAGCTGAAATTTCATACCTCCTATAATCACTGAAGAAAATAAAAACTTTTATTTAACAATAAAAAAAAAATTATTTTACTTTAGCGAGTAAACATGTGATGCTCAAATTATTTAAAGCATTTAAGAGGTGAAAAAATATGTTATAAGATAATCTTTAATTAATTATATTTTAATGGCTTCCACCCCATTACTTTGTTTTGTTCCTTGTTGTATCTACAGTTATAAAATAAACAATCCACGGATTTAAAGATATGGCCAATTTTTTTTGTTAAGTTTGTCAATTAAGAACTAGTAAAACTACAGGATCTTATTTGATTTTTTCATGCTCAATGAAGTGACATGATTGTTTACACTTATTTTAAAGGATGTTTAAGGTTGTTGGCCTGCTAAAAATGTTTACACTCAATATTTTGAAATGAAAATAGAATTAGTCATAAAATACCAAACAAAAGCTGGCCAAATTAAATTGTACACATTTTCTTTTGAAGGATTATCGCAGATAAGAGTGTCTATTGATTCAGTCTTGTTTCTCACTCCAAGAGTAGAGTATTTGTGATTAAAAGAAAATGCATTCCAAGGATTAGTTACCCTAGTTAAAAAAGAAGTTGAAAAAGGCTTTCGTTAAAGGGCTGTCGCCGAAAAGTTAAGTCTACCGCATACTATGGTGGCCTATATGGCAAAAAATGATTATGACCTCATTAAAATGAAAAGAGGACCCAAACCAAAGATTACTAGACGTTCGGAAGGGCGTGTCAAACGAGAATTTCGAAGGTTAGCCAAAGAAGCCGAACTTGTGACACCCCGAAAGTTGAAAGAAAGGAAAACCTCAATTGCCTCCACTAGAACAATTAGATTTCTTCCTGAGATGGGTGTAAAATGGAGGAAAGTTGATAAAAAACTACCTCTCAGCAAAGCGCATCGCGAAAATCGCGTTAAAAATGCTCGCGAGTGGCTGTCCTTAGGGGATTTCATCTGGACACGTAGAGTTTTCACAGATGAGAAATTTTTTTTAAAAAGACGGTCCAGATAACGAATTTAGTTATGTGGAAAATAACTCTAAAACAGTATTTAACCGTCCCAAACGGCAAATGAGAGTTGGTGGAGTAATGGTCTGGGGTGCAATTACAGCGTCAGGCGATTATCTCCTGGAAAAAATTTCTGGAAATATAAAGTCAGCATTATTTAGCACTTACACGTGAAAAGTTATTAAACTGGATAAATTCCAAGTTTCCGGAAGGAGATAATTAGTTTTTACAAGACAACGCGCCATTTCACGTCTCCCGAGTAACAAAACAATGGTTGTCTGATATGGGTCTGCAAGTTTCAGATTGGCCATCACGCTTTCCTGACCTAAATCCGATCGAAAATTATTGGATGTCAATATCCACAGAAGTTTATAAAAAGGGAGCGTACCAAACGGACAAAGAGTTATGGGAGGCGATCCAAAAAGCTGCAAAAACTATTAAAGGCAATAAGCCAAACTTGCTGAAGGATCTATGCACTTCTATGAATAGAAGATTATTAAAAGTGATTGAAGACAAGGGAAACAATTAATTATTAGTTCTTACTTAAGTTTTTTTATATATTTTTTAATGTTTCTAATATGTACAAATAAATTTGGCCAACTTTGCTTATAACAATTTTTCTTAAAAATTATTATAAATTTGTTAACAGGAATAAAATTCATTATAAAGCAATTTTGTTTTTATTACTTGATAACCTATTTATTCAAATTTTGTTATCCAGGAATCCATGTATTATAATACAGAAAACTGGTGTACAAAAAAAATTGGCCAGGAGTGTATATAGACAATAATTAACCTGGTAAGGAAACACCAAGCTTCCATGGTAACTTTGCCAACTTATCATAATTAGTATATAGTATATTATAATAACCGAAATATGAGATTAACTTACACTTAAAAGCAGATATGAAACAGAATTATTTACTCTATAAGTTAAAAAATTTATTTTTTACATACAACTTAATGGAAAGGCTTGGCAAAACAAACAAAAAGAACAGTTTTTAGGAATGCGAAATAAAAAACAATGATATGAAAGAAACAAATTAATAAATTAAAAAGCCAAAAAATCGATTATGCCGGTATTTTCTGGATGTTACCAACCAATGACACCTCTCCTAGACCCTCTCCTTTATTAGTTTACAAATCTTTTTAATATTATTTTAAAATATTTTGAGGTTATGGAATAAAACAAATATGCCTTTGTGGGTTATCAATCATTGCAAATTGAGGAACAGAATTTTAGATTAAACTAGTAGAAATGAGTTGATTTCTTTTCTTTTTTTTTTTATCAATCTTAAAACCCACTTATACATACCAAATTATGTACAACTTTTATGAAAACTCTCAGAATACAAACTTTATATATAAATAAAATATCTGGTTTTAAATATAGTTAAATTTATGCCCACTTTCCTTTAAAAGTGAGTTGAAAAATTGATACTTAACAATGAATTGATTAGTTACTACATTAATTACCCCATGAAATACATGAATTCCAATAAAATACAAGGTCATTATGGAATTTTATGATTAAAAAAAATAATGCAAAAATTAGGAAAACAAAATAATTTTTCAGAACATTAATGAAGGACAATGCGTGAAAATGAAGCAAGGGGTGATCACTTTCCACTACTCAACTTTTATATGTACTTTTACACTTATTGTTTAATCAATCAGAAAATATAAGATATACCATGGTAATAATATAATAACATTGTTATTAATATTGATTGGTATGAAACCTAAATAATACAATAAAGGACATTAAGAAAAGTTGGAATTAAATCTTCCCCCACTCTAGGAAAATACTTTTTTAAAGTGATAAAACTAAAAATAATAATATAATCAAAATTAACTAAGGACAAAAAATATATTGATGTTAATATAATAAACTGGCTCATATAATATAAAATATTTTTTTATACTCATACATTTAAGTATTTGGACAAGGGAATCTGAGTGTACTACCAAGTTTTCATAAATCCTTGTTAATGAAACAATGTAAATTAGACCGTTATTAGTACAGTTCAGACAACACTTTCAACAAATTATAAAGTTTGTTATTTACAAAGATGTACATTTTATAAATCATAATAAAACATCACTCCGGCATGGCAAAGTGTAATAAAAAGCTTGTGAAAACTTTTTTTTTGAAAAATGAAAAAGCTGTGTCAGCAACCATTGCTGATCCCTTCATCATGCGCATGCAGACTATTTATCACCATATTGTAAACAATTAAATCATAGTACAGTAAAATCTCTCAAATTCGGATTTATGTAAATAAATTATGACATTAAACCATTTAAAATTATAAATTAATAAAAAAATCATTTTTTTAAAATTGTTTTTTCAACTTTGATAGCCAAAATGAAACAAAAGTGTTAATTCATAATAAAATTTAAAAGATTCAAATTGACATTGTAAAATCTTGAAAAAAAAACAAAAAAAAAAAAAAAACAGAGATTCAAGTTACACACTCCTGAAGTAAGCATGGGATCGCAATGTAAGAAATGTGTAAGAGACTAATCTACATGAAAAATGATCGCAAAATAAAATTGTTACTGTTTTGCCATAGCTTTCAGCCAGAGTTGGGCAGTAGTTAACTATTTCCAGTAGTTAACTACATTTTTAACTACTGACTACTAGTTAAGTAGTTGCACGGAGCAACTACTAACTAGTAGCTGGTAGTTAGAAATGTACAACTACTTTTTTCAACTACAGTAAAAGTAGTTAGAATTTTTAACTACTAACTACTAGTTAGAGGAAGTAGTTAAAATGTTTAACTACCAACTACTAGTTGGTAGTTAAAAAGTTATTAACTACAATGATAGACTTTTTAACTACTTTTGGAAGGTTTGTTCTAAAAACCAGTCCTGAACTAATTTTCATGCTCTCATTTCTTTTTATTTACAATGTAATTGTTTGGTTTTCTCCTTCGATGGGCTCTTGTTCCGTAACCAACCAAATAAACATAGAATCGAAGGATTGAGGGGGGGGCATGACAGCCAGTCCAGGACTGCTTGTTGGAACAAGCGCACTAGAAAATAGTTTGAATTTCTATTTCGTTCACATGGGGGTCCAATATTATGTTATTGGGGCCGGTGTTTTTGAAAAAGAAATATTCATTTTGTATTTTAGTGGGGGTTGGGGGTGCATTGGAAAATAGTTAGATTTTCGTTTTTCTTTCACTCGGGGATCCAATACTATGTTATCAAGGACGGGGTTTTTGAAAAGAATATTCATTTATAGTATTTTAGAGGTGGGTGGGGGGCGCATTGGGAAATAGTTAGATTTTCCGATTTCCTTCACACGGGGGTCCAATATTATGTAATCGGGGACGTTGCTTTTGAAAATATTATTCATTTTGTATTTCAATGGCGGGGAGGGGGGAGGGAGCGCACTTAAAAAAGTTAGATTTTCTATTATGTGTATTTTTTTCAGGAAATTTATACATCCAACTTCTATTTATTGAAATTGTCGTCTTTATTTTTCTTTATACATGTACAACGTTTCGGACTCGTTTGTCCCTTTTCAAGTACATATCTAGAACATTTTTCATTCCATTTAAAACACAATATATAAAAATTATATTACACTTTAAAACAATTCAACCACATAAAAAACTTTTTATTTTTAAATTTAATCTTTAAACAACTTTCATTTAGTGTTAAAAACATTCTAAAAATATTTTATAAAAATTAGCCAATATCATAAACAAGAGACATAAAATGGACATACCTCAAACTTCCTATAATATTAACAATTCCTTGAAATGTCTCGTCATTACTTTTTAAACTATCTCTTCACCATTCACCATCTCTTCACCATTCAACAATTCCTTGAAATGTTTCGTCATTAATTTTTAAACTATCTCTTCACCATTCACCCGCTCATCGCTCTGTTGTTGACCGGTCCCCACTTTTCACCCCCTCTCCTAATCACCAAAATCCATATCTTTTATCCCCACTCTTTTATATTTTAATTTTATTAATAATTTCAGCATAATGGGTTCCTATTCCCCCTATATCGCTTTTATAATGGTGTTTACAGTTCTCCCGAGGGATGTAGTATATCAAGTATTGGCAACAGACCAAGCGAAGCCCACACAGCTGACCTAGAACCACCAGATGAGGACGAACTGATAGATTCCATAAATAAATTGAAAAACAATAAGGCCGCAGGCCCCGATGGTATCCCAGCCGAGCTGATAAAAAGTGGTGGGAACGAACTTTTTAAGACACTGCAGAACCTAATAATCACCATTTGGACCGAAGAAGTAATACCAACAACGTGGAACTTCTCTCATATCTGCCCAATACATAAAAAAGGAGATAAATTAAAATGCTCCAACTATAGAGGTATCTCCTTGCTCCCATCCGCTTACAAAATATTCTCAAATATTTTATTTGCTCGACTGTTGCCATTTGCAGAGAGCCAACTTGGTGTCTATCAATGTGGATTCAGAAAAGGCAGATCAACACTTGATCAAATCTTTAGTTTGAGGACAATCCTGGAGAGAGGACGAGAATATAACATTAAAACGCACCACTTATTTATAGACTTCAGGGCAGCTTATGATAATGTTAACAGAGAGGAACTCTATAAGGTTCTTTATGAATTAAAAATCCCTGAAAAATTGGTGAGACTGGTGAAGATGTCAATGAAAAATGTGCGATGTGCAGTAAAAATAAGAAATGAAGTATCACAGGATTTCACTTCAAATAAGGGCTTAAGACAAGGAGATGCACTGGCGTGCCTTCTATTTAACCTCGTGCTTGAGAAGGCTGTAAGAGAGGCCGGGATCCAGATTGGAGGAACAGTATTCAACCGAACTGCTATGATCCTCGCATACGCTGATGACCTCGATATAGTTGGTCGCTCCCACAATGCTGTACTAGAAGCTTTTCAAGCCCTGACTGGCCCTGCCAGGAAACTTGGACTTGAGATCAATGCTTCGAAAACTAAATACATGGTAGCAGAGGAAGCCCCAAATCCAGGTGAAATGGTTACCTTCGGAGAGTACAAGTTTGAGAAGGTATCTGAATTTGTCTACCTGGGATCACTGGTCTCACACAATAACGAGACTCAACTGGAGGTGAAGAAAAGAATTCAGGCAGCTAATTGTGCGTATTTTGGGTTACTGCGTCACTACAGGAGTAGAGCTCTTTCCAGAGAAACCAAAATGAGTCTCTACAAGATTTTGATCAGGCCAGTTTTGTTGTACGCATTGGAATCCTGGGCAACCACAAAATCGATGGAGCAGGAACTTGGTCTCTTCGAAAGGAAAGTCTTGCGTCGGATATTGGGAGGACGGCAGGTTGGAGGTCAGTGGCGAAGACGTACAAATAAGGAGCTATATAGCTTATTCAATGAACCTGACATCGTTCTTTTTTATAAATTGAATCGTCTAAGATGGGCGGGCCATCTGGCCCGAATGGAGGATAGTGAAATCCCCAAAAGGACCCTGAAAGAGCCAATTTATGGTAAAAGACGGAGAGGAAGACCGAGATCAAGATGGGTGGATGGAGTCTCTGCTGATGCCCGGAGCGTTTTAGGTGTCAATAATTGGATGGTGGCTGCGCACGATCGTGACAATTGGAGGAGGTTGTTACAGGAGGTCAAGACTCGGCAACGAGTTGTAGTACCAGTTTAGATAGAATGGTGTTTATTGTGTTTAATAAGTTTTTGGTTATATGGATTGCTTCCTTTAATTTTCTTATTTTATTATTCTGTTCTCTATCTATGACTTTTGCATCATCAAAATCAAATTCATGGCTTTGTGTTATGGTATGTTTAGCTAAAGCTGATTTATTTATGTTTTTTGGGTTGCTGGTGCTATTTTTATGTTGTGATATTCTTGTTTTTAAATTTTGTGATGTTTCACCAATGTAATATTTATCTTTACAGTTCTTACAGTTTATTTTATAAACTATATTGAGGTTATCTGAATTTTTTATTTTATCCTTTTTATTAGTTAAATGTTTTTGTGTTTTCTATTTTAATATTGTACAATCCTAATTTGAGATTATCATGTTAGTACTTTTTAAAAATCTGTTTCATCTTATTTGTTAGCCTAGGAATATATTTTAATTTTTGATAATTGTAATTGTTTTGTTTATTTTTTTCATTTTTTCCTCTTATCTCTTCATTTTTGTTTTTTTCTTTATTAGATGGTTCGAAAAAATCTCTTATTTTGTATTTTCTTTTGTTGCATTCATAACTTTTGTTACTTTATTGTTATTAACTGTATTAGATTTTATTGGATTATTTATTTCTGCTATTGTATTGATTTTGTCCATTTTATGTCTCTTGTTTATGATATTGGCTAATTTTTATAAAATATTTTTAGAATGTTTTTAACACTAAATGAAAGTTGTTTAAAGATTAAATTTACAAATAAAAAGTTTTGTATGTGGTTGAATTGTTTTCTTGTATATTGTGTTTTAAATGGAATGAAAAATGTCATAGATATGTACTTGAAAATGGACAAACAAGTCCGAAACGTTGTACATGTATAAAAAAAAAATAAAGAGGACAATTTGAATAAATAGAAGTTGGATGTATAAATTTCCTGAAAAAATACACATAATAGAAAATATAGAACATCCAAAGAAATTAGAAAGTGGAAAAAAAAGAAGAAAGAAGAACAAGAAAAAGGAGTTAGATTTTCGCTTTTCTTTTACATGGGGGTCCAATTTTATTTTATCGGGGACGGTGTTTTTGAAAAAAATATTCATTTTGTATTTTAGTGGCGAGGGGGGGGGGGGCACGTAAAAAAAGTTCGGAGTTTTTTCACTCAGGAATCCAATGTTTTCGAGGACTGTGTTGTTTCTTTAAAACAAATTTTCATATCGTATTTTAGTTGCGGGGGGGGGGGGGCGTACTAATATTGATAATGATTACCTGTTCGGATTTTTTTCACGTCAGGGTCTAATATAATGCTATCTAGGACAGTTTATACGACAATAATATTTTTTTTCAATGTGATCTATTCATACTTTTTATGTTTCTTTTTTATATTTTGTATGAGTGTTTATCTTTAATTATGGGGTCATATCATTTTGTTTTTTGTTCCTCCCTTTCCTCGGCTTTTTTTTAGGCTCTACGGGCTTTCCCGGGCCAGGGGAGTGGGTGGGGGATTGATGTTGAGTATTATTAAATGTTTCCTGGCTCCGATCGCTATTTTTGGGTTATCAATCATACGTTACCATGGGCAACGCGTATTTTCTAACGCGTTTGCCCACTCGGCTATCCCATAATTGTTTGCTAAAACAAGATGATTTAAATATTACCAGGGTTTATTTGGGAATTATTTTTCATTTACCATTTTAAACATTAAATTATAACATAAGATCACATTCAAAATAAATATAAATATATATAACTGTCCTAGATAACATAATATTAGACCCTGATGTGAAAAAAAATCCGAAAAAGTATTCCTTATCGATAATAGGCCCCCCCCGTCACTAAAATATAAAAAGAATAATATTTTCAAAAGCAACGTCCCCGATAACATAATATTGGACCCCAGTGTGAAAGAAATCGGAAAATCTAAGTATTTCCCAATGCGCCCCCCACCCACTACTAAAATATTATAAATGAATATTCTTTTCAAAAACAACATCCCCGATAACTTAGTAATAGACCCCCGTTGGATAAAAATCCGAAAATGTTACTATTTTCAATATTAAAGAGCCCCCCCCCCCCCTTCATTAAAACTTTAAAATAAATATTAATGCTAATGGATACCTGGTCATGATATAATATACTTAAGTAATGGGGTAGACCGGGCAAACATGAAGGAGTGGTTGAATTTGACTTGGACAAGGTTGAATTTGAAATAAAAAAGGTTGCTTTTGATTTGGAAATGCTATGTATACATCTTTTTATGAAGTTCTCTCGCCGCTCTCCCTTTTCCAAATAGATTGCAGTACTTCAACAAAGCAGGCTCACTAATATTCCAAAGTTAATAATATTTGGATAGTCATCACATTTGCATAGTAGTTAGTAGTTAAATAATTGTAATCAAAAACTACAGTTTGTAGTTAGTAGTTAACATATTCTAACTACTTTTTCTAACTTGTAGTTGGTAGTTGGAAAAATTTAACTACTAACTACTAGTTAAAAAATGTAGTTGCCAGCTGTTAACTACTAACTACAAACTGTAGTTAGTAATTGTAACTACAATGAAACCAAAGTAGTTGTAGTTAGAAGGTAGTAGTTGTAACTACATTTTGCCCAACTCTGCTTTCAGCATTATCACAAGTTAAGAACTCGAAATCAGGTTATTTGTAATTATTTTCATTCTTGTATTCTCTTTAAAGGATTGGTTTTATCTTTTTTTCAGATTATCTAATTATTTATCAATATAAATTACTCATTGAATTATGATTTTATTTCTAGCATATATTAAAAATGGAGCAATATTTCTCTTTATTACTTCAATTATGCTCCTTAACTAAAATCTATGTAAACATCACATCCACTTTTACAGGCAAGAAATAAATCATTCTAATAATCATTAGGAAATTAATATTTTTACCTAATAACATGATAGTCCGAATAAGGAAGAGTCTACTGTACTGTTAATCTGAAATTCTTCTTAGTGGATGTTTCTAACCAAATTGAAAAAAGTAAACAATAAACGTAAGTATACTACATTATTATTTAAAAAATTGGTAAAAGTTTAAAACAATGACAATATATAAATCAGACCAAGGCAAATATTTCTTACCAAATCACTTTTAATAATAATAATAATAATTATTATTAATATTCAAGTCAGAAAAATAAATTTATTTGTAATAATTTTAAATTTAGATGGATTTGTGCGCATACCTATTTGCTTAAAATTACCTGAGAATAATAAAATTACTAACAAAATCAACTAAGCAAAAGAATACAATTGAAGGAAGAAATGATTATTCCTAACACTACAAAAAATTTTCCACATCAAATTATAAAGGTATGGTAAATGTTCCTTTAGTTTCACTTAAAAGCGATTTTCAGAATTTTATACTTATTTTATTTTATTGAAATGTCTGATCCAGATTGAATAAAAATGGAAAATTTTTATTTTGACTATTCAAAAGAGCACTAAATGTTCTAGTAGTTTGTCTGCCTAGTTAGTCAAAAATATTAAAATAAGTCCATAGTAATAACTGATGTAGTTAACTTTTACTTAGCACAACTATTGATTTATCTTTTCTATAATCTAAAGTAATTTAACTTATTAACAGCTACATATAAAGTTCATTAATTTACTGTGCAATTATTATGTACCCTTCAGTCTCAGTGAAACCCTTAATGACTTACCAACCCTGATGACCCACATCCACATGCTTGAGTCGAAACATAAATTAGTGAAATTAAAGAAAATTTCTTATTGAAAATCCTAACTATTGATCATCCAAGTTGGATTTTTAAGCAAACAGTTGACCATTTACCACCTCTATATTAATGTCATTATAATTTTAATACTATTATAATATTATATTGCTTTAAACAATATAAATGCCTCTACAACACCTACATAATGAGAATTATGGCAAGGGTATGTTGGCATAAATAATATTAAATATTTCGAATTATTATGACCAAAAGAAAGGAGTACAAATTTTTTAGGGATTGAATTTATTCAAATATTTCCCAGGTCTGATAAAATATATTATAAAATAAACAACAATATCCTTAAAAAAAAACAATGTATTTACTTGAGTACTTACCATTGACCAAAACCGACAATCAGATAATGTTCTATAAATGGTACTGCAAGTCATTTGTTGTATAGGCATAACAAATTTGAAATACACTCACACTCACACACCAAAATATATATATATACACATATTTGTATGGATAAACCATGAGATAATGCAATATAAAACATATTCTAATCCCTTAAATTAAAACGAACATAAACCCTACTTACCTTTCTTCTCTTCACTGAGTGGAATGATTTTCTTCTTACATTTCATTTAGAAAAACATTATTCACAAATGCGATAAGCTAAGCCTTTTCGGTCAAGAAGACAAATAGTATAAAGTGTACAAATAACAAGAGTTCACCATATCCCCAGGCAACATGCAAATAAATAGAAGACTTTCCCATTACCAAAGTGAGTGCAACAGAATTGAACAGTTAGCATCTATACGACCTTAATGATGGATCACCTTTGTCAACTATTAATTATTACTACACTACATTTGATTATGATCATAAAGAAAACAACAACAATGTAATAAATAATAAAAAAAAAAAACTTGATTAAAAATGTACTTAATTATATCAAAGGAAAGAAATAATGAAATTACTGTGCTCACACATTGAATAGCTAAATATTCATTTTCTAATGAGGTATTCTCCTGGCTTCACAATTTATCCTATTAAAAATTTAGTGCTGTAAACCATTTTCGTCCAAATCTACTGCCTTTCTTGGTAAACAACACACAACACAAAATTAGCACAATAATATAAATAATAATAACTTTATGAGTAAATGCCACCACACATGTCACAATGGAAACTAAGGAACAAGGCAGAACTTAAGGAGTTGTACCAGAAAGTCGACCAAGTTAGGTTTATAAAAAATTGGTAGCCTGCATCTAAAGAACCTCGCTCCTCAGGGGAGAGGTCCATGGAAAAAGGCCCATTTGATAACCCAAATTGCGTTGGGCTGATGGCCTTGCAACCGGTGCTAGTTCCATCCTAGGGATAAGTAATTGGAAGGCAGCGGCTCTGAACAGGGATGGCTGGTGGCGTTTGTTGCAGGATGCCCTAACGCCATGCATGTTATAGTGCCATTTCAGAAGAAGAATAATACCATTTTCTATAAGATATAACGTTATTTATTCCGCGTCCTCATCTAACCTGAGATTTTCTGGTTTACAAAGCACACTTATCTTTATCAAGTGACTAGCTAGTGTGCTCGGCTTCGCTCCGGTAGTTGTGTGGTAGTTTTAATAAAAGAAAAACTTTAAAATTAAAGTAAATAGAGAACAAAATTAGCACCTTCTTGAAACTTCAGTTTTAACTTGGTATCCATATTAAGATTCGAGATCTGCAGAGTCCGCCCAAATAAGGAACCCTTTATACTTTATAGGGGGTTGGGGTTGAAAATGGTAAATGAACAATTTTGCTGCAACTTTGTCGAGTTATGCATCGTTTTTTATGGCTTCTGTGATTGTGAATCCTATAAGCCCATTCCAAGCTGTCAGCCGAAAATAAGTTATTAGATTATAGTTGAAAAATCTGACATCTATGTTAAAAAAATTATATTTCGAGTAAAACTTAAGCGCCGACTACTGTGATGGTCCTATTAGGTCCAGAAGTATAGAAACTACTGAAGATACATAGAAACTTTTTTTAAACACCTTTCTTCCATTTCAACCTCCTTTAACATATCCCCCCGTAATTTGAACGGTTTCTGCAGATCTCGAATCTTACTACTATTACAAAGTAAAGACCAAAATATCATGACGGCACAATTTTTTCACCATATTTCTTTTTATCCTGAACTATGAGGGATGATAAAATCTTAATGACAAAATGCTGTCATTTTGTCAACTGGAATGCACATCATACATAGTAATCAAACCAACTTCTTTTTCATAACCACAATAAGAACACTTCAAACTTTTTATTTCCGATCTATATTCAATCAATTTATCTCTTCTTTTTATGTCTGATTTTATTCGCTCACTATACTACTAATTAATGTTCACTCACATTGCATTAAATTTACTCAAGTTAATATTATATATTGATTAAATGTAATGTGTTGATCAATTAGCCTTCTTATGAGGAAATTAATTTTTTAAGGAATCCAGTAGGTTTTCTAATTGATTGCAGAGATGTAAAATCATTATTTTATTTTGAAAGCAAAGGAGAAACTAATTAATATATGGAAAAAAAAACCAACCATTAGGTGTTGATGACTTGAAATGTTATATGCCTTAAAGCAAAAACAAACAAACTATTTATTTTCGCTTAATGTTTTAGTAATTTAAAAGAACAGCTGAAAAAATATATAACCTTTACAAACTGAACTGGATGAATGAACAATAAACATACAGCGCTTCCTGGTAGCCTGGAGCTCGAACTAAATTTTTCATTCATAAACTACTATGTCGTTCTCAGATAGGCTAATTACATGGTGTGAGAGGCTTAAAATTCCAGTCCTTTTCTCTTTAATTTTACACCCTTAAGAGAAAAACGGAAACCTTTCCCATTAGGGGTTATATGGCTACACGACGATGTAACTTTCTTGATCGTACGTGGAGTCGTTTTTGAGCCTTATCTGTACACTGTACACTTTGCTTTATTGATTACAAACTCATGATTGTAAATATGCTGCATAAGATTAGTTAAAAAGGACCTGCATTTGGTACGGATATAGGGTCTTAAACTATGGGCTGCCACAGTTAATGGCTTATTATAGTTGTGATAAGTTGTGTAAAAAATCATAGGATGATAATAACTAGGTTTTATTTAATTTCTAGGTGAATCATTATGATATATATAATATTTAGAGAATAATTGAAGTATAATACTACGAAATAATTGAAATGAATACATAATAATTATAACATATAAAATACAAATTATGTAATTGAGATTTTCCACTAATAATACTTTGTAGTTGTGGACCAATTTTATTAAAAGAGATTTAAGATATTCATCAGTTAACTTAGGATAGGATAGGATGTGAGTTTTAGGGTGATAAATAGCTAGATTATTATGCCCATCAGTTAACTTAGATTTGTAAACATCTACAGAAGAAGGAGGCTTAGATAGTCGCAAAGAGTTCAGAGGTTTATACTAAGTATACCCCCTCCGTTTACTAGAGTCTGACGAAACCTTTGCTGTGACATCACAGGAATATACCTACCTCAAATACCTATATTAAGTTTCAAACGATTTTTTTTTGGTTATACCACAAACCTTTACACGGGACGTAGTTATTTGACTCACAGAGCCCCGAAACATGTATTTCCGTTGAAAACCGAAAGTATAAATTTTTTATATTACAATATAATATTACAATATAAATATAAACAATATAAATATTACAAAACATACAGTCGCAATGCTTAGTAAATATTTCATATATAGGTAAGTAATAATTAGAGACGTGGGCATTATACAAAATAAAGTATTTGAAATACAAATTAAAAGTTTTTTCATTTTTTTTTTCATTAAAATACTTTGCTTTAATTTTATTTTAAGGTTTTCCATTTTATCTGATTTTAAATAATTATTAAAACTAATTTTTGGGATAATCCTGTTTTAATCCTCCCTAGGTAAGGCATAACTATTTTGATTGGTTTGATTATTTCAAAAATAACACAATATGCAAACCTGAAATGCAAAATTCAGTTTACATTGACTGCACAACCACACAAAACAAGACTAAATCTCTAACATACTCAAAAAAATAATACCATCCTTTCTAATGATAAAGACTATATCGGCTTCTCAACAACATTCTGGAATATTTTTTGATTTAATTTGTATTGATGGATTCAAATCTGATAACTTGACAACTTCCTCTTTTATAACCCACGACTCAGCCTAGGTACTTACTTATTATATTAGGAAATCGCTAACTTATGCTCAGTATGTATACATAGATATACACCTCTGAACTCTTATCAACCATCTAGTCAAATACTCCTTCTTTGATGCATGCATCCACAATTCAGGAGAATATTGCCATAGTTTTAGACTCATTTTGACCATTAAAGTGTATAAATGCATGTAGTGGACAATAAGTGCATCAAAACAAAGGCACAGATAATCTGTGAGTTAGTTACATGATTCCAAGCAAAAACAATCAAACATAATAGAATGAAATAAAAAATACTTATTTCTTAATCAATTGCCTTGCACCAGCTAATAGGTCACAAGTATTTTGTATTTAAAATATTTTTATCGGAAAGTATTTTAAAAGATTTGAGGTTAAAATACAATTTATTTTAAAACAGGAATGCATTCCTAAAAAATCTGGTGCGTGCGCGCAACACACAACTTTCACTTACCAACTTACTTAGATTAGAAATTAATGTGTTTTGTTAATTGCCACTTCTCAAAGTTATACATTTTTCCACATTCATTTCTTATTTTTGTTTTCATTTGCTCAAAAAAAAAAAAAAAAAAAAAACTAATTTCTTTTATTATTAAATAAAAGTTTTTACTTGTGATAATTCGGCAATCCAAGCATAATACTCCAAGTCGTCTGATTTTATAATTCTCTATGTACTTGTAACAAATAATTTTCATTAAATGAACAGAACATCTTTAATTATAACGCATTGGTTTGTCATTAAAGGCGTATGGCGCATGCGTGAGCTCAAGGTGTTTTATGAGTTGGCGGAATATATTTTTTTTTTCTCCTGTATATGTTTACTTGATTTCCTTCATATATCATATTTAGCCATATCGTATTTTTAGGCGTGATGAGAGACAGTTAATTTCTCAGTATAAACTAAAACAAAGGTACTTTATAGGAAAACAAAAAAGGCCCCTTCCCCATTTAAGCCCCCTCAGAAAATTTTAATACTGATAAAACTTACCTGATATTATTGAACACCTAATTTTCATTACACATGACGAATTTGATCAAAATCATTAAAGCCGTTTTTGAGATAATCGAAAAAAAGGTAAAAATTGGAAAAAAGTTATGAAATAAAGTGCCCCCTCCGTTTGACCAATTTTGATGAAATGTTGGATGTCATATCTTTGGCATATACATACGTCAAATACCCAGTTTGATCAAAATCTTTAAAGCCGTTTTTGAGTAAATAAAAAAAAACACATGAAAATGATACAAAATATGATACAGTCATATCTCGGGCATATTAATACATCAAATACTTAGTTTAATCAAAATCGTTAGAGCCGTTTTTGAGAAAATCGAAAATAACGTAAAAAGTTATTAAATAAAGTACCCCCCCTTTGACCAATTTTGATGAAATTTTTGCTGTCACATCGCGGGCTTATACATACACTAAATACCCAATTTCAGGTTCGCATGGTTAATAGTTTTTGAGCAAGTCTGTTCACACACACACACACACGCACGCACGCACGCACGCACGCACGCACGCACGCACGCACGCACGCACGCACACACGCACGCACGCACACACACACACACACACACACACAGAGACCATTTCGCGGGACTTGGTTATTTCGACTCAGGGGACCCCAAAACGTGTATTTCCGTTGAAAACCGGAAGTCGAAATTTTTCACGATCGCAATACTTCCACTTACTATATATTTCATACATAGGTAAGTGAAAGTAAAAATAGGAGATTAAAATGGGAGGTAGGTCTGTCCATAAATTATTTTAGAAGTAAAGAGGCCTGTTGTTGATAGTTTTTATGCTTCTGAATCTAATAGATGCATTCCCATGATGATACATTCAACAGGATATATTTTAGTTGAGAAAATCCACCATAGAGGCTAAGACGATGTCCTAGCTACCAGGTCTGCAAGTTTAAAATGTTGTTTATTTCTTAAAATATATACACAGTAATTTTAAAAAAAAAGTATAATATATTTTATTCAAAGTACTGGCCCTCGCTTTCTACACATTTTGTCCATCTCTCGGGCAATTTATGGATACCATTCCAAAAGAATGCTTCATCTTTATTTGAAATCCATTCATCGAGCCATTTTCTTACATCCTCCAAATTGTTAAAGTGTTGCTCAGCCAATGAGTGTCCCATCGATGAGAAGAGATGATAATCAGAAGGCGCCAGGTCAGGTGAATACGGCGGGTGGGGTAGGAGTTCCCAACCAAGCGAAGAAATCGTTTCCTTAGTCAATCTGGCTGAATGTGCAGGAGCGTTATCATGCTGAAGAATGACTTTGGCGTGCCTGTGAGCCCATTCTGGGCGTTTTTCGATCAATGCGTGACTCAAATTGATCATTTGTCATCATTTGTTGGATTTGGGTATTGTCTTCGTCTAATAAAGATTGCAATTCGACGTCCTCAAACTTTGTTGGTCGATTTTCTCGTTTTTTATCAGTAACATCAAAATCACCACGTTTGAAACTTTGAAACCAACGTTCACATGTCTTGACGGTTGGAGCAAGATCGCCATAAGTCTCAACAAAAATTCGATGACATTCAGATGCCTTTTTCTTTTGATTGAATAAGAAAATCATGACATGCCGCAAATGCTCTTTATTTGGCTTAAAATTAGACATTTTTAACACCAAAGAAAGGTATGATACGTCCACGTAAACGACTTAAAAACAACTGACTTTTGTAAACAAATGACTAACAAACAAAATAGCGTTTAGAGATAAGCAAATCCTTCAATAGGCTAAGAGCGCATTCTATTGGAATTAAAATGACATTTTAAACTTGCAGACCTGGTAACGAATGGGTAAGATTGAGTGATGCTACATTGACTGATCACTAAAATGTATTGAGTTCATGTATTGAGTCTGGTAAAGTAATGTTTACAGTTTTTCTTATTTAAGATTTTTTTTTAAGAACAATAATCTATACCAGGGGTCTCCTAATTTTCCAGTTTTAGGACTATACCTACTGAATCTGCAATTAAGTTCACAGGGCCAACACTGTTTTAATTTTCCTGCCATTATCTATAAATTCTAAACTAGTCACAGTATAGAGTAATGAAAAATGTTTACAAATCTAAGTTAGCCAATGAATATCTTAAATCTCTTTTAATAATTAGTAATAGTAAAATTGGTCAACAACTACAAATTATTATTTGTGGAAAATCACAATTACAAGAATGACGAACTCCAATTTCAACATTTTTCAGGGAAGCACTTTTAACAATATTTTTCTTGGTGTGAAAAAAAATATTAAAACAACAGTTTACTAAAATATAAATTCTATATAAATTATAAAACCATCAAAAACAATACATAACTCGACAGATTTGCAGCAAAATTAATTTATTAAGTTCCTCTTTTCAACCAAAAGTTATAGGAGACCTCATTGGATGGCCTCTGACTGAAGATCTCAAATCTTACTACTAATAACCAGCTAAAACCTGAGTTTCAATCAATCAATCAATTTTGTTCTAATCTTGGATTAATTTTGGTCTATTTTTCCTTTATAATTATATTTTGGAGTTTTTTTCTGTTCCTAAATCTATTACACAACTCCCTGAGTGAAGCCAGATACTGCAGCTAATAAATAAATAAATGAAGAACTGAATTTTAACCCAAAATTCTAAGAAAAAGTTTGGGATATGATTCTACCTGGAGGTCAGAGGCGGAAGTTTGTTTTTATAATTTATGGGTTTGAAATCAATTATTTAAAAAAACAGTTTTATGCATATAAAATGAATTTAACTAATAGTCGGGAGTGAAAAGTTAATGTCTGCCATCATAAAGTAAACACCATACAAATTGGCTTCATATTCCAAATGAAAAGTGTTAAAACATTAAATTCTTTGTAAAACAAACTCATAATTTTGAAATTAGCTTGCTCCTGTGTAGAGAAACTAATTAGAATGTGAAAGTATTTGTGCTTGTGGCATATAATCTGCAAAATGTTTGAACTTTTTTTTTCGTTTCTTCCATGTAACTTGTAAACTACGGATCACACTGTATTACTTACCATAAAACGGTTCACTAGAAGAAACATACGATAAGAATAACCATAGGGTTTACTAGAAAAACCACAGAACGATAATTAATAGAATGACATATTTAAAGTTAAATTTGGTCAAGTGGTTTATCCCAACAACATCAAAAATTGGTTATATTTTCCATTTTGATGGAAACTCTGGCATTTTTTTGCATATAACTTGAAAACAGTTCTCAGTTATGGTAGCCAGATAAGAGATTAATACCTAAAATCACTTTTCTATGACTCAGTATAAATACCCTCCCTTTCCTTCTAACCCTCATTTTGCCTCCATTACCAAAATAATATCTGAAATAATCCCTTTAATGTTATTAAAGTTATTCAAAATAATAACTAGCCTTTATTATTTTAAAGAGATGTGAAAAAAAGGATGATCCACCTAACTAAGGTTGTATGTGATGCAACTGCTTTAAGTACAAACATGCCATATTCTTTCAGTAAACATAACTTATATCCTTCCAATCCCTTCTAACTTTTCAACTAGTAAAACTGTTAACCCTATAATAACTGTAATCTTGCCAAAAGAAAAAAAAATACATTAAGAAACAAATTAATTGATTAAAATATATAAAACAAATAATGTACAGTAAAACTTTGATTATCCATCAGTTTCCTTTAACCGTCACTATAATAAAACTAAAAAAATACATAATTTTTTTTAACTTTTGATATGATATTAATAAGAAAATTAACAAAAAGGTTAAAAATATCCCAAATCACTGACTCAGGCCTTAGCTGTGACTTTGATTCTTATCTGTTAATATCACATCTATTCACAACAGTAGTACAATGTTTTTTACTTTCACTTACCTATATATGAAATATATAGTAAGTGGAAGTATTGCGATCGTGAAAATTTTCGACTTCCGGTTTTCAACGGAAATACACGTTTTGGGGTCCCCTGAGTCAAAATAACCAAGTCCCGCGAAATGGTCTGTGTGTGTGTGTGTCTGTGTGTGTGTGTGTGAACAGACTAGCTCAAAAACTATAAACCGTGCGAATCTGAAATTGGGTATTTAGAGTATGTATATGCCCGCGATGTGACAGCAAAAATTTCATCAAATTTGCTCAAAGGGAGGGGGTACTTTATTTAGTAACTTTTTAAGTTTTTTTCGATTTTCTCAAAAACGGCTCTAACGATTTTGATTAAACTGAGTATTTGATCTATTGATATGCCCGAGATATGACTGTAAAAATTTCATCAAAATTGATCAACCGGAGGGGGGACTTTACTTAATAAATTTTGTATCATTTTCACATGTTTTTTTTATTTACTCAATAACGGTTTTAACGATTTTGATCAAACTTGGTATTTGATGTATTTATATGCCCGAGATATGACTGTAAAAAATTCATCAAAATTGATCAACAGGAGGGGGGACTTTACTTAATAAATTTTGTCCAATTTTTACCTTTTCGATCGATTATCTCAAAAACGGCTTTAACGATTTTTATCAAATTCGTTATGTTTAATGAAAATTAGTTGTTATTTAATATCAGGAAAGCTTTATCATTATTAAAATGTTCTGAGGGGGCTTAAATGGGGAAGAGGCTTTTTTTGTTTTTCTATAAAGTACCTTTGTTTTATTTTATATTGGGAAAATAACTGTCTCTCATCACGCTTAAAAATAAGAAACGGCTAAATATGATATATGATGAAAATCAAGTAAAATATACAGGAGAATAAAAGAATAATATTCCGTCAACTCATAAAACACTTTGAGCCCACGCATGCGGAGTACGCATTTAATGACAGACCATTGTTCATAATTAAAGCCGTTCTGTTCATTTAATGGAAATTATTTGTTTCATGGTAACTAAATGAAGTTTTCAACAACTACATAGAGAATTATAAAATCAGACGACTTGGAGTATTATGCCTGCATTGTCGAAATATCACAAGGAAAATTTTTTATTTAATAATAAAAAAAATTAGTACGCATGCGCCGTACGCCTTTAATGACAAACCAATGCGTTATAATTAAACTGTTCTGTTCATTTGAGAAGTGGCAATTAACAAAACGCATTAATTTCTAATCTAAGTAAGTTGGTAAGTGAAAGTTGTGTGTTGCGCGCACGCACCAGATTTTTTTTTTGTATGAATAGGCTAGAAATCAATTTTGATATTTTTATAATCTTGTTTACATAATATGGAACGCTGCTTTGTTCAGTTCACTCGTATGCAATGCATCAAAAAAGCTATCAGAGTATCATTGAAAAATCGTTTTGGGGCTAAATAAAATACTTGACATAATTAAGCGGTTAAGAAAAGGCATAAGTGCCACAAGTGTAGCTCAATTATATGGTGTTGTTATACTTCAACTTTAACTGTTAATTTTTAACAGTATATCTTTTTTATTAATTTAATAAAAAACGTTTTTTTTTTAGGTTTAATCAAGATTAGGGTCATTTTGATGCTATTTATAGGTTCAGATATTTTTCTAATAGTATTTTTGTTATTAAATAATCTGTCATGTCCCTGATCCCGACGATGACGGTTAATCAAAGTTTTCCTGTAATTGCTTGTGTATTATAGTAACATTTTAGATATATAATTGTTTATATAATGTTTATTTTTATTCTTAAATGTAAACTATAATAATAAAAAAATACAAGTAAACATTTCCTTTAGTATATTAAAATATAACAAAACTACACCTCATGAAAGAGAGTGGAAAGGATTTTAAATCAAATGCTTACTGATAACACAAATAATTTGAGATCTCAACTTTAATCAAATGAGATTGAGATCTGAATAAAATTGAAATCTCAATCTTAAAATGTAAGCACTTTATAGTCATGAATTATCTTACCTTGTTCTTGTGATCCCCCAGGTAGAGTAAAAGCATCATCTGATTGAGATTCAGTAGATGCATTCCAACCACCTGAAGCAGAAAAATCAATGAGTTACTTGACAAATATGTGTAAATTAAAAAAAATCTGGTGTTGTGCATTAGCACACAACTTCCTCCTTACTTTGACTAGAAATGGAAATATTTTTACTTTCACTTACCTATTTATGAAATATATAGTAAGGGAAAGTATTGCGATCATCAAAAATTTTGACTTCTGGTTTTCAACGGAAATACACGTTTAGGGATCCCCTTAGTCCAAATAACTAAGTCCCTCGAAAAGGTCTGTATGTGAACAGACTAGCTCAACAACTATAAACCGTACGAACCTGAAATTGGGTATTTTGTGTAAGCCCGCGATGTAACAGCAAAAATTTCATCAAATTTGGTCAAACGGAGAGGATACTTTATTTAATAAATTTTGTCTCATTTTTATGTTTGTTTTTTTGTTTTGTTTTTTATAACAAAAACGCTCAGTTTAATGAGAATCAAGAATTCTTTAATATCAGGTAAATCTTATCATTATAAAAATGTTCTGAGGGACTTAAATGGCGAGCGTAACTTTTTTGATTTCCTATTAAGTATTTTTGATTTTGTTTATATGGAGAAATTAACTGTCTCCTACCATGCCTAAAAATAAGAAATGGCTAAATATAAAATATAAAAAAATTGAGAAAACATTTACAGGAAAAAAAAAAGAAAAATATTCCAACTCATAAAATATGTTGGTCAAAGAGAAAAAAAGTTCTGATTTAAAATGGTCTTGAGTTGAATTTTCAAACTATATGTTAGTGAAGTTTGGTGCTTACTTCATGCAACGATCAAATGTAGTTAGTTATCTCTTGGCTTATTAGTTGAATCCTTGTTATCATTTGTTTCATGATTTTCATAACGAAAATGTAAAGATATTTTACGACAACTTTTACGAAATTAATGCCATAATTTTAGCAATTATTTTGAATAAAATGCTAGATTTATGTAATTTTATCACTAGTTTTCAATTTTTTTAGTAATGAAGCAATTTTCATCCTACTTTTATAGTTTGTTGTATGATTAGATATAATACAGCCCATCCTTTAAAAAAATTTAAAAATGCCCTTTTTGATAAAATTGAAATTAAATTTGGTTTTAAGGAAATTTCTTTAGTACCAACAGATATATTGTTGTATATCATATGAAATGGCATGGAATGCGCTGTTAAACGACACCAATCTCATAGTCATAGTCAAATTTGGAAAACATCTACAGCTTTTAATCATTTTTTTTTTGCTGGACCTAAATTTGAGGGCTTTGCAGGTCCATAATTCAAAAACAGGTTGACATATCTTAGTAATATTTCGCAATTTTTCTTGTCGATACAAGTATTACACATGTCCAAATTTCAAGAAAATCTGAGATGGTGAGGCTCAAGCCTGTGTTGAATTGACATGGACCCTACTTTTAACGATGATTTAACGTCACACTGCCCCTTCCTTAGAGATATTCCTCCTGGAAGTCTTCTTTTCCATGCGTGCCTGCTCCCTAGGTCGAACACTGCGCCTGTTCTTCATTGTGGTTACCCATATATGGCGCCAAGTGATCATTATGGATGATAATGGGCTTTCCTTTGGGGTACTTGAACACTCTGTAGACCAGATCGTTGATGTGCTTCTTAACCAAGTATGGTCCCCACTTTCCTCGTGGGTTGTAGAGCCAAACAAGTTCTCCTTCTTTGTATCAACCCTGATTGGCCCTGCCCCCGTTTGGTCTCCTCATCCGATCGATGGCGATGTGTCTCTTATTGATAGCGATAGGGTGGTATCGATTCTCTTCTTGAGGCAATGACGGATCGACTCCTTCCATCACCCTGTCCTGCTGCTAGAATTTCAGCTCGCTCTTCGTACTCGCCTGCCGAACCCACGAGGTAATCGACGCCGAAGTCTCAACCTTAGTGCCTTTTCTAACGGTACTTGAGCGCTTATACCTCGAAGGAAGTTCCACTTTCTTTTCCATGGTGGCTACCCCACCGGCTGGTTCCCAACTGCGGAAGGAAAGGTCCTCTCCACTGATCTTGACAATCCTCCGTTTCAGGTCGAGCTGAAAGCCATACCTGTTCATGAGGTCCATCCCGAGGATTACATCTTCTTCAATATCAGCCACTAGGACTAAGTGCGAGACACAGCTTGAGCCTAACTGTAACTTTACCTTGGTTTCCCCGAATACCTTGGCTTCTTCGCCGGTCGCAGTCCTAAGCTGCCATCTGGAAGGCATCAGTCTTTTCCTGCCAGTTACATTTGAAGAGACGATAGTCTTCGAAGCTCCAGTGTCAATCAGCATCGTGTGCCTCTTGCCGTTGACGCTGTCATCTACATATGCGCTATCGTCTAGGTGTCCCAAGGAGGTTACCATTGGGAAGGGCCTTGGTGACTGTCCGGGGAAGCTTTCATCTTTCGGGTAATTGCATGTCTTATTTTTCCTGTGTTGGGAGCGACCTCTCCCTTGCGGGAACTCCCAATGTGTCCGAGCTCCCCACAGCTCCAGCATCGTACTGATCTCCCTTTCCGGGACTCTAGGGCCTTTAAAACTTGTAGGACATGGTTCTCTAGGCCTGCAAGTATTGCCGGCTCTCCACAGTTCCTACACCGGAGTGGTCTCGACACATCCATAGCTACGAGAAGACTCGGTAGCTGTCTCAAACTCCAATGCTATGGTTAGATATGCTATAGGTCCACCAGCAATTTAGGGCGAGTAAGCCGCAGTGCCCTCTGAAGCTCCAAGTCTCGCAAGTTCTGAAATATTTCAGCCATCAAATTAGAATTTAGGCTGGAAAACCTATCATTATGCTCAACCGACTGGCTTGCTAAGTTTTTGTTTATCTCAGCCGATTGGCTTGCTAATTTATCATTTATTTCTGCCGACTGGCTTGTCAACTTATCATTTATTTCGGCCTTAAGCTCAGCAGACAAATCATTTAAAGCAGCCTTTAAAGAGCTATCCTCAAACTCTACTGTTCCAGGATCTACGCCTTGACTCAAGTAATACTCAAGTCAACTCCGCTACTTTAAGTTCTCCAATTCGTTTACTCCAATCCAATCTCAATTGATTTGGGAGCTTTGGGTGTGGCAAAGGTTAAGATACAGGTATTTTCAAAGCCATCTATTTTAATTTTAATCCATGAGATATCAATAACAATATATGTTAGTTCACCCTTAATCTTCTCTATAGTTGCATATTGAAGATCAAAACATCTGATCACTCCTGTGGAATAGTTTAGCGATGGGGATTAACTTCAACTTCAAATTGACCACCAAAATTTTTTATTGGCCTGTTTGTTTTGTATTATTTACTTCAATTAATAGATTTCCATCTTTAAGTTTTTCACGTTAACAGCAGTGTTGGTAATGAATTTATTAATGAGAAACGGGGCTATATTCTTAGATTTTTACCACTTACAACCAAGTAAGTGGGAATTATTTTATTATCAATATTTGCCAAGTTTATTGTGTTTCAATTTGGTTTAATTCTGCCTCTTTTCCGATGTTTACATTTTTTAGATAATGATTCAGTCGTATGTCAATATATTTTTACCACTTACAACCAAGTAAGTGGGAATTATTTTATTATCAATATTTGCCAAGTTTATTGTGTCTCAATTTGGTTTAATTCTGCCTCTTTTCCGATGTTTACAATTTTTAGATAATGATTCAGTCAATATATAAATATGATTTAAATATTATTACCATTATTACTGCGTGGCCAAAGGTTTCATAAGGCCTTATGTGCGAACCGAAAAAAAAAAAAAAAATATAACTTCACATTTCTAATCATACCTCACCTTATTAACAATAATGTAAACTATTCTATATTTTTTAAACGGGCAGACCTGGTCACGTCTTGCTGTGGGTCAATTGTTATAATGCATTGAATTAATTATATCCTATTCTATTTAATACAAATCAAAGTTCACTGATTAAGATAAAAACCTTTAAACTAATCTAAAATCCAACGGGATTTAAAATAAAACCTTACGCCAAATTTAAAATTGTTTGGTAAAGAATTTAGAAGGATTAAAGTTTTTATTTTTTAAATCTCATATTTGACTATAGGGTATATCAAGTGGTCCGAAGTGGTTGCTCGATCATTTTAGAAAATATTTATAATTTTACCACCAATTATGTATGGAATCTGTAGTTCAAATAATTTTTTAAAAAATTTTAGGATCAACCGTTTCAAAATGGCAGCCATTTTTGTTTCACCTTTCAGCCCGATTTTTGAGTTTTTAATCTCTCACAGAAAACTCATTTTCTCAAGGATGGTAAGTCATAGAGTAATAATTCAAACACAACTGTTTTCCTTAAATTCTGTTCTATATTTCGTGTTCTCTTTATTATTAGAATATTTTGAAGTCTAATATAGTGCGACAACTTAAGTAATTTACCTGAGGGCGGAGCTTAAATAAGCCACTTCTCCTTTGGCGCTAAATTTGAAGTGTGTCAGGTTATGCTATCAATGATGACAAACAGATAGAGAGGACATAGAAATCAATACCAGGATACTATATTTTATTAAATAATTATCATTGGCAATAAAAAAAGGTTCAGAAATAAATTAACCATCAATATTCAAATTATTATTCCAAAACATCATTTAATAAAAATAAATATTTAAATTTTATAAATTCAAATAAAAAATTGAAATGTAAAAATACAAAACAATTTTTTTTTAAAAGATTTATTTTCAATTATGCATAAATAGAATTGCTTTCAATGTGGATAAAATTAAAAACATCAAACTTAATCAAAATATAATCACAAACTTAAAAATAATACAATTTTTCATAAAATAAAATACAAAAGTGCAATAAATCAAAAATTCAATAACATGATTTTTTTTTTTCTTTCTGAAAATGTAAAACTCAAAACAGTGGAGGACAATGACATTATAATGATCACTAATCACATTCATGCAGTATTTACAAAAAACATGAATAAATACAGTAATAATCATGATTGTATAGGATAAAATATGTCTGATATGAAGTAAATTAAACAAATTCCATAAACACATCTATCACATTAAATGAAATTTATTTATTTTTTGTGAAAAGAAATTCAATATGACCAAATATTTCATCTTATTCAGCATCGCTGCATTCACTCGAAAAATCCTCGGATGTACAAGTGTCACCTAATGAAACAATAATTTCTTCAATGGCAACATCAATGACACCATCCTTTAACCAATAATCTTCTTCAATTTTCTATACATGCTCACAGCATGCTTTCCATTATTCCTTGGTGTATTTACTGAACATTAATTCCATGTATTCTCTTTTTTCATTTAATGCAGTCGATAGGCACCCTTGTGCTACCCTATTTTTTATATCACACTAATTCAATGGGGTTTAACTCTGGATGGTATGGTGGCAAAAATAATAGATTATGACCATTATCTTTCAACATTTCCTCCACAACAAATTTCTTTTCAATATTTAATCTCTTGCAGATTTCTAATAATTCAGGCTTTTTCATTTCAATACTGTAGGGTATTTGGTTGACCTTAAGCCACTCTACAATGTCTTTCTTAAACATCCAAAATTTGGTTTTTTTGTTAACTTGCATGCAATGATATGCAGCATTATCCATAACCACCACACTATTTTCTGGCATGTTTGTTACTAGCATTTCCCTCATCTTTGCGCTTTTCATTTTTCCTCTTTTTGTTGGTGTGGAAAAATTTAATTTTCCGTCTGTCTTTAACATTTTCTGACCTTCTTTCACTATTTTAATCACAGTAGGTTTCGAAAACTGCGATATTTCACATACTACATCTAAAATAATGTAATCAAGTCTATGTATCACCTTTTTTTTTTAGGTAGTCATGAAAACGGAAAACCTTTCTCTAGCCTGCCTTCTGATCACTTTAGTAGATTTTCCCGTCTCTTTCTTCTTGGGAGTCTCGTAACTGCATGAAGGTGTTGACATTTTAGCAGTTAGATCACAATCAAACTAACCAAAACAAAGTATACCAAAAACTAACAACGAAGTAAGGTACCCTAACTGTTATAGTGCCTTTCTATTGGCCACTAAAATGACGTCACAGTTCGCGCATGCGATTCCCAGGTAAATTACTTGAGGAGTCGAGCTATACTTGATAAGTACTATTAAAAAAACTGCTTTAAATTCTCAAAATACTGTTTTTGAGGGTAACTTTTGGGTATAAGGGCATGTACATCAAAGCTGATTTTTAGAATGTAAATAAACCTAACTAAGTAGCTTTCATTAAAAGTACTCTAGCCCGTATATTCTTTACCATATTTTTTTATGAATTTTTAAACTTCACATTTTTTAATTATTTGGTAACTTTAGGCTCCAATATCTCTGGTGGACATAATTACATGCAACATAAATCAACTGCAAGAAATTTCAAGCAGTATATTTGAGTGCATTAGTAGCTACGAATTTTTGAAAATGGTCATTTTCGTGCACATTTAACAATGCGTAAACTTGATCATACTTCATTAAAATTTTACTGTTTGTGAATTTTCTACTTTTAATACCAGTTAATAATTGTTTTGTTTTTTAATTTTATCTATGTCCAACGGAAAATATTTTTAATCACTTTTTCATTAAATAAATAATAATAAAAATTTAATAGAGTAGATTTTAATTATAATTAAACCCAATATATATTTTTTTTTTTTTTTTTGCATTAGATATAGATAAAATAAAAAAATAAAAACAATTAATAAGGGTTATTAAAAGTAAAAAATTCACAAACAGTAATATTTTAATGAAGTATGATCTAGTTTAGGTATTGTTAAATGAGCACGAAAATGACCATTTTCAAAAATTCGTAGCTACCGATGTACTCAAATATACAGGTTGAAATTTCTTACAGATTTATGTTGCATGTAAGCATAACATGTAAAAAAATCTGGTGCGTGCTTGCAACACACAACTTTCACTTACCAACTTACTTAGATTAGAACTTAATGCGTTTTGTTAATTGCCACTTCTCAAACAGAACGGCTTTAATTATGAACAATGGTCTGTCATTAAAGGCGTACTCCGCATGCGTGGGCTCAACGAGTTTTATGAGTTGACTGAATATTTTTCTTTTTTTCTCCTCTTTATGTTTTCTTTATTATTATCATATCTCATATTTAGCCATTTCTTATTTTTCGGCGTAACGAGAGACAGTTAATTTCTCAATATAAACAAAAACAAAGGTACTTTATAGGAAACAAACAAACAAAAAAGGCCCCCTCCCCTCAAAAAGCCCCCTCAGAACATTTTAATAATGATAAAGCTTACCTGATATTAAAGAACACATAATTTTCATTAAACATGACGAATTTGATAAAAATCGTTAAAGCCGTTTTTGATATCATCGAAAAAGAGGTAAAAATTGGAAAAAAATTATGAAATAAAATGCCCGCTCCGTTTGACCAATTTTGATGAAATGTTTGCTATCACATCTTTGGCATATACATACATCAAATACCCAGTTTGATCAAAATAGTTAAAGCCTCTTTTGAGTAAATAAAAAAAACACGTGAAAATGATACACAATTTATTAAGTAAAGTCCCCCCTCCAGTTAATCAATTTTGAGGTAATGTTGGTAAAAAGTATATTAAAGTATAAAGGTAAAAAGTTATTAAATAAAGTACCCCCTCCCATTGACCAATTTTGATGAAATTTTTGCTGTCACATCGCGGGCATATACATACACTAAATACCCAATTTCAGGTTCGCAAGGTTTATAGTTTTTGATCTAGTCTGTTCACACATACACACACACACACACACACACACACACACACACACACACACACACACACACACACACACACACACACAGACCATTTCGCGGGACTTGGTTAATTGGACTCAGGGGGACCCTAAAACGTGTATTTCCGTTGAAAACTGGAAGTCGAAATTTTTACGATCGCAATACTTCCTCTTTCTATATATTTCATATATAGGTAAGTGAAAGTAAAAATGAGATTTTTATTAACTGGCCCACCAGAGATATTAGAGCCTAAAGTTAACAAATAATTAAAAAATGTGAAGTTTAAAAATACATAAAAAAATATGGTAAAGAATATACGGGCTAAGAGTACTTTTAATGAAAGCTACTTAGTTAGGTTTATTTACATGCCAAAAATCAGCTTTGATGTACATGCCCTTATACCCAAAAGTTACCCTCAAAAACAGTATTTTGAGAATTTAAAGCAGTTTTGTTAATAGTACTTTTCAAGTATTAGACTTCATAATATTCTAATAATAAAGAGAACACGAAATATAGAACAGAATTTAAGGCAAACAGTTGTGTTTTAATTATTACTCTATGACTTACCATCCTTGAGAAAATGAGTTTTTCTTCATTGTTAAATAAGCACGAAAATGACTATTTTTAAAAATTCGTAGCTACCAATGTACTCAAATATACAGGTCGAAATTTCTTGCAGTAGGTTTATGCTGCATGTAAGCATAACATGTAAAAAAAAATAGATTTTTAGTAACTGGCCCACCAGAGATATTAGAGCCTAAAGTTAACATAAAATGAAAAAATCTGAACTTTAAAAATTCATAAAAAAATTAGGTAAAGAATATACGGGTTAAGAGTGCTTTTAATAAAAGCTACTTAGTTAGGTTTATTATCATGCCAAAAATCAGCTTTGATGTACATACCCTTATACCCAAAACTTACTCTCAAAAAAGGTGTTTTGAGAATTTATAGCAGTTTTTTTAATAGCACTTTTCAAGTATAGGACTTCAAAATATTCAAATAATAAAGGGAACACGAAATATAGAACAGACTTTAAGGAAAACAGTTATGTTTGAATTATTAGACCATGACTTACCAGTCTTGAGAAAATGAGTTTTCTGTGAGAGCTTAAAAACTCAAAAATCGGCCTGAAATGTGAAACAAAAATGGCTGCCCTTTTGAAAAGGTTGATCCTAAAATTTTTTAAAAAATTGATTTGAACTACTGATTCCATACGTAATTGGTGGTAAAATTATAAATATTTTCTAAAATGATCGAGCAACCACTTTGGCCCACTTGATATGGAATGACCCTATAGGAAGTATTAATGATCGATTCATTTAGCACTTACTGAATTATTTCAGCAAAGGCAAGATAGTATATAAATAACACACATGTAAAAGGAACTAATGAAGTTAATATATAATTGGAATAGGGTTTAGTACAATCACAATAGACAGCAAAAATATACCAAATTAATCTTTTGTCATAATATACATTAATTAAATTCAGAATATATAATGATGATATGAGATATCGTATAAGTAGGTTCTACCTGAAACAGGTTATGAAAAGCGAGCACGGAGCAGGAGAAACCTCTAACCATGTTCTTACAGTATACTAATGAAAACATATAAATTTTATTTTATGAATGAGATAGATAACGTTAATTTATAACTTTTTATAATAATAATTAACTTTTTTTTTTATAATTAAAATTCATAAATTCTATTTATTGAAGTGCTAATAGGTGCACAATGATTTTGGTTAACCTGTCTTTTGCTAAAACAAATAAATTTGACTGCTAAAACAAATAGATTTGCTAAAATAAATAGACTCCAGGCACGTGAAAAAGTGACATATAAATGCCCATAGGAATAATACGGATTTTCCTAGTCCAAGCCAGAAAAAATACATTTGGTTTACCCACCCTAAATATCAAAAGAAAATGAAGTGCTGTTTCAATAAATTAACTTACATCGCTATCTGTTAGAAATTTATAGAACTTACAAATAATCACACTCAATTATTGTACTTATAAGTATTTAATTTGCAATAAAAGAAATATTGAGGCCAACAATCGAGATAAAGACTATCCTATCCTTTAAATTGGACAAAACTACACACAATGAGCCAAATTTTATAAAGATCAGTAGAATAGTTTCTGATTTCAACCACAGCAAACATTGTGACACGAGATTGTTGTATATATAAAAGATCTGTCCACCGCTTGTTAAAACTATAAATTAATCTATTATACTTATTCTGTTATATAGAGGAGAAATAAAACCACAAAAATTTCTTTCAAGAACTTCATTATGATTAATGAAGCAAATAAACTGTATTTGATTTCAATGAATGTGAATGACAATTCACTCTATTTTAAAATAATTTTCGGTAATATTAAAAAAAAAAAAAAAAAAAAAAAAAAACCAAACAGTTTTAGACGATTTGACAAAAAATAAAAAGCCCAAAGATCAACTACAAAATGCATCTTATAATTTGCTTTTCTTAAAATTAAGGTTAGAGCAGTGTGATGTGCTTCAAAACACACTTTAGAATACCACGCTCAAAACAATACTTTTTTGCTGGCATATAATCAGCATTTTGATAACATCCTAATCTAAAAAATAAGTCTCTTTTTCTCTTTTGCTGTCACCAGCTACAAGTTCTAATAATTCTTCAGCATATTTTTTCAATACATGTCAGGCTGTCTAGCATTTTGGCTTCCAAAATTCCTGTACAACTCGGCCTAAGCCTGTCGTAAGCCTAGTTGAAAAAAGAGGAGGGTTGAGGATGGGGATGACATACCATCTTTGTCAAAAATTTTGCCACAAAACCAACTAACAGCTACTGTGTCAGCAAAGGTAAATAGTTATTTCCCCGTCGGGACCATTCGGATGCGGGTGGGTCCCAACCAATGCCTGAAGTAGTAATTGATAAAATAAGTAATATATTAATAGAAAAAGTATTAGGCATAACAGACGCAACAATATACGCCTGTATACCTGGAATATTAGGAGTTTACTTCAAGCCGGTGCAAACTAAGGCCTGGAGGAAGAGTTGGAAAGGAGCATATAATGTTGACATTGTAGTATTGCAGGAGATTAGATGGAGAAATGTGGAAATGTTTGATTTACAGAAATACATCCTCATCAACAGTGGTAATAGCCAGAATACGTGTTTAAGGTATTCTCTTTAGGAGGAGATATTACCTTATAACACTAAATTAGGCTGGTCATTATGGAGTGGACTGTATGAATGAAAACTATTTGTAATAATAACAGAATATAATAGGCTATTGTACATGTAAAGAAATTAAGGGGGTTTTGCCAAATTCAGGATACATTTGATGTTAGTGAGTTAATTTAATTTAGATATAGACTATTGCATTATGGTGAATATATGAACTGATGGATCTATTGTAATGTTGGTATTTAATTAAACTTTTTTACTCATCCTAGCTGTTTTGCTCATCTGGGTGCTTCTTCTTCTTCTATTAATTCTTCTGTTTCCATTCTCCATTCCTCTCCTCCTTCTGGCTCCAGGTGGGTCAATGAGGTGTTGTGATTACTCACTCATGTTGAATAAACTTATGATAGGCAATAAAATTAACTTGGTTCGGCCGAACATAAGGTGCCTGATTTTAAAAAGCGCTTAATCCCGCCTTGTCAGCGCCTGCTGACTTTTGCTTCTTCTTTCCGCCGCTAGGCGGCAGCACCTCTGGAACCGTGCTGTGTCCGCTTGAAATGCGAATGAATAATTGTTTAGGAGACATTCCTAAACAAACCGCCCACCTAAATGGAGCTCGGGTGAGCCAATTTATGATAGATCCCAGTTCATTTTTGTTACATTGTTTTTGTATGGATCCAACTTTAAGAATGGAAAATGAAAAATTGACAATGAAAAAAAAAAAAAATGAAAATGAAAAAGTGAAAATGAAAAATATGAAAATGGAAAAAATGAAAATGAAAACAAATCATCATTGGAAATAGAAAAAATAAACAACTAAATGATGTACTTTGAAGAGAAAAAAAATCTCATGAGAGAAAAAAAAAGAAAAGGTGTAGAAAAAAAAGGTGTTGTAGAAACCAGACTACTTAAATAATGCATATTTTGAAATTTAATGATGATATTGAAAAATAATAAGTTTTCTTCACGTAAAAAAAATCTCATAAAAAGAAAAGAAATTAAACAAGGTCCTTCCTTGGAAAATAAATAAACATTTTCTTCTAATTAAAAAGCGGCGCAAGGGTCGCGACAGCTCTGGCAAACGTGTTGTTTGACGGCGTGCGAGTTGTCACTGTGCGCACTATTCCATCCTTTCCGGGATGTATCTCGGGCGTCGCGTGGAGAAAAGGACTTGATATTCACCCTGCCTAACACGACCTGCCCAAAAGCCGTTGGCTGAAGGTAAAGTTCAGCAATGCCTGAATGTTGAGGAGCCCCTTTTATTATTAAAGGGTATAAGTCCATGCCTATTAACATGTCTATCTGGCCGGGAACATGAAATTGTGTATCGGCTAGACGGAACTCAGAGAACTTGTGGACTAGACCCTGAGGAAGAGATACGTTGGGCAATATAGGAGCGATTTTGTCGACCACCAGTGCGTCAGTTGAAAACCGATCTTGACTGTAGATGGATCTCATTCGACAAACTATGGAGCCTGCTGGACTTGACACTGATGTGCCCCCTAACCCAGTGATTTGGCCATGGAAGCTTTTCATCCTGGCATTGAGTTTGCTTGCCAGAGAGTGAGTGACAAAGGTATGTTGGCTTCCTGAATCCAAGACGGCTCTAGCAGGAATCAGGCGGTCTTCATCGTCAATAAGGTAAAGCTGAGTAGTACCAAGCAGAATTGTGTCTGTGGTTGAACTAATTTGACTAGGTGCTGAGCCAAATCCAATGAATGTTTCACCACTACTGGGATGTGAGTTTTCCAGGTTAAGCAGGGAGTGGTTTTGTGTCGGAGCCGTTTCGTCACTATGGATGAGACTATGATGCCGTCTCTTGCAGAATCTGCAACTCCACTTGGATTTGCAGTCAGACACTGAATGTCCACCTCTTAAACAGTTTCAGCAGCATTTCAAACTTTGGATGAATGCTAGCCTCTCGGTTGGCGAGAGATTGCTAAACTTGAAGCAATGAGGCAAGAGATGAGTAGACTGACAAAATGAGCAGACGGGTGGTTTACGCGTTGCAGTCGTCTGTTTGTCGCTGATCTCCACCGGAGATGGAGAAACCTTAGCGCGTGGTTTTGTAGTTCCTTTGCCTTCTGAGTTCTTCGATCCATTGTTTGAGGTGTGAAGGACAACAGAACTGTATTTAGGGGAGCATCTGTTAGGGAATCGAGTCTGCAAATTCCTATGTGGTGGCTCAATGGTAGAGCTTGATGGTGTTGGAACAAGATCTCTGGCCATGGTGATGGCCAACTTGCGCTGCCTGACAAATTTTATCACTTCATCCGCAGATGGAAAAGTACTGCTTGAAGTGCGAGATATTTCAAAGTTTCTCCGTGTGCTAGCATCGAGAGATCTTAAGGCGAGCGAAGAGAGTAAAAATTCCGCTGGATCATCTAATGCTAAAGCTTTAAATCCCTCTATGCTATCGGCTACTTCTGATAAAAACTTGTCATATCGCTGAAGCTCATTTTTGACTCCTTTGAAGTCGCAATCCAAGATCTGTTGCACCAGCAATGAGGCAAGTACTCTCGGGTTGTCATAATTGTCCAAGAGCTTATTCCAGGCCTGGGAATAACTTTTGTCTTCTATTGAAAATCTGGACACGAGTGAAGCAGCTTCCCCACGTAAAGCTCCAAGTAAATAATGAAACTTTTCGACGTTCGTCAGTGAAGGCTCATTATGTACCATCGAGGTGAACGTGTCCTTGAAGTGAGTCCATTTGAGTAGGTCACCGGAAAATTCCGGTAAGGGTATTTGGGGCAGGTGAGACCTAGCAGAAGTGGTGAAGCTAGTATTGAGAGATTGCCGGTTGCTAGCCAGCTGCTGTGAAGGTGATGCAGATTGGGACGAATGTTGTTGAATTTTTATCCTCATGGACCTGGCTTTGATTACTTCGACCCTAACTGCGTCGTAAGTATCCTGCCAGTTGCGGGAAGGAAACTCTAGGTTGGCTCGAACATGAATGGACTCAAACTCGTCCCAGCAACGTTGAAATTGCTCCCATTCTTCAAGAGCTGTATCTAATGCCGCTTCAAATAATGCGGTGTTTGTTGGGTCGGCGATTGCAGTTTCGCCGATATCAGCCGTACCTATTATGTTCCGTTTTAAAGAACGGAGTTTTCGTTCCAAAATGGAAATTTGACTCGAATAGTCTGGAATGGAATCTGGCATATTTTCGTAAAGAACCACACCGACCCTTGGAGCAAATAAGAAGAGAGAAGAAGAAACGAAGAAAAGAAAACGGGTGCTTGGGCTAATTAAGAAGAAGCAAAAAATTTACTAGCTAATTAAATGGAAAAAAAAATTGCATTGTAATATAATATTGCATTATACATACTCACTATGAAGAAATAATTGAATAATGAATACATAATAAATAATGTGAGTATGTGGTAGAATAGCAAAGGACATAATGACGTCAGAGGTAGGGTCCAGCTTTGAGCTGGTTGTGATTGTAACTAAGTATTGTGACTAAGTAACCTATCTCTGAGTGACCTCTTTGGATGGCGGCAATAGTGTTACCTGCCTGTTAGTTAATAAAAGTGCATGCTCATATGCAATGAAAGCGTAATAAATATTAAATATTGAGGTTGGATTTATTAAATTTACCTGTTTTTACTTTAAAGACAAATAAGGAAAAGTTTTTAGTGAAAATAAACATGTTTAGATATAAAAGAAACAATTATTTAAACTATTCATGTGTGGATATACATTATAACCTACGAGTATTTACTTTATTATTAATAAGTATGGTCTTTTTTCAATTTTAAAATGCATCAGAAATAAAATGTTGCTTGAAAGATGAGTTATAATTAAATAAATTATATTTGTTGCAATGCTAAAACAAAATCAGCAAGTTTCTCTGACAGGTTAATGAATATAAACTGAAGTGAATTTAAGTTTAACTATTGTTAATGAAGAAATGAATGAACTATTGTTAATAAAATATGTTAATCATATACTGTGTGATGTTTTAAAATTCTATGTGGCACTTAAATCATCCAAAATGAATAAATGAGCTTGCTTGTCAATCCTACATGTTCTCATTTATATATTCTGATGTTTGAAATAGTTTGTACTAAAACATAGTTAAATAAAATGATTTATTTTGATAATGAATAATTTATTCTGAAATGCATGGATTTGTTTTCATTTTTATTTAATCTGAATTTTGTTCAGGCCAGATAGGACTACTTAATGTGTTTGTTTAATCTGATTTTTTATCAGGCCTGAGAGGACCACTATATGTTTAAGGTATTCTCTTTAGGAGGAGATATTACCTTATAACACTAAATTAGGCTGGTCATTATGGAGTGGACTGTATGAATGAAAACTATTTGTAATAATAACAGAATATAATAGGCTATTGTACATGTAAAGAAATTAAGGGGGTTTTGCCAAATTCAGGATACATTTGATGTTAGTGAGTTAATTTAATTTAGATATAGACTATTGCATTATGGTGAATATATGAACTGATGGATCTATTGTAATGTTGGTATTTAATTAAACTTTTTTACTCATCCTAGCTGTTTTGCTCATCTGGGTGCTTCTTCTTCTTCTATTAATTCTTCTGTTTCCATTCTCCATTCCTCTCCTCCTTCTGGCTCCAGGTGGGTCAATGAGGTGTTGTGATTACTCACTCATGTTGAATAAACTTATGATAGGCAATAAAATTAACTTGGTTCGGCCGAACATAAGGTGCCTGATTTTAAAAAGCGCTTAATCCCGCCTTGTCAGCGCCTGCTGACTTTTGCTTCTTCTTTCCGCCGCTAGGCGGCAGCACCTCTGGAACCGTGCTGTGTCCGCTTGAAATGCGAATGAATAATTGTTTAGGAGACATTCCTAAACAATACGTTTGGCACTGGATACATGATAAATATCTGGTGCGATGCGCGCAACACACAACTTTTACTTACAAACTTATGAGTAATTAGATTAGAAATCGACATGATTCAGTAATATGTAAATGCCATTCCTCAACTTCACACATTTTCCCTCACTTATATGCTTATGTTTGTATATCTCCATAATTTATAGAGTATTTGTATTGCAAAACTTGAAAGTTCTCAGTACTTTTCGATTTATTATTGCTTATTTCTTTTTTTAAGGGACCTAATTTCATCAACAGTCAAGTATTTTTCACTGCTTGCTTGTTATTTACTGCTAGTTACTTTTTGTAAATATATGGTGAAGGTGAATCGATAGGTGTAGTAAAGTTTGTCTCTTATGCCTTTCTGGAAACCGTGAACGTTTACTGTTCCTCTAAATCACTTTATATTGCATTCAGAAATCTCTTATGGAACTAAAGTTTCTTAACTAAAATGAAATTAATTAAAGATTATCTTACACCACATTTTTTCACACCTTAAATGCTTTTAATAATTTGAGCAGCATGTATTTACTCTCTAAATTTAAAAATTTTTATTGTTATTATTAAAAGTTTTATTTTCATCAATGATAATACGGGAAATAACATTTTGGCTGTCACATCGCGGGCATGTAGGTATATACATCAAATACCCAGTTTGATCAAAATAGTTACAGCAGTTTTAAGTATATAAAAAAAATCGTGAAAATGAGACAAAATTTATTAAATAAAGTGCCACCTCCGTTTGACCAAATTTAATGAAATGTTCACTGTTACAACGCGGGCATATACATCAATCAAATACCCAGTTTGATCAATATCATTACAGCCGTTTTCAAGAAAAAAAAGGAGAAAAAAAAAAACATGAAAATGAGACAAAATTTATTAATTAAATTGCCATCTCTGTTTGACCAATTTTAATGAAATTTTCTCTGTTTCTTGTTATAGCCAGGTACAGGCAGAAGCTGGCTGGAAGAAGAGGAGGACAGGACGAACAGGTAGTGTCTTACGATTTAAAAAAATATAAGGACGAATGGATACGAGTTCCAAAAGGGAGTAAGCGAGAACAGGGCCAGGATGACAAGAGCAGGGCAGGATATATCTGCAGAAGAACGCTGGGAGTCAGTAAAGACAGTTCTTGGAAAAGTGGGCGAAGAGGTCTTGGGGCGGTGACAAAGAGCATCTAAAGACGACTGGTTTGATGATGACTGCCAAAAAGCCTTTCAAGAGAAGAACCAAGCCCGCCCTAAGTACTTACAAAGAATGACACGGTAAACCACCGACCTTTACCGTCAAAAGAGGATGGAAGCTAAGAAGCTTTGAAGAAAGAAACGGATAAAGGAGAATACACAAACAACAAGGTACTGAGAGGTGATGTCATACACGCAGAAATGCTCAAGTAAAAGTATAAAACATGGGAGGATGTGTACCAGATTGTTTTTAATGTTTGAACTTCTGAAAAAATCCCAGAGGAATGGTCTGAATCACTTGTTTGTCCGATATTCAAACAGGGGAGCCGAACCAAATGTAGAAATTACCATGGAATATCCCTTCAAGGAATCGTCTACAAAGTGTTCTCCATAGTGATCAGCAGGCTAGCAAAATGGACAGACAAAAAAGGAGAGTACTAATGTGGCGTTAGACCTAATGTTGGAAACGGTCAACCACTGATCATAGATTTTCAATTACAGGGAGAACATGTTAAAACGCCTGAATTTTTTAGAGATTCCCAAAAAACTTATTTGGCTTATTGATGTGACTCTTATGAGTACATCCTGTAAAGTCAAGATCGGACAGAGATGCTCCCAAGGATTTAAAGTGGGAAAAGGATTACACCAAAGTGACCACCTTGTCAGTTCTACTTTTCAACCTAGTACTGAAGTTCGCAATTAGTAAAATAAGAAGGAATCCGGGCGGTAGCATGTTCAACCGCCTAACCCAACATATGGCTTTTACAGATGATGTACTGATCTCAGCAAGCTCTGTCAGGTGCACTGGAAGAGTTTCTAGGGGCTGCAAATGAAATCAAGCTTGAAATCAATCAGCAGAAGACCGTATATGTGCAGACCGGAAAAAGATGTGGTGAAGAGTAAACTATACAACTGGGAGAGTACCGATTACAATCATGTCAAGAGTTCAGGTGCCTCGGTAGCTTAATAACCACTGATTATCTGATTATATCAGATATAAAAGCCGGAATCACTGCTGAAAACCACTGCCTATGGGGTTTACAGAAGGCCCTGAATTCAAGAACTCTCATGACAGGCAAAGCTGCTAATATACAAGACAGTAGTAAGGCCGACTCTCTTACGGTAGCGAAGCGTGGACCCTAACAACAGAAAACAAAAGAGGTCTTAAAGTCTAGGGAGAGGAAAGTTTTTCATCAAATATTTGGGGCAGTAAAAACTGGAGATGACTGGCGAATTCCCCCAGAGGACCTGCAGGAATTGTTTGGTGAAGGAGATATCGTCTCATATATCCAGATGGGTCGTTTAAGATAGTTGGGACATGTTGAGCAGATGAATCCCAGCAGAGAATCCCAAAAAAGCTGCTGAATCACAAAATTTCTCCACGGGAAGCCAGGAGGTGGAAGAAGGCGAGGGAGGCCTCGACTATGTTGACTGGATGATGTCGAGGCAGACCTGAAAGCTTTTGGTATACATCACTGGAGAGGATTTGCAACAGACGAAGACGAATGGAGCAAACTATTAAAGGAGGCCAAGGTCCTACACGGATTTTAGCACCAATATGTAAGAGAGTAAAAATTAGTGTATAATTCACGCAGTTAGACTACTAGAAGGAAGGTAAAAGTAAGAAAAGAAGAGCTGATTTTGTCTTTTTCAGTTAATTTGGAATAGAAAATAAACATTTGACAAAAAGTATAAATACATGCACTTTTCTTTAAGCTTTTAAGAAATATATTATGATGGAAGAAACCAAAACAGATGTTTATTTCTGTTAGATACATTATATTATATTATAATTACATTATAATTATAATTATTAGCCTGTTGACTTATGTTCTGGAAGGTTTTTAACAGCTTGAGGCAGATAAAGAATGTTCTACAGTCTATGATAGAAAAAGTGAGCAAGTGAAAAGTGTGCTAGTCTCAACCTTTTGTCACTATTTAATTGTTCAGTAACATTATTTTGTGTTCTCGTTGTTTGTTAGACATTTTTTTATAGTAATTTTATATAAATAAAAATTATTATTAATACAATATCAATACTAAAACATTTAAATTATAAATTTAAAAACAAAAAATTATTAAAACAAAAAACAATATCATTCAGGATTAAAGATTTTAAACAGCTAATTTTAAATTTCTTGTAACATTTTTCCTTCCATTTTCTGTGATTCAGAGGACAACCTAGATATCCAACAGAGGAGATATCCACAGCAGACAACATTAATTGCCCCTTTAATGTCAGCAAAGGAGAACTAAAAAAATAAAATAAGAAAACATAATTTATATACTAACCTGGGGGATGACTATTGGCAGAGGTGCCTGGCTTGCTGAGGTCTATTTCTTCATCATCTTCAAACTCAAATTGTTCACCACCTGATTCAGAACCACCCTTCATTTCAGTTTTTACTATCCCATCTGAACCTGGTGGGAGTGCAGGTGATGACTGCTCAGGTAATATCATTTCTTCTTTCTCTTCACTACTTTTTCTCTTCCTTCTTTTGGGGGAAAGGGAAAGAGGTGGTGGCGGGGAATCATTGTTGTTTACTTTAGGTGCCCTTTGTTCAACAATTAAACCTTGAGGAAAAAGTGGAGGGATTTTTCTTTCTCTCTTTATTTCACCATTTCCACTATCAGTCAAGCCTTTAATCTGTAAGGATTCAGCAGCTTTAAGAAATGTACCAAGTTGTTCTTGAGAAATGTTTACTTCGCCACGATACATGTAATCCAGCATTGCTTTTAATTCAGTGAAAGTTACATCTTTCAAGATAATAATAGGATGCTTCTCATAATGTTGACTGAAGACACCCTAAAACATATAAAATATTATATTAAGATCAATATTAAATATATAAAACTCCCGGTCAAAAGTATCGCAACACCTACATATTCTTAATTTAATTGAAAAAATTGGCCTCTGGGGATTTGGGCTAATTTTAAAAACAAATTAGAAGAAGAAAACAAGGTTTATTAATTAAATTGGGCCAATAAAAAAGTATTTTTCACAAAAAAATAAACAAAACCTAAATACCCACATAAATCAAATAAGAACTATTGAAGTAAATAAACCTTGGATTGTATACAGAATGTTCTTAATATGCCGTGTTTCCCCCTCTAGCTCTGATTACATGCTTCTAATGAGGTCTTGAATGGCTTCCTATGGAATTTGCTCCCATTCCTCCAGAACTGTTGTTCCAGTACAGCCAATGTCGTGGGTGCAGGATTTTGGGCTTTAACCATACTCTACTAGTGTGTCCCACAGATGCTATATAATATTTAAATCATGGGTCATTGCAGGCCATTGAAATCTTTTAATTTCAACGTGATCGAGGTAGTCAGTGACACAACTCGCAGTGTCGGGCCTTGCACTGTCGAGGATAAACAGTGCGTCTGGGCCAATGAAATGCATGAAAGTCATGACATGTTCTTGAATGATTTCCTCCACATACCTGGGGCCAGTCAGAGCCGCACCACGACAAGCTCTGTATGAGCTCCCCAAGAGATGCTTCCCCAGAACATTATAGAGCCTCCTACATAAGGCATATGGGGACTTATTCAGCATTGGCTGAACTGTTCCTGAGGCCTTCTCCAGAAACTGCCACAACCCTCTGGACTATGGAGAGAGACTCTTGTTTCATCAGTGAAGAGTACACACTTCTAATCATCTGTGGTCCAATTCACATGTTCTCTTGCAAATGCTACATGAAGTTGCCTGGTGAGTCGCGGGCCTACTCAAGGTAAGACCAACTTCGTTAAGCCTCCTCCCAACAGTTCGCTTTGATACGTGTAAGTTACGCATCGGAGTAGATTTTGGAGTGCTATGTCACTGGAGTGCTTGAACCTACTGAAAGTGGTCATCGATGGCGCTGGTGGCCATTGGTCTTCCTCCAGTTGGCCTTCTTGAATGCCTTCCAGTCTCCCTGTGCCATTTGATGCACATGGGGACTGTAAATTAACAGAAATGTATATGCTACGCGATCTGACATACAGACAGAAAAGCCCTGCTCTGCTAAAGTGACAATACGAATGGATTCATCTGGACTGAGATGCAAAGATCTGTTTATTTTAATGTCTGGATACAGATACTAGGCCGAAATTATTCACAATATGCGACCGTACTCACAGTCAAACAATGAATGAACTGTGTGAATTATCACTGAAAAAAGACCTTCTAATGTCCCTAATCCTTTCATATATTATTTTAAATGCCAGAAATTCTTAGGTGTTGCGATACTTTTGACCGGGAGTGTATATACATTTATAAGAAAAAAGGCAAGAAAGAATACTTTGTGTTTTATTGAATCATTCATATAGTATGAAATGTAGATTACATTAACAACTTATAAGTAAAAAAATCTGGTGCGGTGCACGCATCACACAACTTTCACCTACTACTTGAGTAAACAAAAAAAAAAACTTTATTTTTTGAAGAGAAAAGATTTGGCTCCGCCGGGAGTCGAACCCGGGTCTCCTGCGTTACATGCGAGGATGCTAACCGCTACACCACAGAGCTCGGCTCAAGGCAGAGCAAATCCTTCCTCTACACTGATACCTACTCCCCCTATCTCACAAGTTTTGCGAGTAGTAGCGGGAGGTGGACAAAATTTTGTCCAATTTATGATATTTATTGACATAAGTCAATTTTTTAAATTATTTTTATTAATCCAATCTTAAATTGTTGGTCCAATTAAATGGTTAATCCAATTAATTATTGGTGGTCAGCCACAATTTAAGATTGGATTAATAAAAAAAAAAACACGTAGTGAAACAACATTTATTAAGTAAAGTGCCCCCTCCGTTTAACCAATTTTGATGAAATTTCGGCTGTCGCATCGCGGTCATATACATACATCAAATACAAAGTTTAATCAAAATCGTTAGAGCCGTTTTTGAAAAAATCGAGGAAAACGTAAAAATTAGACAAAATTCTTTATATAAAGTACACCCTCCGTTTGACCAATTATGATGAAATTTTCGCTGTCACATCGCGGGCATATACATACACTAAATACCCAATTTCAGTTTTGTACGACCTATAGTTTTTGAGCTAGTCTGTTCACACACAGACCATTTCGCGGGACTTGGTTATTTGGACTCAGGAGACCCCAAAACGTGAATTTCCGTTGAAAACCGGAAGTCGAAATTTTTGACGATCGCAATACTTTCCTTACTATATATTTCATATATAGGTATGTGAAAATAAAAAAATCTGTGAGCAGCAAAAGTCGGTCACTGAGATCTTCTTTCCCTCAGTTTAATTAGAAAATAAGAGAAAACTAAAAAAACCTGAGCTACTACAACCCATGAACGGTCTTGGGTTTAGAACTGTGTAAGGAGTGACAGAAGTCTTTTTTCCTAGTTTAATTGGAAATTAAGAGAAAACTAAAAATACCTGAACCACTAGAATCCATGAAGGGTCTTGGGTTCAGTTCTGTGTAAAGAACTACTGTTTCTTGGCCAGTGGTCGCGTAAGAAGGTGATTTGACCGTGATCACGCACAACCACCAGGTCCCCCCCCCCTAATTTTTTAAGTAAGGGTACCCACTTTATTGAGGCTAGGTTTGCCCCAGGAGATTCTCTCGGCCCACGAGAAGAACTGTGGCAGAATAATTAATTGCCTTAACAATGAGCTACCCAGTTCCCCAAGATAAAATTAAAGGAGATGAAATTGTTTCTTTGATAAATATATATGGAAACTGATTAGAACATCAAGATTTAGCCAATCACTTTATAAGTTCATACAAGTTAAATGTACCTATATCAAATTAAATGGTCTTGGCACCACACCAACTTTTCTGACCATTTAGCAAAAGAAAAAATATTAATTAACTTGATATTTTCTTCTGCATTAAAAAAAAAAAAGGAAAAAAATTAAAAAAATATATACATAAACTACCATAAATATAATTTATAGCCTTGTGATATAATAAAATAAAAAGCCAATTCTGCCTAGGAAAAATCTGGTGTGTGCGCGCAACACACAACTTCCACATACCATCTTACTTAGATTAGAAATTAATGAGTTTTGTTAATTGCCACTTCTCAAAGTTACACATATTTTCACATACATTTCTTATTTTTTAACCGACTTCGAACGAAAGAGGAGGTTACTCAATTCGATACGTATGTGACTTTTTTTTTTTTTTTTGCCTTTTTTTTTTTTTTTGTTTCTATGTATGTTCACCGATTACTCAGAGATAGGTGGACCAATTGGAACGAAACCTTTTGCATCTTGTAGAGTATTTTCCCAAGGTGGTCCCATTTAAACCTTTTTGGGGTTCCTAATTTATTTAAGAAGTTATCAAGAAAAAATATGAAAATAATTATTTAATTATCGCTCAAATTGTTTACTTATTGGAAAAACATATGGCATATATAACATAAGGTATGCTCCAACAAGCTATTAAAACTAATTGATAACTAACAAATCCCAATATTGTATTACTGCTGGATGAATCAAATGGGAAAACCAACCAATCAAATTCAGAATCAAAAGAATTGGGGGGAGAACATGAGTAGTCTGTTATACTTCTAGTTATCGATGTGTTTTACGTGCTTGTTGGAACAAACCTATACATAACCTTAACTAATTTTTCAACATTAGATTTAAATGAAGATATAAATATCAGCAGAATATAATATCGCTGTCGTTTTCTGTAGCGATATTAGCATAAATAATAGATACATGTACTATAATAATAGATAGATAATAGATAGATAGATTATATTCACTGATAACAGTAAACCTTCTTAATTTAGATCTAATCAACGGTTGGACACCATAATAATAAGACAACAAAATTCGTGGAATTCCAAGAAAGACTGAGTATTGGTAATCGTTTTAAAGCAGAATTTAAGACTTCTTCAAGTTCCCGAAGGATCGTTTAAATTTAAAATCGTAGCTATTATTGATTTAAATTAGATTTTGATTTCTATCGTTTATTGACTATGCGCATTAAAAAAGAATACAATAATTCCTGGAAAAGCTCATTTTCAGTTGACTTAATAAAGGATTCAGATACCTCTGTCTTCTTCCGGATACACTCGGTTACTGTTGAATATCTTGCCGGAGGTCTTGGGCCGATCCTTTATGGGTGACACTTCTGTTATGTTATCCGGATTACTAGTATCGGTTTTTAAATTTGTTTCTACAACTATCGAGGCTTTTGCTGGTGTTCATCCATCAATAAAAACTACAAAATAAAACTTGATAACTACCCGAAAACAACCTCATTGTATGAAAGTCCCCTCAGCAAAAATTTGGCAGTCATGGAAATGATTGTTAAAAATGATGATAAATGCTACGCCACTAGAATTGAAGCAACATTGTTTAGCAATTTATTTTCTGAATAATGTTTTATTACGAAGGATATAATTCATAGTACTTCGGTAATAAATTTAGTCAAAAATTCATCGAAAGGAATTACGAACATAATTGAATCAACCTTAGGAATTAAGTCAGTAGTCTAATACGGAGAATAATAATATCCTTCGTTATAATAAATTAACCATATGTGAGTCCCAAACCCTGTTGCTTCTATCCTAGCAGGGCAGTCTTTTTGATATCGATAAATTTTATGGTTGCCCCTTTTTTTGCAGGGACTCCTATCCAATGATGTAATCCTATGAAGTCGTGTATAATATCGCCATAGTTTTCAGAAGGATATTCAAGCAATCAAAATTTAAAAATTACTTTCAAATTTCCTATAGGTCATATTAGCATCCTTGTAAAGAAGTTATCGATAGAATCGATTGGTTGAAGAGTTTTTTTTTAGTAGGGTTATCTAATTAGCATGTGCTATTAGCAATCAATAAATGATAGTTTTTTTTTCGTTCTTTTTGGCTTATTTGTTATTTCTACATTAGAAATTAATCACTCCCTTTGAACTTATTTAATATTGTGGCGACCGTGACAGGACATTTTTTCTCGAAGAGTGAAATTTTTTCGTAAAATGATGAATAAGCTGATTAAGAAAAGGGGTGCTGTGAGAACAATTTTTACCAAAAGCTGTGAGCAGTTAGAGGAGCTATTGACTGAAGAAGTAAGTGATATAGAGACCATCAATGCAAAGTGGGCAGTTTTAGAACAAAGGCACAACGAATTAATATTTTTAGATAAAGAAATAGCTGAGCAGTTATTTCAGGCAGATGAAGATGAGCACCTGGAGGAGAAGTATACCATAGAGCTGAACACCTTACAGTCCTACGAGACCAGGTATTTTATTATAAAATCTAAGGTTAAACATTTTATTAAAAGTAAAATTGTTACTCATGAAAAAGGAGGTTACCCTCAATCAGAGGAATATAAGTTAATGAGATATCCTAAATTAGAATTTGTTAAATATAATGGCGAAATATCGAAATGGATATCATTTTGGGCACAATTTTCTTGTATTGATAAAGATAATAGACTTCCTAACGAAATAAAATTTCAATATTTGATTCAAGCTACAGAACCTGGTTCCAGAGCACGTAGTCTAGTTGAAAGTTTTCCTCCTTCAGGGGAAAATTATAGTAAGGCCCTTGAGACGTTGAAAGAGAGGTTCGGAAGGAAGGAATTATTAAGTGAATATTATGTTAGAGAATTGATAAAATTAGTGAACAATTATAAAGGTGAGAGGTTAGCTTCTCTATATGATAAATTAGAAACTCAATTAAGAGCTCTTGAGACTTTAAACATTGTTAGTGACAGTTACTCGGTATTTTTATTTCCTTTAATAGAATCGTGTGTGCCTATAGATATATTAAAGGTGTGGCAGAGAACTAATACAGACCCTGAAGCTTCCTTTAAAACACAAATGGGAAATCTTATGTTGTTTTTAAAGAAAGAGGTTGAGAGTGAGGAGAGGTTAGCTTTAGTTAATCCGAGAGAGATTAGCGAAGCGAAAGGGTTAAAGAAGGAAGTAAAAGATGTTGAGGAAGGGGACCAGTTTGCTACAGCAGTTGCGCTGGCCAATTTAAAAGTCGACTCCAAAAAACAATGTGTCTTTTGTAATAATGGACACGACTCAGTTGATTGTTACCAAGCACAAGGCATGCCCATCCCTGATAAGGTTAAAATCTTGTTAAAGGCGGATAGGTGTTTTGCTTGCACAAAACCTGGTCATTCCGCGAAGTATTGCAGAGTTAGATGTGTGGTATGTAGAGGGCGGCATGTTCCTATAATGTGTCATAACATTCAACGGAAAGAGACCAATTTTCAAAATCATCCTAAATCTCGAAAAGAAGCTGCTTCTTCTTTAGCAACTAATGAAGTCGATCTTCTTTCTGTGAATCATAGTTTTACAGTAAATTCCACTTCAAAAGATGTTTATTTGCAAACTTTTTTGGTTACGGCCAGAAATGGAACAATTGAGAAGCAAGCGAGAGTTTTAATTGATTGTGGCTCTCAAAAATCATATATTACCAAAAGGTTAGTTGAAGAATTGAGGTACAATCCTGAGGATGAAGAGGAAGTTATACACTCTTTATTTGGTGGAAACTCCACAGGCCTAGTAAAACATTATTATTATAAAATCCATCTATTAAGCTTAAAGAAAGATTTTTCTTGTGCCTTTTATGTTTTAGACCAGGATATAATTGCCCCCTTTGTACCTACTATTCCCAATCCAGAACGATTTAAAGAAGAGCTGCTTAGAAGACGGATTCAACTGGCGATGGACGCAAGCGGGCCTATAGACATACTCATTGGGGCGGATGTAGCTGGGAAATTGTGGTCTGGAGGAAAGAAAACGTTGTCATCAGGGTTGGTGGCTATACAGACATCCTTTGGTTGGACGTTGATGGGTTCCTCGGAGCAACTGAAGAAACCCCCAGTAAGAACAAATATGGCGAATGTAATAATAATGACGTCTATGGTTCAGTCAAGTATTACTGATTTATGGAAATTAGATACAATTGGAATTTTAGATCCAGTCGAAAATAAAAGAAAGGAAGAGCCCGATATAGCTACGCTAAAACACTTCAAGGAAAATGCGAACTTCACAAATGGTAAATATGAAGTAAGCCTTCCTTGGCGTGATAAGTCGGTGGCTGTTGGTAGACTATTACGTTGTACCAGGAGAATGAAATTTAATGGGATATACGAAGAGTATGATAGGGTACTCCAAGGTTGGGTAGAGAGTGATATAATTGTATTTACTGAAGAGAATGAACAAGGCTATTTCTTACCTCATCGATCTGTGATCAAAATGTCAAGCCGAACATTCCGTCCAGTTTTTGACGCTTCTGCGAAGATAGGAAGCAATGCATCCCTCAATAATTGTTTGGATGAAGGTCCTAATTTAATTGAATTGTTGCCAGCAGTTTTAATGCGTTTTAGAGAAGGAAAGTTGGGGGTGAGCGCAGACATAGAGAAGGTCTTCTTGCAGATCAGATTTCACCCAGAAGATAGACATTTAAATTTTTTTTGGTTGAAAGAAGAAATTAAATTTGTCAAGTTTACGATACGTACCGTTTTGTCGATTTCTCAGCGGATTTTTGACCCCGGAGGCTTGTCAGTACCGGCATTAATCCAGCAGATTTGCCTTCAAGAGGCTGTGGTATAAAGTTTTTGGTAGGATCCAAATGGTGGGAGGGCCCATTGTAGCTTAGGAATAAGCAAGAAGAGTGGTCTTCTGAATCGAGTTGTTACGAAGAGGACCAGAAGTGGACGAGCGGTGATAGCCCCTATATGATTCAATGATGTAAATTCATGTAATTTTCAAGCATGTGAAAATTAGGTGGGAGGATGTAAAGAAGTTATCGATAGAATCGATTGGTTGAAGAGTTTTTTTTTAGTAGGGTTATCTAATTAGCATGTGCTATTAGCAATCAATAAATGATAGTTTTTTTTTCGTTCTTTTTGGCTTATTTGTTATTTCTACATTAGAAATTAATCACTCCCTTTGAACTTATTTAATAATCCTCATTGATTCTCCATTAACGATATCTTGTCTAAAACCGGCCAAAATCTTGACTGTTCAGTGACTTATCTACTTCATCTTGGAATGGCCGGATTTATGTATTTATGTATATTTAACTGAACACATCTCGGAACACTGATTCTCTACGTAAATGACAAGTACTGACGACATTTAGCAAAGGAAAAATATTGTCATTGTAGAAAAACATTTTATGTGTTCCCTTCCCAATTGAACATTGATCTTTAAAAAAAAAAAAAAATCCATTTATAATCATAAAACGTAATGTGTTGAAAGTTGTGTAATACACGCACCGCTTTCCCACTTTTCTGTGTGTATTCATAAAATTGAAAAGGTAAAGTGTATTTCATAATAATTTTATACAATTATTGTATAATAAAAAGACCTGGGAAAGACAAGCGTGGTAGAGCGTAAAAAGATTTCGAAATTTTTAAACCAACGTTTATTTTATCAACGACTAATTAATTACCAACGAAATTTTTAAACCAACGTACGGTTTTCTACGTTTGTTATCTTCTCCAACTAAAAATTGTGAAATAAAAAACATTTTATAAAAAAATATTAAACCGACTTCGAAACCTAGGAACCAGTAAAAATAAATTCACTGAAAAGTATGAAATAATTACGTTCTGATTTTTATGAATACACAGCAAAATTGAAAATGGTATAAAAAGTGGAAAAGTGCTATAAGACGAATAATTTTATTTTGATTTGTACAAATACACACTAATTGTTAATAAAAATTATTAAATTTAAATATTAAATACTATGTTCAATACAACACAATCTTTTCGGAGGCGGCGCAAAATTTAAAAATTTTTACACTAGACATTATGAAAATCTTCTAAATGGATCTTCTCTTCCCAGCTATTGATTTCAATGCCTACTAATGGAATTGTATCAGTAACATGTTATTTCTATTTTGCGCCGCCTCCGAAAAGATTGTGTTGTATTGAACATAGTATTTAATATTTAAATTTAATAATTTTTATTAACAATTAGTGTGTATTTGTACAAATCAAAATAAAATTATTCGTCTTATAGCACTTTTCCACTTTTTATACCATTTTCAATTTTGCTGTGTATTCATAAAAATCAGAACGTAATTATTTCATACTTTTCAGTGAATTTATTTTTACTGGTTCCTAGGTTTCGAAGTCGGTTTAATATTTTTTTATAAAATGTTTTTTATTTCACAATTTTTAGTTGGAGAAGATAACAAACGTAGAAAACCGTACGTTGGTTTAAAAATTTCGTTGGTAATTAATTAGTCGTTGATAAAATAAACGTTGGTTTAAAAATTTCGAAATCTTTTTACGCTCTACCACGCTTGTCTTTCCCAGGTCTTTTTATTATACAATAATTGTATAAAATTATTATGAAATACACTTTACCTTTTCAATTTTATGAATACACACAGAAAAGTGGGAAAGCGGTGCGTGTATTATACAACTTTCAACACATTACGTTTTATGATTATAAATGGATTTTTTTTTTTTTTTAAAGATCAATGTTCAATTGGGAAGGGAACACATAAAATGTTTTTCTACAATGACAATATTTTTCCTTTGCTAAATGTCGTCAGTACTTGTCATTTACGTAGAGAATCAGTGTTCCGAGATGTGTTCAGTTAAATATACATAAATACATAAATCCGGCCATTCCAAGATGAAGTAGATAAGTCACTGAACAGTCAAGATTTTGGCCGGTTTTAGACAAGATATCGTTAATGGAGAATCAATGAGGATTATTAAATAAGTTCAAAGGGAGTGATTAATTTCTAATGTAGAAATAACAAATAAGCCAAAAAGAACGAAAAAAAAACTATCATTTATTGATTGCTAATAGCACATGCTAATTAGATAACCCTACTAAAAAAAAACTCTTCAACCAATCGATTCTATCGATAACTTCTTTACATCCTCCCACCTAATTTTCACATGCTTGAAAATTACATGAATTTACATCATTGAATCATATAGGGGCTATCACCGCTCGTCCACTTCTGGTCCTCTTCGTAACAACTCGTTAAAAACCAAGCATTGTACCAACAGAGAAAACCAATGGACTGATTGTTAATTTTTTCTCATTGTAACAATAAATTTATACTAAGCTGGTTAAGATCCTTCCGGTATGGAGATTAAATAGAGATATAGTCCAGACCAATTTTTTTTTAAAGGAAAATTCATATTTAATAATTATAAAATTGGACTAAAACAAAAAAACATTTAAAATTTCAAATTTGTAATATGACATCAAAATGCCAAGTCTTCTTGATGACTGACAAATGTATGGATGTTTGAGAAAAGACCCGTTGAACGGAATCCAAGATAAATGAATAGCATAAGTAATAAATTAATTAAACGTAAATATAATGAAGAAAAACATAAAGACCAATTCATTACCAGACACCACACTATAACAAGAGTATATTGGCTGAGCAAATTACATAAACCAAATAATCATATAATAATAATCATTACTATTTCTTAAACCTAAGTAGGTTAAGAAAATAATAAATAATTTGGATAAGATTGATGAAAATGAATGTCTGGTGCTATGATGCAGAATCATTGTTGACAAACATTCCTCTAAACACGTTGCGAAAAATACTAGACATAAATTGGCATGAAATCGAACAGCATACACCTATTAACCCTTTGCACTCGGCACCGTTTTGGACCTTACCTACCAGCAACACGACGCAACTTTTACGCGACATCGTACACCCTGCAAACATAATATTATACAGTAAAATTTTAGAACTAAGTAAGGAATTTTAATGAAATTTGGGTTATATGTATTTGGTTTATAAGGTTATATGTATGGTTTATAAGTTATATGTATTAAGGTTATATGTGGACAACGAAGAACACATACAAAAAAATCAAATTTTTTTTTTTTTAATTTTCTACAGTATGGTAGAGCCCGCCACAGAAGAGATGAGCTGTGGGAGAGAGAGGGAAGAGGTTGCGCAGTAGCTTGAAGCTCCCCACTACTCTCCACTTCCCCTCTCACGGCTCTCATTTCTAGATTAGGCAGCGCTGGATTTTGCGTTATCTGAGAGGGGAAGTGAAGGAGTGGGTCATGGTGGGGGAAGCTGGTTGCGCGAACCCCCCACCCCTCACAGCTCATCTCTTCTGTGGCGGACTATAAAGTCTGGAGCAATTTCCAAATATCTAGTTCGGCTTTAATATTTATTTTTTAAAATCTGTATGTATAAATGTCTCCATCCTGGAAAACACATGACACCGCGATTCTCGATAAGATAGGGAAGGTTTATCACTCCTACACCCGGTCGGTGTGAGTTGCCACCAGTAGGCTGACGGCGCTCACATACCCGGGGGTGAGGGAAGGCTAGGACTGCGTGTCTTCCATAGGAGGTTGGTCACCCGAATGGGGCGGTCACCCATCCAAGTACTAACCATGCTCGACTTAATTCATTCATTTACATATATATACAGTCCTGTGAATAAATATAAAATCAACTAATAAAATCGAAGTATTTATGAAATTTAAAAGTGAATTAATTGCACAATAATTTTCTTAGACTTGTTGTAATGTTATTAGATTGGCAAGAAGCTTTAAATGACATTAGATATGTTTGTTAATTTACGATCATCAGATTTTGTAAATAAAGCATGTTTACGCTGTGAATAAGTATAAACTCAATGTTTATTTTCTATTCTAATGGATTAATATTACCTCAGTTTTCTTCTAACTGTTAAAGGGAGAGCATATTTGTTTGTTTTTTATACTTTGTAGCGTTTTCTGATTTTTGAATAATGCCGTGCGGGACTCAACTTACTGAAATTGAGCGACAAAGAATTATAGTCTTAAGAAGAGGTGGGATGACCCAGAGGCAAATTGCTAGTGTGCTAAACCGCTCCCAGGGTGTAGTAAAAAACTTTTTAAACAGCGGCCCAGGTAATTATGGGAAAAACAAAAGAAGTGGAAGGCCTTCAAAAATTTCCAAACAAGTGAAACGAGCGGTTTTGAGAGAAATCTCAAAAAAGGAGCATCCTCTGCACAGATTGTGAGGCGATTTAATTTAGGATGTTATGCTAGCTTGGTTAGGAAGTGGATAATGAAATCAAAGTACTTAAAATATAGTAAGGCTGTGAGAAAACCACAGCTCAAAAAACATCATTTGCAGCGACGACTGCAGTTTGCTGAACAGCATATTCAAGACAGCGAAAAATGATCAAGAGTTATTTTTAGTGATTTGATGGTCCAGATGGTTTAAATTACTACTGGCATGATCTAAGAAAAGAAAAAAAAATCTTGTCACGAAGGTCCCATTGGGGTGGCGGAGTCATAGTTTGGGCTGCTTTTAATGAAAAAGGGTAAGTCCCAAATAGCATTCATTTCCGGCAAATTGGACGCAAAAGGTTATCAAAATGTTTTAGAAGAGTTTCTTTTGCCGTCCATTACAATACTGGAAGAGGAAAATATTATTATTTTTCAGCAGGATAACGCGCCGATTCATACTGCACGCTCTACAAAACAATGGTTTTCCGATTTCGGGATCAACATTTTGGATTGGCCAGCTCTTAGTCCGGATCTCAATCCGATTGAAAATTTATGGGGGATTATGGCAAGAGAAGTCTACGACCTTCAGAAGCCAGAAATCCAAAATATTGATGAGCTCAAAGAAAGAATAACTCAAGCTTGAGAAAACATACCAGAGAGCAATTTAATTAATTTAGTAAGAAGTGTTCCTAAAAGACTGTTGGAGGTGATTAAAAAACACGGAAGAAGTGTTCATTATTGAAATGAATTTACTCATTAAAGAGACAGAAAATGTTTGAGTTTATACTTTTTCACAGGTCTATTTTGTTATTTTGTCCAAATTTTAGCAAATCCTGACAATATCTATATAAATAAAGATGAAATTCTGTTTGTTTGTTTGTTCTTTATAGAAATCCATACCGTTTGTCCTAAATTCTCCAAATTTCTCTCAGTGGTTCTTTCATACCAGGTGCAAACACCTGTCCATATTAAAATTGCATAACTTCAGCCTATCTTCAGCGGATATTCTTTTTTGTTATACAAATCGTAATGATCTCGTTCTACAATGGTTTTTTTTTTACGAAATCGACCGTTTCATGAAATGAATGTTCAAATGAAACATGAATTCTGTTTGTTTAAATGAAATTCCCCGGGTGCAACCGGGATATACAGCTATAATCTATGTAAATAAAGATGAAATTCTGTTTGTTCTTTACAGAAATACTTACCGTTTGTCCTAAATCCTCCAAATTTTGCTCATTGTTCTTTGATACTAGGTGCGAACACCTGTCCATATTAAAATTGCATAACTTCAGCCAATCTCTGGGTATATTCTTTATTGTTATAAAAAACGTTTCGATCTCGCTTTACATTAGTTTTTACGAAATCGACCGTTTGAGTCAATAAAAGTCCCACTTTTTAGATTTAAAAAATGAAATTCTTCGGGTGAAACCGGTATATACAGCTAGTTATTAAATAATTTATTAAAATTGTAACTAATAATTTACATTAAACATTAAATAATATCTTTTGTTAATCAGATTCCAAAATAAATGATTTAAACTAATCAAAATAGTTTTTTTTCCCTTGAGTTTATATTTATTCACATGACTGTATATATATATATATATATATATATATATATATATATATATATATATATATATATATACTAGCTGTATATACCGGTTTCACCCGGAGAATTTCATTTTTTAAATCTGTAAAGAGAGACTTTTATCGACTGAAACGTTCGATTTTGAAAAAACAAATGTAAAGCGAGATCAAAACAATTTTTATAACAATAAAGAATATCAGCTGAAGATCGGCTGAAGTTATGCAATTTTAATATGGACAGGTGTTCGCACCTGGTCTGCAAGAACCACTGAGCGAAATTTGGAGAATAAAGAATATCAGCTGAAGATCGGCTGAAGTTATGCAATTTTAATATGGACAGGTGTTCGCACCTGGTATCAAAGAACCACTGAGCGAAATTTGGAGAATTTAGGACAAACGGTATGGATTTCTATAAAGAACAAATAAACAAACAAACAAACAGAATTTCAACTTTATTTATATATATATATATATATTTTATAATAACAATATTTTTAGTTACAAATAGCAAATAATATAATAAAATGTGTTGCCTACACCAAAAAAGGACTTTTTTTTAAAAGACCAATGTTCCATTGGAATGACACATAAAACTTAAAACTTTTTTTTTCACAATGACAATCATTTCCTTTGCTGAATTTTTTTGTCAGTAATTGTCATTTACATACATACATCTGTGTTCCGAGAGGAGGTATCGAGTTTGCTCCTCTGTCACATAACTCCAAGATGATGTAGGTATGTCACTGAACAGTCGAGATTTAGGCCGTATTTTGAATATACATGATGATCTAATGAAGATGTTTATATGGCCTATAATAAATTAGTAGGATTATCATCACTTGAGTATTCTTTTAAAAACTAATGCGATGATATACACTGCTCCGTTGAGGACCATTTATATTTCTTTATTTACATATATCGTTAGAAAGTAGTAATTAAACTAAATTGCATTTCCAAAAACAACAATATTGGTTAGAAGTACCCGCAGCAAATAAGGGGCAGCCATAAAATTGATCGATATCAAAATCAGGGGCAGCTGCTAGCATAGAAGCGACAGCGTTTTGGGAGTCATTTTATGGTTAATTTATTATTAGGAAGGATATTATTGTTCTCGATACTATACTACTGGTTTAATTCAAAAATATTTCTTGGTCGTGTCAATTATGTTTGTCATTCCTTTCGATAAATTGCTGACTAAACTTGAAAGCGAAGTGCTACGAATAATATCCTTCTTAATAGAAAATTATTCAGAAAATAAGTTGCAAACAACTGCAGCTTCAATTCTAGCGGAGTAGCCTTTTTGACAGCAATTATTTTTATGGCTGCTATATTCTAGCTGCGTGGACTTTCATACAATGTGGTTCTTTTCTGGGAGATATCAACTTTAATTTGCTGTTAGTTTTATTGATGGATGAACATTGGCAAACATTGAAATTTTAATTTCTTTTTTAAATGTCTGTAACGACGATTTAATTATTATTACACTACTACTAGGAGAATGTTTCCTAGGAAAATTTTCATTTATTGGGGAATATAATACACAACATATACGTAGGTTATTGCAGTACTTAAGAGCATGGCCGCCTCGAATGCGAAAAACCCATAAACACATCCAACCCAGACGGTGTATAGTCCATTATCATTTCTGTTTCAATAAAATGCTTTCATTCAACACTAGACTTAGGTCTTGAAAAGCGCACTCATGCTTTCAGGAAACGTAAACACTTGACATTTTGACTTTTGAAAATCTTGGCAACCTTCATAGAAACGAATATTTAAATTTCTTTCGATTTAATAAAGATGGATCAAGACTTCAAAATCCATAAAAATTTAAAACACAATCTGGCTCTTTAGTAACGATTTATTCTGCAATACAATAATGCAATGAAATAAATACATTTCAGTTATTACATAGGAAACGATTGCAAAGACACACTATAGAGACTCTATATAGAAAATAGCAAAGCCTAAGTGCCACCAGCTCATCATAACGTAAAGTACAACATCACACAATAACCCATCATATATGGAATTGGAGAATGTATTTATTCGTATTATTTTCGAACAACATTATTTACTTAGATAATAGTTATTTCTTTCTCACAATCAAGAATACAATGTTTAACAGCCATATTTTACCATTATATGCCTCGATAGTTGCAGAAACAAAATTAAAAACCAATAATAGTAATCCGGATAACATAACAAAATTTTCACTCCAGAATCCTTATATATATAAACATCTCGTGTCCCGATGTTTGTCTTTCTATTTCTCAGAAACTACTTAACCAATTTTAATGAAATTTGGCTCAATGTATATAGTTTTGGCCAACTTAAGAGATGGGATAGTTTTTAACTTGATTAGTGATCAAAATAATTCTTATATAGCGAATTATTGCAAATACATTTATTAACATGGCGTCATATGTCGATTTCATAACGTTTTTGTTTATAAGCATGCAATTGTAATACAGGTTATCATTATTATAATTTTGTATTGTGTTATGTGAGAGCAGTTATTTGTTCCTATATTATTATTTTCCACAGACAAATAGTAATACAAATCTTTGTATTTATTGTTAATTTTCATTAAAGAATAAATAAATCAAGAAAAGGTTACAATAAATTCTCAAAAGTGTAGGTACTTTTCCTTCCTTTTCCTTATTTATTTGTATTTAAATTAAATTACTAGCTAAGCGCTGAAATGATTGGCTGTGGCCCACTCTGATATCAACTTATAGTAAAGTAAATACATTTTAATAATTAAAATTAGGCTATTATTTGAAATAATACTCTATAAATGTTGTAACAGCACCTACTGTCAGAGTTGTAACCTAATAGAAATGTGACTTGGGGAGTCAGTGTTGCCAAAAATTAGTGAGCTGGCTACACTGCGGGTAACCAGTCATAAAAACTCCCTGAGTGTGTTTTGATTAGGTGTTGTGGGATACTTAGTGATTTGCTAAAGAACTGCATAATTAAGACTTTAATATTATATTTTCAGTTGATTTATTTATTTATTTAACAGATGTTTCTTTTCACTATTCGTTTTGTTATTATTATTTAAATACAGTGTTTTTATTTATATATATATATATATATATTTTTTTTTTTTTTTTTTTTTTTTGGGGCTTCCACTGAAGCCCTATACTGCCCATACTAACACTATACTTCTCCTACGAAAGAAAAGCACCACCTAGGGCGGGACTCGAACCCCCAGCTCCGGCATGGGAGTACGGCGCTTTACTGTACAGCCACACCGGGCCCCAGTGTTTTTATATTATACCAAACCTTTTTATTATTTTATCCCGTGCTCTAAAATGTAAAATTTAAAAAATGTCAGTGAAGATTTGTAATTCCTCCTTTATCAACAATAATTTAAAGTTGAGAAAATTTATTCCCAATCCCATAGACGCTGTTACTTCCTGTTCAGCAGAGTTGTAATTATCTTTATATGTAAAATTTAAGAAATGTCAGCGAAGATTTTAATCCTTTCTTGAAATTAAAGTAGGCTATTCTTGGGAATGATATTTCGTTGTTAATTTCACCAGAATACAATTTTTTACTTATCTTTAAATGATTGTTGATTAAGAAAGGATTACAACTTGCGGCATTTTTTAAATTTTACACATAATGATTATTACACCTCTACTGAACAGGAATATTTGTTATTTGGGTAACCGCAAGTTTCAGATTTATCCACCATAAATATGAGAGTACTACAGCAAAATGATCCATCGGCAGATATATTTTCTAAACAATTGCTGTATATTGGAAACGGTGAAATAGAGCTGCATCGAAATTCAAAATTTATCCAATTACCAGAAAATTTCTGAACTGTTGTAGAGACAAAAAATGAACTGTCTACGAAATATAAAGTGTCTTTCCTGATATTTTGAACAATTATTTGGACTATAATTGGCTGGGTAGTCGTGCTATTTTGGCAGCAAAAAATGTTGATTTCGATGAAATAAACTTCCAAAATCAATTGACAATGTTCTAGATGTAAACGAAGCCGTAAATTTCCCATCTGAATTTTTTAATTCCCTGGATATACACCCAAACAATCTCCAGTTGAAGATTGGCTCACCGATCATTCTTCTTCGTAACATCTACCTCAATTGTGCAACGGTACACGTTTGGTCATTAAAAGGATCACAGGAAATGTTATTGAAGCAAAAATGTTGCCTGGAAGGTTTACAGGATATACGAGGGGTGATCAAAAAGTTCCAGGACTGATTTTTTATTAATTTATTTAAAAAATCTACAGGCTATTGGACGTCGTCCCCTTCAAAGTACTCTCCTTGGGAAGCTATACATTTTTCCCAACGATGTTTCCACTGTGTGAAGGACTTTGAGAAATCATCTTGTGAAAGGGTGTGTAGCTGCTCCAGCGATTTTTTTTTTAATGTCATCTACGGACTCAAATCTCTTTCCCTTCATGGGAAAATCATTCTTAAGTTTTGGAAACAAGAAAAAGTCTGGAGGGGCAAGGTCAGGTGAATATGGAGGCTGGGGAATGACCGTCATTCCATTTTTGGTGCAGTAGTCGCGAATGAGCAGTGCGGAATGAACAGGCGCATTGTCATGATGCAGCACCCACTCACCGCTCCGCCACAACTCTGGTCTCTTCCTCCTTCTTCAGCCATCTCACGAATGGTTAGTCGACGATTAGAACGCACGAGACTGTTCAATCTTGCAACATGATCGTCGTCAGTCGAAGTTGATGGGCGCCCTGAACGAGAATCATCTTCACACGATGTCCGGCCTTCCTTGAACCTTTTGTACCACTCATGACACCTTGACCGACTCAGACATTCATCACCGAAAGCCACTTGCAACATTTGAAAAGTTTCAGTAAACATTTTACCCAACTTCACACAAAACTTTACGCAAACGCGTTGCTCTTCCTTTACATTCATTTCACAAAATCGCCGAACACAAAAAAATTTTTTTTACGAAAACAGCAGTAACTTTGCAATGAAGAAGGTTATCAACAAACTGAATAAACAGCTGAGCTCAGGAAGAGTCACGCTAAACAATGCTGCCAACCGCACTGCTCTATGACACTCCATTGCCGCGCAATCTCAACAGTCCTGGAACTTTTTGATCACCCCTCGTATCGTCCTGTTGCCACCTATTCCCCTGGAACCGTCAGAATTTCCAATAAAATTTAAAAGGCTTCAATATCCTATTCGTTTGGATTTTGCCATGACCATAAACAAATCCCAAGGGCAAACAATGTCCACTTGGACTTTGAAAATCCGTGTTTTTCCCATGGGCAATGGCATAACTCACGTAGAAAATGGGCATCGCCTGCTCACATGTGTGGAAACCATCAAATCTTTGGTTTGTGTTAAAAAAACAAAACAGGTTAACCCAAAACATTTTGAACAAATTAGTACTTGAAAAAATAAAAAATCTTAATTGTATTATGTAAAAACCTCTTTAAGAAGAGATTTCTTATCACTCAAATATATTGCTAAATTAAAAGCTTCAACACACCACCCTCCTACCGAACACTTATTTGCCGAAGGGTCGGGAAATCGAGGTCTCAAAGAAATTGAGAAAAACGCTGATCAAAAGGATATATATGACGCGTTAACCAAGATTGGCATGACCTTGAGCAAAATTAGACCCGTTGTTAAACTAACAATACCAAGTTGAAGTAGTGTTAGGCCAATAATCAATAGATCAATGGCTGAGGTTACCAAAACTTACTTCAGTCATCCTTTTTAAAATCAGTAGAAAAACATAGCCATTTCGAGTTAGTTTATACCGATCCATCAAAAACGGGTGATAGTGTTGGGAGCTCTGTGAGTCGTAAACACAATCAGCTCCTTTTTAATCAAACTACATTGAAATATGAGATGTAAAAAATAAAAACTTTAACTTTCCTATATTCTTTACCAAATACTTTTAAATGGTGTAATGCTCTATTCTCAATCACGTTGGATTTTGATTAGCTGAAAGGTTTTCATCTTTATCAATGAATATTGGTATCACTGTATTTGTTTAAAAATATTAGGATATAACTACTGAGCCACGGCAACGCGTGGCCGGGTCTGCTAGTGTCTTTATATAACTCTTTATCTAAATCTAAATTTATTTATTTAAATCTATTGTTGAAAATTTATCAAGGTTATATATCTAAGGTTTGTTCCAACAAGAACCTGAAACATGTCAATAGCTGATTAACAGACTACTCTTGTTTTCCCCCCACTCTGTTGATTCTGAATTTGATTGGTTGGTTTTTCCAACCGATTCATCGAACATTGAAACATTATCGAGCATTGCTGATAATCAACCAATCAAAGTTAGAATAAAAAAATGAGGAAAGTACATGAGCAGTTTGTTAGTTATTAACGCGTTTTAATTGTTTGTTGGAGCATACCTTATGTTATATATGCCATATGTTTTTCCAATAAGTAAATATTTTAAGCGATAATTAAATAATTATTTTCATGTTTTTTCCCGATAACTTATTAAATTAAATAATTATAAATTAATTTAATAAGTTAAATTAATTAATAAAATTAATTATAAATTAAGAACCCAAAAAAGAATTTAATGGGACCACATTGGGAAAATACTCTACACGATGCAAAAGGTTTCATTCCACAATTGGTCCACCCATCTCGGAGTAATCGGTGGACATACATAGAAATCTCGACCTCATCCTGCGGGAAGACAATTTAAATAGGAAGTTCAAAACTGAAGGCTCAGCTGGTCTTCCGGAAAATATCCAGGTAAGGGTAGAAAAGGACTCTGGAAAATGGAAGATCATCCGGGAGAACACCACCATAGAGTGGAACCAGCGGTGGGTAGCAACCACGAAAGGTTCTACCTTGAAAAAATACTTCCCTACAGTACGGGCACGTCTGGAAGCAAAGTGGGTCCTCTCAGACTATTGGATTTCTCAATTCCTTAACGGGCATGGGGCCTTTCGTGCTAAACTCCATAGTTTTGGAAAGGATATTGATCCCCTGTGCCCAGCATGCGGAGTACCGGAGACGGCTGAGCATGTCGTCTTGAACTGCACCGCCTTTGAGGCACTGAGGTCTAAGCTACTCAGGGACACTGGACTCTACGTCCTCACGGAGAACCAGTTCCCTGAGTTGATGAAAGAACGTAAATACCCGTATTAAAAAGAGTTTGTCTACGGGTGGAAGGAAGCCGTCAGGCCAGCCGTGTTCAACCTCGTGAGAAGGGGACCACCACATGGAAGACCACCGGACAGCAAGCTACCTGGATAGCTACCTGGATAGAAGGCATTATTCCTAGACAAAACAGAAAATTCATCCAAGAGAAAGTTGAACAAAATAAATAAAGTTTTTTAGGCAAAATAAGAGCACTACTAATGTTCTTATCTTGCCATATGCCATATGTCATATGTAAACGCTATTCCTCAACTTTACCCATTTTTCCAGATTTATATGCTTATATTTGCATTATCTTTTTAATTTTGTTTTACAAAGGGTAACAAAGAAAACACTTTAGAGAGAAGCTGAGAGGATTATTGTGAAATAAGGAGAAGTGTGCATTGCTCAAAATGTTTATCAATCAGAAAAAAGTAAATTGCTATTCTATTGGGTAAATGATGGTTGACTGGATTTTTAATATTTATGAGAATAGTCCGGGGTGGTGGTCAATAAACTACAAAACAGTATTGAACTATTTTGTAGTTTATTGACCATAAACTCATAAATATAAATTGCTATTCGTTAACTTTGATCAATAAAATTTATTGATGAAAATGTAGTCACTATTTTCCTAAATATTGATTTAAATACAGAAATATTAACAGCACCTACTTGAGATGTATTCAATATCACCTTAGTTTTATGAAAGAAACTCAAGCAGTCAAAATTTGAAAATTTAGTTCAGTCCTTATTATGAAACCCTTATAGTGATTCCTTTTTCGCATCATTACTTAGGAATGCAACATTCCTAAATCGTAGGTAACAACTCGTAAAAAAAAAAAAAAAAATATATATTATATAATTTAAAAATGTTATACAATAAACAGATATATAAAACATTTAATATAACAGTTCTAAAACTTATATGTAAGCATATCTACTTAGGTACGTTCCTATACGTATTTTTATAATTTCATGAGGAGCATGGCGAGCAGACAAAATAGTCATAATTTTCTTATTCATATTTAGGACGAGTACAGGACATATGAAAATTATTTTTACATAATTGGCATTCGCGTTTCTCCAAACCTGTTTCCAGCCCGTCCAGTATTTCCCAGTGACGAGGTTTATGGTTTCCTCAAACATTTTGTAGGGTTGTAAACTAATTGACATGGGGTTCTTTTCGGGTTTTTCCAAATTAATTGTACCTGCACCTTATTCCTTATTCAAATATCAATAAGGAGATAAAGAAGAGTAAATGTGGCAAAAAGTATTTAGGCCATCGGGCATGGCAGCCGGTCTAAGGACAACGATCCTAAACAAACAGTCAATAAAACAAAAAAATGGCAATTTGTTAACGTTTGTAAAAAACTCCACAACCCTCTACAGTTACCAGACTTAAACATAATTGAAAATTCATGACACAAACATAATGTATTTGGAAGACATCATCTCAAAAATCTTTTAATTCAGGAATGGGAAGGAATCAATCCAGATTCAATTAAAAACTTGGTTTATTCAATGCCAGTTCTACAGGCAGTTATCCATGCAGATAGACTTTATATAAAATATTAAAATTTACATAAATTATATAATCAAGCTTCTTAAATGTGTGAAAGCACAATTACTTTTTTCCAGCTTTTATTTTTCATTTCAAGATGGAAGAGGTTTTTTATTCTAATTATAATATAATTAGAATAAAAAACCTCTTCCATCTATTTAGTATTTGTTTAATACTTATATTATAAGTATTAAACAAACACTAAATATACTTTTAATTTTTGTAAATTGTATATTTTTTTATTACCTAGAGTTATTATATAATGAAGAAACTTGGAATCTATGAGGGGTTCATAATAAGAACTGAACCTAAATTTTGAAATAATTTTTATAAAATGATCCTTATCTAAATTTTTAGGGTAAATAAAAATTAATACTATTGGATTTCATGACTATAGTTAACAATTTTTTTTATGCTATTTTATTTTTATTTTAGTCATCACTCATTAGCATGGAATCGCAATTAAATCTTGTATTTAAGGAAATTTATTATTACATGTTATTGTAAAGTGGTTGTATTTAATTATGTGGTTGTGATAAGGAGAAAAACAAAATATATATATATATATATATATATAAGGTAATGACTAAAATAACAGTTAACTGTAATCATAAATTCCAATAGTATTAATTTTAATTTACCCTAAAAAATGAGATAAGGATCAATTTATAAAAATTATAAAACTATTAAAAAAAAAGAACCAATTTTTTATTAAACTGGAGAAAATTACTTCATAAAAATCAATAATGAATTCTCCAGTTAATAATTGAGATTGGGTCAAAATAAACAATACACCTTATCAATTGGAGTCAACACTCAGGCTGAAAGAATTAATGTTGGAATGAATGAATTAATGCCAAGTAATGATAAGGCATTAAAAAATCCTTATCATATTTTATACAAAACTTAAATGGGACTAAAATATTTTCCACAAAAAAATAGGCTACCCAGATTAATGAACTCTTTATAGAATGCATGGTTTCATTAAAAGATAGTGACACATATTTTGCATCCCCAAGGCATTGGTCCTTTGAGGCTATTGACCTTTAAAGCAGCCAACTGCTGGATTCTTTTATTACAATGCCTATAAACATTGATTCAAACAATTTGTAAGAAAATAGAGTAACATGCATCAATTAATGTAATAAATGGGATTAGAAAAATAAATACCTCGAAGAAGGGGCTACATGCCGATAATACAACTTTATGGGCTTTTAAATACTGGCCCTCCGCAGCCAATGTACAATCAACCAATGTGCCACTTTCTAAAAGATTATCGAACACAGATATAAGTGTACTTTGATGATTATTCCATCTTAAACAAAACTGTTGATTCCCCGCCATAGCATAAACCAAAACAAAAAAAAAAATTAAAAGAAGAAGTGAATAAATAATCAAGAAAACACCACACTGTTTGGAATCATGGGTACACGACTAACTAAAAAGAGGCCACCTAAATACTGTGGGTAAAAGTATGAGGAGGGATAACTAGATAATATAAAGTAATTACTGTACTTCCTATATAAAATAAATAACTTAAGTAGATAAATCAAAAGATAATTCTAAATTATTTTTTTTTTTTTATTTGTTTTCAAAGAGATTTGATTTTATAGCGCACTTACATTAACAGTAATTGTAACCTTCTTAATGTCTTGAGTTTTCTATTTTGGTTTTAGAAAGTTGTTTTATTGTACCGCTTATCCCTCAAAATTATTCAGTTCGTGAATAATCTTAGTTTTAATTTTTTAGCAAAGCGAATCTTTTCAAATTACCCATGCGTAATCAGAGTATTGGATATTTCATCTAAGATTTTATATCTGTATTTCAAAGTTACTTAGTGGGTTTAAATTCTGTCTTGTTTATAAATCCATATTTTTTTATTTATAAACTATTTGAGGAATTAGAAACAAATGTTTATAAGTTATGTTTAATCTGAAAATATTTATAAGGTGTTGGCTATCCACAATATAGTGGATATATATTTTTTTATTCTTACATATAAGGAAAATTGTACTTGTTTAAATATTAAATTTTATAAGACAATTGAACTTTAAGCAAATTTTATGTATACATGTTTTTATTTAGGCTGTCATTAATCACTAAACTAAAATATGTATCACTGACTAACCACTACTGTTCTATGGTTCATGTTATCAAATAAACGTTTTATATATATATATATATATATATATATATATATATATATATATATATGTGTGTGTGTGTGTGTGTGTGTATACATATATTTTGAAATTCATTTAAGTATTACTTCATGTAAATTCACATGCAAGGTATTTCGTATAGATCTATTTTATCCAGTTTATTTTAGTTTGGTGCTATTGTAGATTTACAAAGTTTATTGTTACTAATAAAAATGTATTTATTTGTTTCATAGGTATACTGGATGAATCATAAGCAATGAAAATGTCTATCAGTCATCAACAGTGTTCTTATGATCGAAAAATGAATTTGTAAATACACTTCGGTGCATTTGTAGTACCTTTTGTCCCTTTCCCTTCCAGTGCATGGCGCATGTGCTTTTATGCTTAAATAGATTCTTAAATTTATAGTTTGTACTACTTAATAAGTTATTTTTGTTCAGCTGGAGAATGGAGCCAAGGTGTCATAAGGAGGGGTCATAGAGTCCCATATAAACGCCAACAAACAACAGAGCTGGAGAAGGAATTTGTCCTAAATCAATATCCAGAACGGAATAGAAGGCTTGCCATTGCTAAAGCTCTTCGGCTAACAGAACGACAAGTAAAGATCTGGTTTCAAAATAGACGAATGAAATGGAAAAAGGATAGAATGCGACAAGGACTTGCAATGGCCAGTAGCATGACACCCATGGTGAGTCCTCAAAACTTGTCCCTTTTAAATGCCATAGTTAATCTCTCAACAAAAGAGCAAGCTCCTTTAGACTTAGCACAAAGGTGAATCAAGTGTAATCCTCTGTCTTTTTATTAACATATAACATATCTCTAGTGATAGATCATGTTAATAATTTGTTCATTTATGATCAATCTAACTTATTGGTTGTATAAAACCTTTGCTACATTGATTGCTAGTGTTGCTAATTGCTCATAAAAAAAATCTTCAAATTTCTTTCCTTTTGGGTATTGATTATTAGGCAATTTTAGAAAGGTTAGATTAATATCTATAATATTATTTCAACTTCTAAACCGTTTGTGTACTACTAATTATGTTTTTCAAAATAGATTTGGAATGTGTTGCCTATGTGATTTTATTTATTTATCACATACTATAAAAGTCCTTAAACGGAGCAAAATACAGCTACAAAAGCTAAGTTCTCTCTGCATAGAGGGAAAAACAGCATTGATGGGTGTTAGGAATAAATGTACATCACTTGGTAACTTATGTACTTTATGCATTGTAAACACAATTTTAGGAATTGTTTACTATGAATAATTAATTACAAATTCCATCGAATAATATGAAATTTTGGGGATCATAGTTTATGTTTCTTTTAAAATCCAACATTAGAAAATCTCTTATATTTGAAAAAATTACATTATATTTAGTTCTTTTAGAGGGTATGGTGGCTCAGTGGTAAGGCACTGAAATGCTGTTCTGGATTCCAATCTGGGGGAATCCCCAGAGATCTTTCTGGGGCACACCCAACCTCTTTAAGGGGGTGCTCTTAATTAATAATTAAAAGGGAGAAAAAAAAAAGTGGTTGAATGTGATCACTGTCCAATCACATGCTTCATGACCGTCGACCAAAAAACAGCACTTCCTTATAGAGAATCAAACTTCACACTTAGGTTCTAGTGGTGTAGGGTTGTTTTTTTTTTTTTTTTTCGTCTTTGTTTTGTTTATGTGTGATAGTTTTCCAGGTGCTCAAACAAATCTAGTGATAAATAATGGAGTAAACTTCATTAAACAAATATTCCCAGTTCACCAATTTAATAATTTAGAAAAATATATTTCAGTTCCTAAATTTCAGTTATGGTGAATTGCATCGATGCCCTTATGCTGTTCTGTTTCGTTATCCTTAAAACTTATATTTAAATTATAGTCATTAATCATTGCAGTTAACTCACTTATTCATTGTATTCTGAACCAGAATTAGGTATTATTCAAATGCTTTGTTATTTGAATGATAAATAATTTTTTTATTCGTTATTCAAACAAATGAATAAGCAATAAACAGTCTATTCATTATTTATGATTTATTATGAGATATTTTGGAATACATGATGACAATTTATGAAAAATAATGCTCCTACGTTTATTTTGAAATAAATGAATATAGAATGGTTAATGATGGAATTTAAACTTTGAAACCATTAACTCTGTTTATACCTGATAATATGCACACTTCTTTTAAAGGTTATCTATGATAAGATATGAGATGAATTTAAATTATTTGTCACTAAAGTTTAAGAATGATGCAGTGATTAGGCATATCGAATAATAGATAATTTTATTTGAAAATGATTATATATTGTATAAAATGAATTTTGATCTTCTTGAGTAAGGTAGCTTTGAAGATTTAAGTTTAATAAATATGTAAAACTTTTTAATTACATACTGTATTTTTGTGTCCTTGAGTTGTTATAAAGGACTAACGGGGTATTAAAGGACCAATCAGGTATTCTTAATTTTGTATAGTTTGTGTCTCAGTTTAAATCTCCTAAGAGAAACCAAAGTTAACACTTTCAAAGTTCAGCTTCTCTTTCATGAATGGGCCACAATCCCATGATCACCATCTAGACTTAATTATGAGAATGGTTGAGTATTAGTAATGTATTCATGAGCCTAACCTCTCATCATTTGGATTATTATTTATGACTTTGGCATACCTGTATTGTCTCTTTCAGTTTAAATCAGGGTTTAGATTACAGCTTTCACTTGCTCTTAAAAGATGCAAACTGCTGATGCGTCCTTTTCAGTTGACAATCTAGCCACAATAAATGGCTCAGTCATCTTCGTCTGCTTTAGGATATTTTTGGATTCCGTCTATGGAGATGAGATCTTGGTCACTTTAAAAGGATAAGCTACTTTTCCAAAGTGATACCAAAACAAATTCAAAAATTAATTTTTAATCAAAACTATTTTTTATTTTTTAGTCAGGATCCCTGTAAATTTAGGGGAAAGAAGAATCAATCCCATTATAATTCCCCCCTCACCTTATAAATCAAATATTTTTTTGAATTAAGTTAATTTTTATTGTGTATATATATGTATGTATGTATGAGTGGACAAGGGCGCTTGCAATAGATAATCAAAGTTAAGCAACGTCCATCGTGGTCAGTACTTGGATGGGTGACCGCTCCATTCGGGTGACCGCCCACCAATAAAAGCCACGCAGTCCAAGTCTACCCCCACCCCCCGGGTATGTGAGGCCCGTCAGCCTACTGGAGGCGACTCACACCGACCGGGCGTAGGAGTGATGAACCTTCCCCGTGTATCTCATCGAGAATCGTGGTGTGCTTCTCCAGGATGTCAGTAACCGCCCGGAGGTTTGGTTCAGGGACGGTATGCTTCAGGGAAAGAAATATAGGTCCTCGGGGCCTGCTGACTCTGAGCTACCATAATCCTTGGCCCTAGACCAGTTTGTCACTGTCCTTGAACCCGAGAGAGCTGACGCCATCGGTGGGAAGGACACTGCCAAATTGGCCCCAATGGGATTGGTTATGGAGCTATGGGCAGTCTGCCGCTGTACCATGGTGACCATGGCTTGCAGCAACGTGAGGTTTGGGCTACCCCCTCCAGGCTGTCTGTACTCCCGCAAGCAAAACAAATGTCTGTAAGAAGACCACACTGCGCGGCCAAAGGTCACATTAGGCCTAATGCGCCAACCGAAAAAAAAAAAAAAAAAAATATATATATATATATATATATATACACTTATACTTGTATTTAGTTGTGTATCACACATTTTTTCACGTATTTTTTAACTAATTTTTTCGAAAACTCTTGGTATTTATTTTTCTCTGAACATTCCACAAAATGCTACTCGCTGTATATCTATTATTTTAATTAATGGTTATAATCGATTTTGAACCTGTGCTGAATAGGCACATTGCACCCGAACTTGGGAGCTCATACATTGTGCTCGAAGGAATGTTAACATAAAAAGTGGATATGATCTCTATTTGGTCAAGGAGCAACCTTTTGAAAAAATGTCTCATAAATTCATCTGCTCCTATGGATTCTAGGTAACGAAGGTATGGTCCTTGCATTTTGATATATAACATAATAACAATCTTATAATAATTCTATATTGGTCTTGAGGCTAAGCAAATAGTAATCCAGTTTTTTTAAATTTTGATCTTTTATTAACCTCACACTATTTTTACAATAGTCGGTTCAACGTTTCGGCGCTAAGCCATTTTCAAGAAGAAGACCTAAAATTTAGAATTTCAATACTTTTGAACTCAACAAATTAAAATAAAAAACAGTTAAGTGATGAAATATGTTTTTACCCACCTGTGACCATAATTTTTCAAATAAATTAGGCTGACTGCCCTTGTCAAAAATTAAAAATCTTTTTACTAGTGAAAAACTATAGTCATTTTTGGTAAGAATCACAGTCAAATGGATTATTTTACCAGTCCCCTTATCCCTTCCAACATGTAACTTCACTGTTACTTAAATAAACAATTTGCAAATATTGAATTAAAATCATTATTAAAATTCTTACATTTTTTTATTTTACTATTTATTAATTTTCTAAAATTTTAAAATTCATAATAAATTTTTTTTTATAAATTTCCAGACATATAACTTCTTATTATTAGGACAATCAATTATTAATTTTACTTAGAATTTCGGCGTAGTATTTGTTTAAATTTTTGGAGTCATTTTTAAAATATACTAGCTTATCAAGATTTTTGATTTTTGACAAGGGTAGTCAGCCTAATTTATTTGAAAAATTGTGGTCACAGGTGGGTAAAAACATATTTCATCACTTAACTGTTTTTTATATTAATTTGTTGAGTTCAAAAGTATTGAAATTCTAAATTTTAGGTCTTCTTCTTGAAAATGGATTAGTGCCGAAAAGTTGAACCGACTATTGTAAAAATGGTGTGAGGTTAATAAAGGATCAAAATTTAAGAAAAAACTGAATAATAACAATCGATTATAAAATATACCACTATTATGGGGAATATAAAATTCTGATTGTATAACGATCTGAATGGGATGCAATTGGATTTGTTTTGTTTTGTTAATAAATAATTTAATTGGTATACAATGTTATTGGTAACAGATAATGTTTCACATGTGACCGAGGTTTTCGTTATTAGAGATGGGGCGTGATTGGTGTACCTGTGACTTACTGCTCACCAGTTGTCACTGTGGCTAAAATTTATAAGGCATAGGTGCTTAAGTCATTGAAAGATCACTGTCATCAAGTAAGGTCACTGTTTCCTTAGCACTGGAAGATTTGTCTCTCAAAGAATTCACTGTGACTTTACTTATCGGTGATCTGGTATTTGGTCACTCTTGACTAATGCCGAATCCTGCTGATTATAAAGGGGGGCTACAGCCCCCACAGCCCTTTTCCTGGATCTGCATATCAGCTCTTTTACCTTTTAAGTTCCTTTCCTACAAATAACATTCTTCTTGTTCTGCGTATTATTTATTCTTTACATTGCTTCCTTTTTTATAGTGAAGTAAAATTCTATCTTAAAACGACAATATTCCATCTGTATGCTGAAAAGGTTATCCATCATTGTTGCAAGTACAATGTGTGTAATTTTAGTAAACTTTACTTAACTACTTTCTATTTGTTCCATTTTCTGTAAATTATATTTATGTAATAAAATGTGGAGAATTCTTTTTTAATCCTTTTTCAGATTTTTTTCTTCTTTAATTTCTCAAGTTACTTATGAATATCAGTAGATCCATCTTGAAGTTACTACAATTTTTATTGTAAAAAAACAAAAACAATCAAAGGCCCCACTCTGCCAAAAATTTTGAGATTTTTTTTTTTATTTTTAATTAAATAAAAATTGGTATTTAGGGGTTTTATGAGGTGCGAAAAATGTTAAGGTATGCCCGGGAAACCCTGTATAAAAAAAAGAAAAAAAAAATATTAGGATTAATATTAAAATATGGATAAATTAGGAGCCAGTATGAATCAAATCAACCGAAGCAATTAAATTTTTATATTACGATTGCAATAAAACTTTGTGTTTAAGTGTTTTTCAAGGTGCTAAAAATGTTATTATTAGATTATTATAAGATAGATTATTAGATCCTTCGTCGCATCTTTGGACCAGTTAAGGTTGGTGATTAGATTAGGAGGAGGACAAACAGGGAGAAATATGACATCTATCAGGTAGCAGATGTGATGAGATGCATCAAGCTTGGGAGACTGTGCTGGGCTGGCCAGAATGCCAGAAGAGGAAATCCCAAGAAAGCTGCTCGATGGGAAGCTCTACAGGACAAGAGGGATTGGTAGACCTCGTGTAAGATAAGAGGATGCTGTCATCCGGGTCGCCTGTGAAATGTTGATAACCTGCTACTGGCAAGTGACTGTTCAAGATAGACCCACCTCGTGAAGGCTCATTGAGGAGACCAAGGACCACGATCTGTACCACCACGGAGTAGTATTAGTAGTAGTAAAATGAATTTTAAACTTTTATTTGCTTAAAATAAATATATAGATATATGAATGGATACAAAGAGAGAGAAATGCTTTATTTCAACAATAAGCAATGCTGCCCAAATACATTGGGTTACTATATAGCACAGTGTACCAATCAATAATTAAATACATGCATTCCCTACAACTAAATTAAATTGTTACATTTTCTTTTATTTGACATATAGCTATAGTATCAGTAGTATGTTAAAACTAAATTTGTACTGATTGTAGGAGTGAAGTGAAGAATATTTTTTTAGATAGAAATAAAGCTGATATTCATTTTCCGCCCTTCATGAAACCCACAAAAATCCATTTTCATAGCATTCAAAAAATAAAAAAAGGTTGCTCAAAATTTTTGTGATATTGAGTCTTTGATTTTTTTTTTCAAAATTCATAAAAATTGTGATAAGTTCAAGATGGGTCTACCCATTCACTCATAACAACTGATATTTAGGGGTTTGTGATCCACCCAAAATGGCACAAGCCCAACTTCCAAAAATAGACCAGAACAAGAGGTAAAAGATAAAAACTTTTCTGGAGTTTTTCTAATTTTATTCTTTAGACAGCCTTAAAATCTTAAAGAGTAGTAAACCAGCTTTCTAACAGATGTAATAACATGGAATTTGTAGACATTACTAAAAAGTTATAAATGGCTGGAAAAAATACTCTAGAGAAATCAATTCCAAAAATTTGTATTTTTTATAAAAATATATTTTTATAAATTCGTATTGGAAGTTTTCGATGATCCTAAAAATTAATCTGATTAGCTTTTTCTTTCATGAAATCTATTAAATTTATCAAACCTACATTACTTGAAGTGCCGTTCTGTTTTAGTGATTTATTATTGATTTGGATCACTTTAATACCAACAGTAGTGTTTTCTATTTAGATTGCTTTATAATGAACCAAGCATCCAACCAGAGCAAGAGCAGAAAAATATTTTTTTTAAATTATATAAAATAGTTTTATGCAATCGAACTCAAAAGAAACCTCGGATATAAATTTTTTCTCTAGAATCACCAACAAAATTTCGATTGAAATTAGTATCCCATCAGCTGTGTGCACCCCCATTAAGTAAGAATTTGGTGGTATTTCTTCATCCTGACATTTCTTCATGCCTCCCCCCCCAGTTTGGGAACCACTGCTCTAAGCTAATTTTTAAGCTTAAATACCAGCTAATTAACCCTCTGTTGTTGATTAGGATTACCCAACACAGTTTAGCTTTGACCTTCCTGCAGCTCGACTACCCCTCCGGCTTGTTAGGCTTATTGCGTCTGATTGCATTATAACTTTCAAGGTGATTTTTTCTGAATATTTTTATTCCAATAGTTTATTGCACTCAAAATCAGCCGGTTTTGTGTGGTAGTTGTTCAATTACTTTTGAAATAAGTGCTATTCTGACCCTAGCCACTCATAGTCCTCCATGTAGTAGAAAAGGTGACCCATTTCATACTCAGGTGCATTTGTGCATATAAAAGAATGTATCCACTTGTCTGATACGAAAAATAAACAACTGCCATTTTAAAGCCGACAAAATACATGCAATGGCGGTCTTATTAATAAGAAATATTTAGACTTTTTTTTTTTTTTGCTTTCGAAAAATATGTGTAATTCAAAAATTGGTATTTTATTAACAAAACAAATTGAATAAAATTTTAGCATAGAATGAGATATTTTAAGTTAAAATCGGTATAGCTGTTTTGTCACGGCTGATTTTGAAAATCGAAAATTTTAACTTTTCTTTAAAAATAGAGTGCAAACTTGCCAGTTCAACTTCCTCTAGTCCGATCCTGTGGGTAGTCCAAAAAGCTGCCCCCCCCTCCTGAGAAAAAATTAAATATTAAAAAAATCGAGTAAACATATAAGGGAGAAAAATATTCTGGCAACTCAAAACCCGTAAGACCCACCAATGTGCAGTAATGGCTTTTAATGAAATACCAGGACAGGCATTCTGCTCATGGGAAAGAGTTGTCAACGTTTTTAGAAACATACATGTTTAATGGAAGTTATTAGTTCCCATAGTAACTAAATGCAGACATTTAGGTGTGAAATTTGTATATTAGATAAACAAAAAATAATATATATATTTTTGAAAGTATTCAATACACTACAAATAGATGTAAACGGTTAACAGGAAATTAGAAAAAAAAAATTTAAATTCTTGAAACCAATTTTCATACTGGTCACTGTCATTTGTATAGCCAAGTATTTTTTGATAATATTCTTATTCAAATGGGGATAATATTCTAATTCAACAAATGATTCTAATTCAACATATGATAATATTCTTATTCAACAACTCTCTACATTTGTTCTAATTACCATAATTATACCAGATGGGTAAATTAGTATGTAGACTTTCAAAAAGATCTTTGCTCGGTTGGATATTGTTACTTATAATCGATCCCAAGATGCTATACAAAAAAAGGCTAAGGAACTTTTCAAGTGGTTGAATGGGTCGAAATTCTTGCCCTGAAAATCTTTCTTTTTAATCATCAGACTATGGATTAAAAAATATATATTATAAATATAAAGTAAGACTTTAGAGTTTTATGAGTAAAATAGACTAACTTTTTTTTTTTTGTTCAGTACCCCTTCCTGGCAATGTGTGGCAAACCGGGGGTTACTCTAGAGGTGTAACCACCTAACCATGGTGGGACGGTCGAAATTTATTCCGTGGGGCCTCCACGAAATAAAAGTCAACCCTTCCAGGGCGGATTCAAACCACCACTGTTCGGCTCTAGTGTGCTACAGCGGTTCACGCTCCTATACACTCGGCTATCCTCTGCCCGAAAATAGATCTAACTTATATTTAACCCTCTGTCGGGCACTCCTCGGGAAGAAATGTAATCGGGCGCATACAGTCTGAGAGCCCATCCACTTTTTACCTCCCCTCCTCACCTAGGAATAGAAAATATATCAAATTAAGGAAAAAGAAATAATTCATTTATTTTATATTTTTAAATAATAATAATTTTACAAATAGTTGTAATATCATCAAGATTTTGTTTGTTTAACGTCCATTTTTATGCTACTTAGGCTAATCGGACAATGCTACAGTGGGAGTCCTAAATTTTGCCTATCCAGGTGTAATTAGGATAGGGATCTTTAACGAGTACCTGACATCGTACAGGCTCGGGACCTCCATTTTACGTCCTATCCAAGGGACGGCATAGCTAAGGATTTTTTACTCCCACTAAAAAATCCTAGGAAATTGAACCCGCGATCTTTAGTATTGTAGGTTGCCATGCTAACCACAACACCACAGTTAACCCCCATCAAGATTTTAATGTTCCATTTCATCCAATTCACCTTAGAAAACTCATGTAAAAATTGAGAAGTTAATTTTAAAGTCAAGTTAATATCTTCCAAATAGTGAACCACATGTTCAAAATTAAGAGGATATGTTGTCCAAACTATATTTTATGAACATTGTTTTTATTTAAAATACTTATTATTATTCAGGAGGCATCATTTATATAATAAATCCATTTATGTAAGAGATGAGCTATACCTTAGTGTTTTAAAAATAAAATGTGTAGAATAATATATTATTAATATAATTATATTAGAAAATGAATCAACTGGAGAATTTAGACGGTTGCATAATGCCGAATACCATAAACTTTATCCGGTTAATAAAATTGAAGTTATAGCCGTACACCAGTGAATTTTAAAGTGCAAAATTGTGAGTCTTAATAGGTGTGAACAAACACCTAAAAGATTGATAAGCGATTTGCCGATTGAGAAATATCCAAAGCTTAGGCAGATTATGAAGGTTGTAAGATTCTGTGAGGGCTGATCTTGTGGAGTTTAGATTGGATGGGGGAGAGAGGCAGTAAATAGAGTGAAAGTATATAGGGAATGAAAGTATATTGAACTTTTCAGGTTGTTAAGCCTTTATTATTATTTCATATAGGTATATAATGGTAAATTTAACTATTTTAAACTTATTTTAAAGCTGTACAAATGGTTCTGTTGCATTAATTAGATATTCAAGATTCTTAGCTCCTGTTTATGCAATACCTGTAAATGTTTTGGTCAGACCATTATTTGGTATTTAATAAACTATTGTAAATTTTTTTTTCATATAAACGGAAGTGTAAATCTTTCTAAGGAAACCCATATATATATATATATATATATATATATAATCGATTATTGCATAAATAATGTTTTGACTCTTAAGACTGGAATTATTATGGATTTAGAAAATACAACTAGTTTATTCAATGCAGCAAGGGTATTATATCTATTTATAAGCTTATGTATAACACTGATCTATTGCTTTTGAGATTTCAAAAATTCAGATATGCCAAAGGAAATAATTTAGCCTTTAATTATGCCACTCAGTGCATTTATTCTCGGTATCTCGAAATTCCCTGGCCTGTATCCATATACGTAACAGGACCAAAACTAAAAGATTCTAGTTTGTCTGCACCTACCTCTTGACATCACTTAGGCCAGGTAATTTCGACATACTTTTTCTTATGTTCTAATAAATTTTAATTTTTTCGTACAAATGCTTCCCTCCATAACAGGAAGAGTATATTTTTGATACATTATAAAAGTTATAATTCTAATATGTTAATAGATCAAGATAAAAATGATTGGAAAATAATACTGTAGCTTTAGTGACTAGTATTTTTCATTACACAATATTGTTTTCCCATTAATGGTTATCAATAATACTTATTATGATAACAGAATACTAATCCATTTTATAATTTCAGATAATTATTCAGATCAGGTAATAAATGTCTGATAACTATGTTTTTATATACAAATTTTTATGAATGATGGTACTAGCTCAGGGAAGCTTTTGTATAAATTAGTAAATCCAATTTTTTATACCTTAATACGTACAAAATTGAGTTCATTATCATTCTTTGTTAGTAATATTTCTGTGTATGGTCATTGATACTCTCTCGAACAGTTATTAAGCTAATGGTGTAATTATTTATTTTATTTGTATCTATTTTATTAGTAGGATTAATGGAAACACCATAAATTAGTGCAAATTGTTACAAAGCATATTTTGTGAAGCCTGAAGTACAATAAAAATTTCTAAAACTTTGCTTGGCTAGCTAGCTTTACTCCTGCAATAAATTTATTAATGCAATTCGCTACCTATGATAAGAATTGCTAAACTTTGTGATAAGATGTATCTTACCCAATAAGTAAAATAATTTTATATAATGAATCACATGTGAATCGAATGTCAAGAGTAAGATAATTAAATTATACTTAATTATCATGAAAAGTAATCTCTATTGCGTTGATGTATGATAGTTTCTATAGGAATGTAGTTAGTTAAGTATTATTGTACCTGTTTATTTAACTTTAATTTTAGTCGAGATTTGTAATAATGAAGAATGGTAAGTGAGGCCTGTCATTATATTACCCATTAGGAGTTATAAATGAACTCTGCCTTAATGCTTTGTTTATATGCTTTTTGATTAATATAGTTCTAAACTAAAATAAAGCTGCCTATTCTTGTTCCCTTTATTTAGCTATAGTTGATCAGACAGGTTAGTTTGCTCATTGTTTACCTTCAGCGTTACAGTACTATTGATTCAAGATAAAATGTAAGAGATGGAATCTGAATTGTTGTTATTATTTATTTTAATCGGTTTATTTTTAATGTGGTGAATTTGAAGTATTCATTTACTCTTTCTGAAATATATTTAAAGGATTCTGTAAACTTTCCAAAATACTTATTATTTGCTCTCTATATAAGAATTTATTGAAAAGAACATTTCATTGGGTACACATTGAAATCTCTCACAATGAACACCTCAAATTCATAGTAATACTAGGACATTTTTTTATACTAGTATAATTTTTCAATGTCCTTGTATGAAACCATAAAAATTCAGTCTACTTAGTTACCAAAATTTAATTTTTGCCACTTAACAACATATTAACCCTTTATTAATTCTGTAAATAGTTTCATATATCATTATAAATCCTATAGTTATTTTTTATAGTATCAAATTTTGCACTCCCCTCCCCCCCCCCCCCCCAATAGAGCCACCCTTCTTCATCTGACTAAGGCCATCACACCTGAGAATTTTTTTTTTTTTTTTTTTGTGGAGGTTTTACTGTTTATACATAAATATGAAGTTATGGTGAGATATAAAGTTACAGTGGTTTGTAATAAGGGGTAGGGAAGGGGTGAAATTTTTGATATTTTCATATATAAAGAGTAGATTAATTGTTTGCACCTGTTACATATTCAAAAATTTTAAGCCACAAAATTAAATATCCACTTGGTTTATTTATTTTTTTCCATCCACTATTTAAATGAAGTAGATACGTATTTCAAATCATACTGAATACCTCTGCTATTAATTTTTATTTTATTAACAAGTTTCATTTTTTCGATCTTCCTATTTATATAAATATTATTTATTTTTGCCCTGTATTGAAATTTGGTTGTGAAAAGTATTATTTATAATATTTACTTCCTTCATGGATAAAGATAATAAATTTAAATAAATTATTCTTTTAAGCTTAAAAACAAAATGTGAAACTTGTGTTTTAAAATTAATTATGATAGTTAATTGATCTCAGTATAACAAGAATTAAATATATAATCCCAGTATGGTTTATTTTTATGGATATAAAATTTGTATTTCTTAGTAATAAATAAACTTCTGTTGAACTGTCAGAATTATTGATGTAAGAAATACTTAAAATTGAATATATAGTGTGTATAAGAATTATTAGCAATGAGCGTCTATTGATGGGTGTCAATCAATATGTGTATTTTTGAATTGTTAATAATGCCTTTGTATAATAATACAATATTTTTATAGCATTTAACAAATTATTACTGAGATATACTGAATGATATAATGGTCCGATGAGTATTAGTCTTAGAGGCCGTAGTCAATTAAACAGCTTTATAAATCTATATATTTATTATGTACTCTGCAGAAGATTAGCAGCAAATATTCTGTATATTATTTGGATAATTTTAGCTTATTAGACTTATTTTTGTTTAAAGAATTAGTTATTAGAAACTGTATTGAGTGTGTTACAAGCCAATAACTGAACTATAGTATTGCAAAATTATTTATAACCTTTGTTGTTTATTTATTTATAATTTTCATCTTTTATTATTAATTTATTTTTTATTTAGGCCTGATAAGTATTTATTATAATTTTTTTTTAATATATTTTACCAAAAAAATATATTCTACAGTATAGAATTATTTATATGCTTCATTTTGTTGTAACTATGTTAGTAATATAAAGTGTTCTGCTTTTTCTTTTTTTCTTATTTATGATTAGTATTTAATTTATTGCTTATTATACCTATTTCTCTATGATGATATTTTTTTATTTCTACTTATAGAGGGGTTATGGACTTCATGTTTAAATCTTTGTCTTAAACATCAATTAACTGTTATGTTTCAATTAACATGACACATAATAATTGCAAATCTTCAACATCTACGTATTTCTAAGATCTTTTTGGTAATTAGGAATGTAATGTATCGGTAACTAATGTCAAGTCTTGTATCCAATGCTATCTAAGTTACAATTTTTTATGGCTGTGATAAGCACTTTATTTACAATAATAATAATAGTATCAAAAATAAAAGCGTCCATCCTATCTTTTAAGTATTAAGTGTCATTTTTAATTAAATTATTTTCACTATAAATATTGCCCTTTTTTATTTTTGTCTATAAATAACATTTTGAATTATTTTCACCTATCAAAAAAATTACTATTTTATTGGATTCAAATTTGCATCTTGAAGGAAGGAATTTACTAAAAGTATTTTTATTCAGGTATGTTAAAATCATACACATTGATCTAGTTCTATCAACTGATAAGACTTTCTTTTAAAAATAGTTACAGAGCTAATTTTGTTTATGTTTTCAGGTTTCGGAAACCAAAACAATCTTCTTAAAGGCAGTGATGGTCTTTTTCACTGCCTGTTTTGCAACCACTCCTCAAAATGGAAAGCTAATATAAAAAAGCATATTAATGACAAGCATTCTGAAAACCCGATTACTTATACTTGTCCCATATGCTTTAGAAGATTTAAACAAAAGATCAATTGTGATATCCACATCAAAGTGTCTCATTTAGATTCTCAGTTAAAATTTTAAATCTCTGGATCAAAATTATTTATGCTCCAGAACAATTTTCATTTTTAATATTTATTTTTTTGAAGTTATTTTCATTAAATTCTCTTGTTTTTATTGCAAAGGATGATATAATCAGTATAGACTGGAAGGACTGGTTATTCCATTTAGGTTACTGATTTAGTTCAGCAAAAGTAGAGAAGGTAGAAATGGCTCCATCAGATATATATGTATCTAATGTATTTAATTAGCTGTTGTTTCTTATATTTTGTATGCGGACAGTTATATACAGCGACCAGCAAAAGTTTTCATACTTATATCCTTCAAAACTTTAAATAGCATTGTAACTAAAATTTTTGCCATCACTTTTTTACTGTAATTCAGAAATGAATCAAGTAATATTCTTATTTATTTGCGCTACAAAAAATATTTTTTAGAAAATATATATGCCTTCTTTTTTAAGTAATCTTAAATTGGTAACATTTATCTCCTAGGAGAAGTTTTCGTATTTCATTCTTTGCAAATAAACTAGTGTTAATCGTTAATTTTATTGCTCTAACCTATTATTTGTTAATCCTATCCATTATTAACATTTTTCTCTTTCATTCAAAAGTTCAAAATATTTTCTTTTTGCATCATTATAATGACTATACCAAAACAAAATGCCTTTTTGAAAGAAAGATTAAAATCTATTTTTTAGGTATATTAGAGGTACATAAATTCTAAAAAATCTGGTGCAGTGTGTGTATCACACAAGCTTTACTTATTACTCTTCTTTCTTTGAGTAAAAATAGACTTTTTAAAAAGTTTAGAAAATGGCATATCACTTAATTGGTACCTAAGAGGAGACACTAACCTTTCTTCCTCAATGAATTTTTTTTTCCCCCATTTACTCATGAGACTCCAAACTTCCCAGAGATTCTATTTATATAAATATTATTTTAGGAGATTACGGAAATAATAATCGAGTTTTAGGCTGAGGGATCAAGTTTTTCGATGGTAAATCATAAATAGGAATCAATAAAATGGATTCATAACCAAGGCAAAATTGGAACTAAATTTTCAATTTTGAGCATCTTAGTATTTTTAGAAAACAACGGCGATGTTTTATTCTTCTCAGGTAGGGACATTTATAAGTGGTTTGTTTAAATCAATAGTTTACATGTTCCAATAACATTTTAAAACATGTCGACACCTTTCCTTGTTAACAATGAGCAGTTAGTGAAGGAGAACTGCTTGGTCATTAGCGGATCAAGGGGTGGGGGCTGCAGCCCCTCCCTTTGGAAAATTTTTCGTCATTTAAAGATAGAATTTGACTTTCCATAATGTAAGGAAGCATGTTAAAGAACAAATAATGTGCAGAACATGTAGAATTTTAGTTGTGGGAAAGGAACATAAAGGTAAAAAAGCTGATTAGCAGATCCAAATGAAGGGCTGTGGGGCTGCAGCTCCCCCCTTTACGATCGGCTGGATCCGCCCATGTGCTAGGTTGGTAAGAGAAAGTTGTGTTGCGCGCATCGTACCAGATTTTTATTTAGTTGCGATTTACACGATGTATACCAATAGTTTCCTTTAAATAATTCGAAAGCAGAAATTGTTATTTTCTTGATATTTCGTTTCGGCGGCTTTTTACGACTTAATAAAATAAACAATATTGTTTCTTAAATTCAATGTTTTCTAAAGATGTATTATACATATACCTACACTACTTCTCTTACTACCGGAAATGATTTGATTGTTAACTCCTTTCATATTTTTTATTCAGTCATTTGTTGTTACCTAGGATAATAAAGGACTTTTATTTACTCCAAATAAATAAAATTTAAGTACTCTACAGGGAGGTTTTTTCCTTAGTCATTTAAGTACTTTCAGATCTATTCTAAGACGATAAAATCTACTTCATATTAAAGAACACCTCATTAAACATGACAATTTAATGAAAATCTTTAGAGTCCATTATGAGGAATTGTAAAAAGAAAAAAAAGTGCCCCCTATGTTTACTCAATTTTGACGAAATCTTTGCTGTCATATCTTATCATATCATATTATTATTATTATTCTGATACTGCGGTCCTGCAAGAACCCAGGCCTCCAACACCACAGCCGACCAAGCTCTGCGATCCTGTGCTACTCTTCTCCAATTTGGTACACCCAGTAGTTTCAGGTCCTCCTCGACATCATCCAGCCATCTGATTCGAGGGCGCCCTCTGCTTCTTTTACCGTCCGGTTTCTCATAGAGTATTCTTCTTACTATCCTATGTTCCGGCATTCTTTCCACATGTCCCAACCATCTCAGTCTGGCTTTCTTTATTAACGCCACCATGTCCGGCTCTCCATATAGCTCCATCAGCTCCTCATTCTTTCTTCTTTTCCAAGTACCATTTTCGGACACTCCGCCCCAGATTCTTCTTAATATTTTTCTCTCCCATGCATTGACCATAATTTCTGATTTTTTGGTTAGGGGCCATGTCTCGCACCCATACAAAAATACCGGTCTTACTATGGTTTTGTACAGTTGAATTTTTATTCTTTTAGAGAATGATTTTACTTGGAACACTCTTTGTAGTGAGGAGTAACACCTATTTCCTGCTGCTAATCTTGCTTGTATTTCACTCTCTATTTTATTGTCAACTGTGACCACACTTCCTAGGTACTTGAATTGGGTTACTGCTTTAAAACTGTACTCTCCTAAACTCACTTTATCATATTCCATGATTTCCACTTTTGAGTTTTTCAAATATACAGTTTTATCTTCATTCACCTTAAGACCTAATTGAATGGCTGCCTCTTCAAATTCTTGGAAAGATCATATCGTATACATGCCTCAAATACTTAATTTCAGTTTCCTATGACAAATTATTTCTTAGCTAGTCTGTTCACAGTACTAGCTAACCATTTTGAAGGACTTGGTTTTAGTTGAAAACTAAATGTCAAAATTTATCAAGATCACATAAATTTCCTATACTATACATTTTATACATAGGTAAGTGCAAGGGCGGATCCAGAGGGGGGGGGGGTCACAGGGGTCATGACCCCCCCCCCCCCCCCCCAAATATTTTGACTTTTAAATTTTTTTGTATTTTTAAGGGAATAATGCCCTAAACAAAACACTTTAGTCCTTCTTAATACTTAATCTGCAGACCTTCTTAATACAAGGTAATTATCTCATTTAAAAATGGTGCTGTCAGCCACGTGATTGTGACTGTCTCTTCTACGAGTCCAAATAACCAAGTCAAGTCAAAGGAAAATTTCTTACTAATATTATAACTTTTAGTGGGCAAAGCTTGTTCAAACTTTGTATTTTTTTTTCCTTTTTTTAAGAAGAAAAGTAATTTTTATGACTTCTAGTACCCTAAGAATAACAAACATGAACAAAATTGATAGCCATTGGTCTGGTTAGTTGGAAAAAATATAATAAAAAGAATTAAAATATAAGGTAGACACAAAAAAGAAAAGCAATACAATAAAGATAACAAAGACAGAATATTGAAAGAAAAAATGTAAGATAAACATTTGGATGTAGAGTAAAAAACTTTGGTCAGCTTTTGAGCTTAAAAGATATCATAAAAATCAAATAATTTATTTTTTGAAGAGAAAAGATTTGGCTCCGCCGGGAGTCGAACCCGGGTCTCCTGCGTTACATGCGAGGATGCTAACCGTTACACCACAGAGCTCGGCTCAAGGCAGAGCAAATCCTTCCTCTTCACTGATACCTACTCACCCCTATCTCACAAGTTTTGTGAGTAGTAGCGGGAGGTGGACAAATTTTGTCCAATTTATGGTATTTTATTGACTTAAGTCAATTTTTTTTTTTTTAAATTATTTTAATTAATCTAATCTTAATTTGTGGCTGACCACCATTTTTAAATTATTTTTAAATAATTTAAAAAAAAAAATAAAAATAAATTATTTAAAAATAATTTAAAAATGGTGGTCAGCCACAAATTAAGATTAGATTAATTAAAATAATTAAAAAAAAAAAAAATTGACTTAAGTCAATAAAATACCATAAATTGGACAAAATTTGTCCACCTCCCGCTACTACTCGCAAAACTTGTGAGATAGGGGTGAGTAGGTATCAGTGAAGAGGAAGGATTTGCTCTGCCTTGAGCCGAGCTCTGTGGTGTAACGGTTAGCATCCTCGCATGTAACGCAGGAGACCCGGGTTCGACTCCCGGCGGAGCCAAATCTTTTCTCTTCAAAAAATAAATTATTTAAAAATAATTTAAAAATGGTGGTCAGCCACAAATTAAGATTAGATTAATTAAAAATCAAATAGATATATCCTTAATACTGTTTTCACTATTTACATATTTACATAGCCATCGGGGATTGGAGAATTAGGAGGTGATGAAATAGTAGGGTTTTGTATGATGTGAGGGATGAAGTTTTTCGGATAGAGACAGGTAATGAATTCCAGAAGGTGGCAGCACTGATGATAAAGGATTTTGTAAAGGAGGTAGATCGGTAAAAAGGGATATACAGGTTAGAGGTTTGGGATCTGGTATTTAGAGAATGTATAGAGGAGCAGGGTTTGAACAAACAGGATATAAGGAGGTATCTTGGTTCTGAAGGTTTGGAAAAGATATACACCTAGGAAGTATTGCCATCGAAAAACTGGGTAGAGCCACTTCAATTCTGCATACCAACTGGAGAGGTGGGAGCGCCTGGGGACACCGAAGATGAATCTAATGAAGCAATTCATTAGTCTCTTCAATCTCATTTCATGCATGCCCGACAGTCCCCCGTATAAAGGGCAGCCATAGTCAAATTGGGGAAATATAAGAGAGGAAACTAAGAGTTGACGGGTTTTTGGGGACAAGCAATCACGTGATCTAAGGAACTGTTTGAGGATAGCTATGGATTTTCTGGTGATATCGGAAATATAATTACTCCACGACAATTGCTGGTCAAAGACCACCCCAAGGTTTCTGACATAGGATTGGAGCTGAATGGTTTGATTATTAAGACGGAGTAAGGGATAGTAAGGAAGAGAATTAAGAAGATGCCTGGAGCCAATTAGGATTGCCTTAGTTTTTTGTACCTTCAGTCTTAACTCATTTTTTTCTACCCAGGCGTTGATGCTGTTTATATCTTCTTGAACTTTTCGGATTGCCTCTAGCATTTTGGAAGGATGGAAGGATAGGTAAATTTGGAGGTCGTCAGCGTATAAGTGGTATTGTGAATGGTTGATGGACTCGGGGAGATCGTTAATATAAACAGAAAAGAGAGTTGGAGAAAGTGAGGATCCCTGTGGTACACCTCGTGTTAGTAAAAGAGATGAGTAGGGGGGTTTATCAGGAATGTGAACTGTTTGTGAACGTTAGGATAGGAAGGAGAGGAACCACTTCAGGACGTTGTTTGACATGGAGAGGTTTTGGAGTTTAGAAAGGAGGATCTCATGATTGACGGTATCGAACGCCTTTGTGAAATCAAAGAGAATTAGGATGGTGATTTTATGTTCATCTATAGAGGATTGAAGATCCTGAGTGATCTTCAACAGAGCAGATTGTGTGGAGTAATGAGAACGGAAACCGGATTGAAGAGGGTTGAGGAGAGAATTTATTTCAAGGAAGTCATTGAGGTGGGAGTGGACAATTCTTTTAAATGGTTTGGATAGGTTAGACAGAATGGAAATACGTCTATAGTCGGAGGCTAAAGTGGGAACTGGTACTTTGTTCAACGGACGGACTATCACTTTTTTCCAGGCTTCTGGGAAAACGGAATTTTGTAAGGAAAAGTTAAAAGAGCAGGAAAGATGACAGGAAGACATAATTTAATAATCTTTACAGGGATTTGATCGGGGCCATAGTCATTGGTTTTGGATTTAAGGACAGAGGAAAGTAGGTCTTCAGGTGAGATATTTAGGAAATAGAAGTTATCAGGGTTGAAGGCCCGTGTGAAAAAGTATGAGGAGAGGTGAGGAATAGATGGTAAGTTGGCGAAATAGGATTTTAAATCATCTGGATCAATAGGATAATGAGTACAGGATTTTGATTTGACGACTGTTAATCTTTTAAGGATTTTCCATTTGGACTTAGGATCGTGATATGGAGTTATGGAAAAACTGTGCCCTGGCACACCGTAAAGAAGATTGGGTTAGATTGCGTAGGGACTTGAAAAAGGAGTAATCTTCAGCGGAACGCGGGTGCGTCGGAAACGTCTTCTGGCGGCATCTCTTTTCCTCATCAACTCTTTGATTTCGGGACTTATCCCGGGAGCGGCTGGACGTCTAAAAGTGAGGGTTTTGAGGGGAGCGTGTTGGTTTAGGAACGTGGAAAGATTGGATGAGAGGCATTCCACCATTTCATCAATGGAGGATGACGAATAAATAGGATCTAGGGATTGGGAAAGGGAGTCGAAAAAAGGATTTAGTTTTTCAGAGGTTAATGAATCGAGGTTCCGCCAGGAGATTTTGTTAGGGCATAGTTTTGGTGTTGGGATATTATATGAAATTTTGATGAGGTCATGACTTGAAAGAAAAGGTACTGGATGCTGTGAGGAAGACAATAGGTTATAGGAGGAATCTATTATAAAAAGGTCTAACCAGGTGCTGGTAAACTGGGTGTGGTGGGTTGGTTGGTAGGGAACTATGAAAAGGTCCAGAGAATGGATAAGGTCTGTTAGGTAGGATCTGTTAGGAGAATCAGAGAGCATGTTAATATTGAAATCGCCAGCAATGATTACGTTGTTGTATAACGGGACATAGGTAAAGAGGGAAGATTCAAAGGAAGGATCAAATTTGGTATGCGGGGAGCGGTAAATTATTACGTAGAGGAGGGAGAAAGCATCAGAGGAAATTTCAACGAGGAGATATTCCGGATGAGGAACTTCTGAGGAAGGAGATTCTAGGAGGATTTTTACCCTCAGACTATCGTGAACGTAAAGACCAACTCCTCCTCTAGTTCGGTCCTCACGATCACGGCGGATGAGAGAGTAGTTAGAGATGGATAATGAGGAGGATGGGATATTTGGTTTTAGTCAGGTTTCCGAGACGGCAATGATATGATAGAAATTATGGAGGAAGTGGTCCAGGAACTCATCATAATGTGCTGGGAGGGATTGGGAATTAACGTGGCAGGATAAAAGGATATTTCTCATATGGACTGATTAATGGGAATGATCGGAGGAGGGTGAAGGAGTGTAGGGGTTGAAGTGGAGAGGAACAGTGATGGATATTGGTGGCGATATAAAACAAAACTAATTGATCGCTGCAGAACAGAAAATATAAGGATATATAAAGATTAATAGAATAAAAATTGAGATATATAGAAAATAGAAAAGAAATTGAGATACAGTTAAAGAAAAATATATTCGTCTGTAGGGAAAAGAAGAGAGTTTGTGAGACCAAGTCCGTTATGCGTTTCGGGTTGCGACCAGACAGACGGAATCTCGTTATTCCACTCATGGCGGCCGAGGGCGATCGTACCTAGCCAGTGGCCTACACCGACCACCCCCGCACCATGAGAGGCGAGGAGATAGTGGACGGGGACAGAACCTGCTAACCAGCCTGACCCCAACAAACACTCATGACCTATACAGGTCGGCGCTTGGTGGTCTCAGTAACCACGACCACCACGTCCATACAGGGCACCCCGAGGGGTCCCGGCACCACCCAACGATGACGCCCGGGAGAGCGTCATCCCCGTGGTACCATTTGGCATCACCGCCTCAACTCCCGAATGGATAGCGGGCCGGACAATCTGTCCTACGGATGCTCCTACTTAGGGCATGATGGCGGGGCTTACCACCATGACCTAAGGAGGACTGGTCCCGTGCCAGCGCCTCTGTCGTTCGCGAGTTGTAACAACTCCCCAGGGGGCACCACAAGGAGGTGACAGTAGGCGTTGCAGGGGATCGGGCAAGCGGGGAACAACAGACAGTGAGTGTGGCACTGTAGCCTGATGTTCCCATATGAGGGGAGGAAGACTCCCGCACCCGTCTTCCGCCTCAGCCCCCCATTACCCCTGCCATTTGCCCCCCGTTGCGACCAGACATACGGAATCTCGTTAATCCACTCATGCGCGCTCGAGGTGGTCGTACCTTGCCTGTGGCCTACACCGACCACCCCCGCACATGAAAGGCGAGAAGAGAGAGGAAGGGGCCAAAACCTGCTAACCAGCCTGACCCCAACAAACACTCATGACCTATACAGGTCGGCGCTTGGTGGTCTCAGTAACCACGACCACCACGTCCGTACCGAGCACCCCGAGGGGTCTCGGCACCACCCAACGATGACGCCCGGGAGAGCGTCATCCCCGTGGTACCATTTGGCATCACCGCCTCAACTCCCGAATGGATAGCGGGCCGGACAATCTGTCCTACGGATGCTCCTACTTAGGGCATGATGGCGGGGGCTTACCACCATGGCCTAAGGAGGACTGGTCCCGTGCCAGCGCCTCTGTCGTTCGCGAGTTGTAAACAACTCCCCAGGGGGCACCACAAGGAGGTGACAGTAGGCGTTGCAGGGGATCGGGCAAGCGGGGAACAACAGACAGTGAGTGGGGCACTATAGCCTGATGTTCCCACATGAGGGGAGGAAGACTCCCGCACCCGTCTTCCGCCTCAGCCCCCCTTTACCCCTGCCATTTGCCCCCCGTTGCGACCAGACAGTAGACGAGAGCCAGCAGGTCAGGAGAAAATATCCAGGTCTTTTGGCTGGTCGATGAAGATAACTGGGTGGCCGTCGTCCCTCCGCCAACGCACCCTGCCAGCCGCGATCCAGACATATTTTAATTTGCCCGACGCTTTCTTCTGACGAGCGAGCCAGTAGAGACGCCTCTTCGTGGGGGTCATTTCTTCCCCGAGGTATATACGGTGGGTTATAGAGTTGTTTTATATAGGTTTCATGAAAATAGGTAAGGATGGGGGTGGGTTAAGAGGGAGGGGTGGGAAAATTTGTGTTTATTAGTGGATTGTACAGTTGTTTAATATAGATTCATACTTCATTTTATATTACCTTGTCATGTAAAATGTTTAATTTATAACAAAAAGAACTCTTTTAATTATCTTCAGAATTACTCATACTAGGAAAATTTTAATAAGTCATCACTAGAGCATTTGTATTAGTTACATTATTTTTTTACTTTCACTTACCTATATATGAAATATATAGTAAGTGGAAGTATTGCGATCGTGAAAAAATTCGACTTCCGGTTTTCAACGGAAATACGCGTTCTGGGGTCCCCTGAGTCGAAATGACCAAGTCCCGCGAAATGGTCTGTGTGTGTGTGTCTGTGTGTGTGTGTGTGTGTGAACAGACTAGCTAAAAAACTATAAACCGTACGATCCTGAAATTGGGTATTTAGTGTAGGCATATGCCCGCGATGTGACAGCATAAATTTCATCAAAATTACTTAAAGGGAGGGGGTACTTTTCTTAATAACTTTTAGGTTTTTTTCGATTTTCTCAAAAACGGCTCTAACGATTTTGATTAAACTGAGTATTTGATGTATTAATATGTCCGAGATATGACTGTAAAAATTTCATCAAAATTGATTAACCGGAGGGGGGACTTTACTTAATAAATTTTGTAACATTTTTACGTGTTTTTTTTTTTATTTACTCTAAATTGGCTGTAACGATTTTGATCAAACTGGGTATTTGATGTATGTATATGCCCGAGATATGACTGCTAAAATTTCATCAAAATTGATTAACCGGAGGGGGGACTTTACTTAATAAATTTTGTATCATTATCACGTGTTTTTTTTTTTATTTACTCAAAAACGGCTTTAACGATTAACAAAAATAAGATATGAATGTAAAAAAAAAAAAAAAAAAAAAAAAAAAAAAAAAAAAAAAAAAAAAAAAAAAAAAAAAAAAAAAAAAAAAAGTGTGACTTTGGGAAATGATATTTAGCAAAACACGTCAATTTCTAATCTAAGTAAGTTGGTAAGTGAAAGTTGTGTGTTGCGCGCACGCACCAGATTTTTATAATTTAATAAACACGACATTTTAAAAAACAAAATGAACAAAAACATATGTGCACATGTTTCTGGCATCTCCATCCGCACCCTTTTTGCAGCCTGGTAACCAATGGTTATATCATTCGCTAGTTAATTTCTATTAATTTTTACTTATGCCACCTTGAATGTGCATTCCATATACAATGTACAGCCATCCAAATGATTTCTGTACCCATTATTTAAGCGAATGAACTATTTTTTAAAGTAAACAATTTTGGTCACCTATTCTTCATATTGGGGAATGTCTGAATAATTTTGTCCGCGATGTTTTTGCCACTACACGTTACGGAAACTATATGAGTTTCAATTTGTATAAGTTTCACGTCCCACACGACACCATAACATTAGGAAAAGGGGAATTTTTAGGGCCTATTCACACTATCGGTTTCGCGCCCGCTCAACTCTCGCTCCGCTCCCGGCCCACTCTCGCTCTACCCCATTCACACTAGCGCTCCGCTCCCGGTCCACTCTCGCTCTACCCCATTCACACTAGCGCTCCGCTCCCGCTCCACTCCCGGTCCGCTCTCCTAATGTCTTACCATATTCACACTATATAATTTTACACCGTTCACTTTTGAAAGGTTTAAGCTATTAAAGCCATTAATAATCGAAGTTGTCTGTATTCGGATTTTAATTATTGATTAACTTTCAGTTATTTAAGTATTCATTTATTCTTCAATTTTACGGCCAAAAAAAAAATCAATTATTCGTCTGTAGAAATAGCTGGTAAGTGTACTTTTCTTGATGAAGAAGGTAATATTTATCAAAAAATATAATAAGAAGAATATATTGCAACACAATGATAATTATTAATAATAATTATAAATTAATTTAATTAATGGTGAAGAAATAATTTAAATTTTTTTCGGAATGTATTCGAATACGCTTGAAAATTTCAAGTTGAAATCGGTAAATGCTACAAATTTACCGATTGTGTTCTCTTCTTTTCCTGATTAATATTTTAATTATTTTTTGCTTTAATATATTTTTTTGTTAATGATCTGACATTTTTTATAATATGGTATACTGCATTTTTATTCGTTTCAAATTAAACGTTATTTTATAATAGCAATGAGTATGTAGTCAATAAATAAATCGGTGACCATTTTTTACGAGTACATTAATTCATAGCAAAATATATCTCAAACATAACATGAATTTTTCACGTCGAAAAACCGCGCGTATTGTTGGTGATTTTTTTTTTTATCATTTCAAGCGTATTCGAATACATTCGGAAAAAAAATTTAAATTATTTCTTCACCATTAATTAAATTAATTTATAATTATATATATATATATATATATATATATATATATATATATATTTTTTTTCTTTTTTTTTCGGTTGGCGCATTAGGCCTAATGAGACCTTTGGTCGCGCAGTGTGGTCTTCTTACAGACATTTGTTTTGCTTGCGGGAGTACAGACAGCCTGGAGGGGGTAGCCCAAACCTCACGTTGCTGCAAGCCATGGTCACCATGGTACAGCGGCAGACTGCCCATAGCTCCATAACCAATCCCATTGGGGCCAATTTGGCAGTGTCCTTCCCACCGATGGCGTCAACTCTCTCGGGTTCAAGGACAGTGACAAACTGGTCTAGGTCCAAGGATTATGGTAGCTCAGAGTCAGCAGGCCCCGAGGACCTATATTTCTTTCCCTGAAGCATACCGTCCCTGAACCAAACCTCCGGGCGGTTACTGACATCCTGGAAAACCACACCACGATTCTCGATGAGATACACGGGGAAGGTTCATCACTCCTACGCCCGGTCGGTGTGAGTCGCCTCCAGTAGGCTGACGGGCCTCACATACCCGGGGGTGGGGGTAGACTTGGACTGTGTGGCGTTCATTGGTGGGCGGTCACCCGAATGGAGCGGTCACCCATCCAAGTACTGACCACGATGGACGTTGCTTAACTTTGATTATCTATTGCAAGCGCCCTTGTCCACTCGGCCATCCCGGCCCCTTATATATATATATATATATATATTTTTTTTTTAAAGTTGAACATTTTTGGCCGTAAAATTGATGAATAAATAAATACTTTAGTACTGAAAGTTAATTATTAATTAAAATCCAAATACAGATGGCTTCGATTATTAATGGCTTCAATCGTGAACGGTGTAAAATTATTTAATGTGAATATGAAAAGACTTTAGGAGAGTGGAGCGGGAGCGGAGCGAGGCTGGACCTGTGCCAATATTGCGATTACCCTCTCTCTATTCCTCTTTAGAATATTTCCCCAGTGAGACCGGACCGGGAGGGGAGCGGAGCGCTAGTGTGAATGGGGTAGAGTGAGAGCGGACCGGGAGTGGAGCGAGACCGGAGCGGTACCGATAGTGGAATTCTCTGTCTATTTCTCTTTAGAATATTTGAGCGGACCGGGAGTGGAGCGGGAGCGGAGCGATAGTGTGAATCCGCCCTAAGGCATTGGGTCAAGCATGAGTCACGGCCGGCCGGCTCAAAGGGCCTACCTTAATTTGATATTTGTGGTCCTAATTTCTGTTGAGTTAGTTAATAAATCACTAATTACAGGGAAATGAAATGTTCTGTGTTTAATTTTTATTTATAATATTAAAATTATAAACTTATATAATTGAAATTTAATCTGTGCATTTTAAAATGTGGTATTTTTATTCCACTGTTGCATACACTTCAAATTATTCCCAGAGAACATTCTTATTATATTCTTATATAAATGTGCACATATGTTTTCGTGTTTTAAAATGTCGTGTTTTTTAAATTATAAAAATCTGGTGCGTGCACGCAACACACAACTTTCACTTACCAACTACTTAGATTAGAAATTAATGTGTTTTGTTAATTGCCACTTCTCAAAATTATACATTTTTCCACATTAATTTCTTATTTTTGTTTTCATTTGCTCAAAAAAAAACAAAAAAAAAAAAACTAATTTCTTTTATTATTAAATAAAAGTTTTTACTTGTGATAATTCGGCAATGCAAGCATAATACTTCAAGTCGTCTGATTTTACAATTCTCTATGTACTTGTTGAATATTTCATTTAGTTCCGATGAAACAAATAATTTTCATTAAATGAACAGACATCTTTAATTATAACGCATTGGTTTGTCATTAACCCGCCGTTGGTCGCGTTGTGAGCATTTTGCTCACACTTGCCGAAAATCTTGTGTATTTCGCTTATTTCTTTTTATTTAATTCTGAAATTTTTTCTATTTGTCATTTATACATTAACTCACTTTAGGAAGATGTTTTTGAGAAAAAAAAATTGCCGCGCTAAGCCCTAATAAAACGTTTTGTTCGAAAAAACGGGAGCGTGAGCAAAATGCTCACAGCGCGACCATCCGTGACACAGAACTGAGCCACCGTGTGGGCCGCTCTGAGACCTGCACGGACTTGCTCATCTCCGCCATATCTTGTCAGTACACCTTGGTATTTCTTTGATAAAATATTGTAACTGTTCTGTTTGTTAGTTTAGTTCGGAAAATGAGTGGAACAAGACGTGCTACGAAGATATTACGGCTTTTGGAGGATCGTCCGAAAGAAAAAAATGACTCTAAGTATTTTCGTCTCTTCTTTTAGATTTTTTAGTAAAATCTTAGATTCGTTTTTATATGTTTGAGTAAAATGGGGTATTTCGTTTTTAGATTGTTATTCGTTATTGTTTACATTATATTCTTCTGATTCCACGGTACCAACTTTACGTTTTTTTTATATTTTCATAATTTTTTTTCAACTAAAAATTTCCTATTTTTCTTTTTCTAATTTTGGTTAATGTATGCTACTGCACTTTTCTTACAATAACTACTTCTTTTTTAACTAAAAATCGTGTTAAAAAGCATTTTATTCTTGTTTACTCTCTTCTAATCATTCCCCTCCAACAAATAAATTATAATAAATACATTAAACTGATGAAAACACCTTAAATAGATTAATAATTTAATGATAAATATATTATAAATTAAAAGAAACAAAAATATGGCGAAGAATGCTGCTTAAAAATAATAGAATCTCCAAAAACTGAGGTGTGAGCAATTTGCTCACGCGCGACCAACGGTGTCACACGGAGGGGCGCGACCAGCGCCGGGTTAAAGGCGCATGCGTGAGCTCAAGGTATATTATGAGTTGACGGAATATTTTTCTTTTTTTCTCCTATATATGTTTACTTGATTTTCTTCATATCATGCTTAGCCATTTCTTATTTTTAGCCGTGATGAGAGACAGTTAATTTCTCAATACAATACAAAGGTACTTTATAGGAAAACAAAAAAGGCCCCTTCCCTATTTAAGCCCCCTCAGAAAATTTTAATACAAATAAAACTTACCTGATATTATTGAACACCTAATTTTCATTAAACATGGCGAATTTGATCAAAATCATTAAAGCCGTTTTTGAGATAATCGAAAAAAAGGTTAAAATTGGAAAAAAGTTATGAAATAAAGTGCCCCCTCCGTTTAACCAATTTTGATGAAATGTTGCCTGTCACATCTTTGGCATATACATACTTCAAATACCCAGTTTGATCAAAATCTTTAAAGCCGTTTTTGAGTAAATAAAAAAAACACATGAAAATGATACAAAATTTATTAAGTAAAGTCCCCCCTCCGGTTGATCAATTTTGATGAAATTTTTACAATCATATCTCGGGCATATTAATACATCAAATACATAGTTTAATCAAAATCGTTAGAGCCGTTTTTGAGAAAATCGAAAAAAACATAAAAATTTATAAAATAAAGTACCCCCACCCTTTGACCAATTTTGATGAAATTTTCGCTGTCACATCGCGGGCATATACATACACTAAATACCTAATTTCAGATTCGCACGGTTAATAGTTTTTGAGCTAGTCTGTTCACACACACACACACACACACACACACACACACACACACACACACACACACACACACACACACACACACACACGCGCGCGCGCGCACGCACGCACGCACGCACGCACACACACACGCACACACACACACACCACACACTACACACACACACACACAGACCATTTCGCGGGACTTGGTTATTTCGACTCAGGGGACCCCAAAACGTGTATTTCCGTTGAAAACCGGAAGTCGAAATTTTTCACGATCGCAATACTTCCACTTACTATATATTTCATATATAGGTAAGTGAAAGTAAAAATATAATGTACCTAATACAAATGCTCTAGTGATGACTTATTAAATGATTACTTAGTATGAGTAATTCTGAAGATCATAAAATGAGTTCTTTTTTTTTATAAATTAAACATTTTACATGATAAGTTAATATAAAAGGAAGTATGAACCTATATAAAACAACTGTACAATCTACTAATAAACACAAATTTTCCCACCCCTCCCTCTTACCCCCACCCCCCCCACCCTTATCTATTTTCATGAAACCGGTATAAAACAACTCTACAATCCACTAATAAACACAATTCAAAGTTTGAACAAGTTTTGTCCATTAGAAGTTATAAGATTAATAAGAAATTTTCCCAACCCTCCCTCTTACCCCCACCCTTACCTATTTTCATGAAACCTATATAAAACAACTCTACAATCCACTAATAAACACAATACAAAGTTTGAACTAGTTTTGTCTACTAAAAATTATAATATTAGTAAGAAATTCTCCCATCCCTCCCTCTTACCCCCACCCTTACCTATTTTCATGAAACTGATATAAAACAACTCTACAGTCCACTAATAAACACAATACAAAGTTTAAAGAAGTTTTGTCCATTAGAAATTATAAGATTAATAAGAAATTCTCCCACCCCCATTGAAACCAATATAAAACAACTCTACAATAGTGGATTAAAAATAATACAAACTTTAAACAAGATCCGTCAACTGTAAGTATTTTTTGCACCATGATGGGCAGATCGGGACCACTGTGCGGCGGTAACTCTGGCATATAAAAAAGAGGATGGTCGCAGAACTCGACTATGCATTGATTTTAGAGAGCTTAACAAGTTGGTGGTACTAGAATCTCAACCTTTTCCGTGAATCGAAGATAAAACTGCAAATGGTTTTCTGTTCTAGATATCAATTCTGCTTTCTGGACGATGCCTATAAGAGATAAAGACAGGTACAAAACTGCCTTTGTAACACAAAATTGGCATTTTCAATGGACGTGTTTACCATTTGGTCTCAAAACATCGCCAGCGATTTTTCAGAGAATGTTGTCTAATCTAATTCAGAGTCATGAATTACACGACTTTTGTGCAAATTATATAGATGATATCTTAATATTCTCAAAAACATTTGAAGATCATCTAAAACATCTAGAAAAATTGATGAATGTTGTTCAACAATCTGGTTTCAAATTGAAACTTTTAAAATGTAATTTTTCACAAAGTTCGGTTAAATATTTAGGTCACATATTGCAGAAGAACACACTCAAATCTCACCATGATAATTTAAAGCCATTTAAGGAGTTTCCAAAGCCTCCAAATAAAAAAAATATTAGACAGTTCTTAGAGAAAATAAATTTTTACCCTAAATATTTACCAAATGCAACTAAGCTTATAGAACCACTCCACGAAATGCTTCGAAATAACAAAATCTTTGAATGGTCACAGGAATGCGACGAAACTTTTTCGAAAGTTAAATAATACAAGCCTTTGTACAAGCCCTATACTAGCGATTTTCGATCCAAATCGTCTCACACTTCTTTTTTCAGATGCTAGTGGTATTGCTGTAGGGGCAATCTTAAAACAAATACAAAAAGATGGTGAACTTCATGCAGTATTTTTCGAAAAAGCTGACGCCTACAGAAAGAAAGAAAAAAGCAATACACCTCGAATGTCTAGCCATCAAAGAGGCACTACGTTATTTGCAACATAGGCTGCTTGGCCACAAATTCATATAGCAGCTAAAATTGGACTTAAAAGGGAATTCTGCAATCAATGTGAAATTTGTTAGAAGAATAAATCGCGCAGATGACGTGAAGGCTTTTGTCTCAACTAGGACCAGCAAAAGAACCCTTGGTGAACGAAACCGAAGCGATATTTGCACTTATTGGCTGACCGTTACACCAGGTACGCTTTTTTTTACCCATCTTCGAGCCAAAAAGCCAAGGATCTAATACAAATATTGGAACCTATCATAAGGAAAAATAAAATTAAAATTCTTCTAGCCGATCAGTACCCCAGCACTAATTCTTACGAATTTAAGAAGTTTTTGAAGCAGCACAATATAAAGTTGGTCTTCACTTCTGTAGATTGCCCATTTTCAAACGGATTGAATGAAAGATTAACCAACCGTTAGTTAATCGAATTCGTTGCAAAAGAACAGACCCTAGTTACAAGTAGCAATAGAATGTACCGACGAATATAACAGCACCGCCCACAGCATTCCAAATTTTTCACCACTTTATCTGGTAAAGGTACTGAAGAGGGGCTGCTGGGCTTGTCCTGTTTTGAGAGGTTATATGACCGTGATGTTATCGATCTCCCATCGCATTTTTTTCAGTTAACAGCCTTGATTGGCTTTAGTAGATTCTAGCTTTCGACTCCCGCTCGCTCTTCAAAGATAAATAAACCCAAAAAGGGTCCTTTTCAGAGGAGATCAGGCCTTATTTTGAAGGGTGCCTTACTGAACGGCGCATAAGCCGCACTTAAGTGATAGTACCTGTAATTCTGTAAACAGGAATAAGCTGGATGAAATTCGCAAAGGACCTTGTAGGATAATTAGACGAATTTCTAATACAATGTATGAGGTAGATTCCGAACGATGGCATTCAGACCATAGTAGCAAACTGCTACCTTACCAGAAGCCAATTTCCAATGTTAATTTTTCCAATTAACCTTCTGCGGCAGGGGAGATGTAATGATGTTTAAGGGCTAATAATGAGTACTAGTACTGAAGTGCGGCTTATGCGTCGTTCATTAAGGCGCCCTTCAAAGTAAGGCCCGATCTCTAGTGGAAAGGACCCTTTTGGGGTTTATTTATCTCTGAAGAGCGAGCGGGAGTTGAAAGCTAGAATCTATTAAAGCCTAAATCTATTAAAGCCTTAATCTATTAAGGGTTAGATTTTAATTTTTGTAAATATTGTATAAAAGACTATAAAAACCGATTTTGTAGGTACGTATGTATACATTTCCATTGTTAATAATATATTCTAAAATTTCTATTATGTTAAATTTGTAATTATTTTATTAATAAAGTTATATGTTTGTAGGAATCTAAAAGAAGTTTATAGTCTTTTAAAATTGAAGATAACCAGATTATATATATTATAAAGTGCGTGCCGTGTACAATGTAAATATATATATATATATATATATATATATATATATTTAATTATATTATTATTATTTATAATAATAATATTTATAATTATTAATTATATTATTATTTAATGTATATATATATATATATATATATATATATATATATATATATATATATATATATATATATATATAATATATATATAATATAATATATAATATATAATATATTAATATATATTATAAAGTGTACAATGTGCGTGCCGATAAGGCTCAAAAACGACTCCACGTACGATCAAGAAAGTGTATGCCGTCGTGTTGCCATAAAACCCCTAACGGAGAAGAAGGTTTCCTTTCTTCTCTTAAGGGAGTAAAATTGAAGATAAAAGGACTGGAATTTTAAGCCTCTCGCACCATGTAATTAGCCTATCTGAGATTGACATACGAGTTTATGAATGAAAAATTTAGTTCGAGCTCCAGATTACCAGGAAGTGCTAGGGTGCGTTTCACCCAATTTTTATTGTTCATTCATCCAGTTCAGTTTGTAAAGGTTATATATTTTTTCATCCGTTCTTTTTAAATTACTAAAAAATTAAGCGAAAATAATTAGTTTCTCCTTTGTTTTCAAAATAAAATAATGATTTTACATCTCTGCAATCTATTAGAAAACCAACTGGATTCCTTAAAAAATTAATTTTCTCATAAGAAGGCTAATTGATCAACACTTTACATTTAATCAATATATAATATATACTTAAGTAAATTTAATGCAATATGAGTGAACATTTCTTAGTACAACAGTGAGCGAATAAAATCAGATATAAAAAAAATATGGTGCGTGCGCGCAATACACAACTTTCACTTACCAACTTACTTAGATTAGAAATTAATATGTTCTTCTAATTGCCACTACTCAAAGTTGCAAATTTTTCCACATTCGTTTCTTATTTTTGTTTTCATTTTCTCAACAAAAAAAACCCTAATTTCTTTTATTATTAAATAAAAGTATTTACTTGTGATCATTCGGCAATGCAAGCATACTACTCCAAGTCGTCTGATTTTATAATTCTTTAAGTACTTGTTGAATATTTCATTTAGTTACTATGAAACATATAATTTCCATTAAATGAACAGATCGCCTCTAATTATGAACTATGGTCTGTCATTAAAGGCCTACTACGGATGCGTTGGCTCAACGTGTTTTATTTGTTGACTGAATATTTTTCTTTTTTTCTCCTCTATATGTTTACTTGGTTTTTATCATATCTCATATTTAGCCATTTCTTATTTTTAGGCGTAACGAGAGACAGTTAATTTCTCCATTTAAAGAAACACAAAGGTACTGTATAGGAAACAGAAAAACATCCCCCACAGAACATTTTAATAATTATAACGCTTACCTGATATTAAATAACACCTAATTTTCATTAAACATGATGAATTTGATGAAAATCGTTAAAGCCATCTTTTAAATCATCGAAAAAAAGGTAAAAATTGGGAAAAAGTTATAAATTAAAGTGCCCCCTCCGTTTGACCAATTTTTATGAAATGTTGGCTATCACATCTTTGGCATATTAATACATTAAATACTCAGTTTAATCAAAATCGTTAGAGCCGTTTTTGAGAAAATCGAATAAAACGTAAAAAGTTAATTAATAAAGTACCCCCTCCCTTTGAGAAATTTTGATAAAATTTTTGCTGTCTCATCGCGGGCATATATTTTCACCAGGCGCGGTTCCAGAAAAAAATTTCGGGGTGGATTGGTTGGAATGAAAAAAAAAAACAGCGTAAAAATAGCACACTTTATTTGCTTATGCTTATACATTAAGTTCATATACAAAATTCTGTATAAAAAATTCTAGTCAAAATTAAACTAAACATCCCTAGAAAACTCGTTAAAGTTAGATTTTTTTTTTTTTTTTGTTCGGTACCCCTACCTGGCCATATGTGGCATACGGGGGGTTACTCTACAGGTGTAACCAACCTATTCTATCCATGGTGGGAGGGTCGAGATTTATTCCGTGGGGCCTCCACGAAATAAAAGTCAACCCTCCCAGGGCGGATTCGAACCGCCGCACAGTGGGACGAATCGCCAATCTAGGGGGAAATAATTCTGGAAGCGACTTATTTCATGTTAATGCTTGTAGAAAATTGCATTTAAGCATGAATTAATAAATAAAAGTCAAAACAGTGGTTTTTGGAAATGGTTTCATATAAAAAAAAAAAAAAAAAAAAAAAAAAAAAAAAAAAAAAAAAAAAAAAAAAAAAAAGCGTGTAGGAGCGCGAACCGTTGTTGCACGCTCGAGCCGAACGGCGCACACAGGGGTATTTGACCCGAAAAGCTGGCCAAAACTATTTCCTTCCATTTTATTAATTCAAAAGTCCTCAAAATGGCTTCTATATTTGTAATAGACATTAAAAATGTTTTTTTTAGCAGTTAAAAAAATACTCTAAGGAGAAAATTTTCATAAAATAAATTTTTACATAACTCCACGGAATGTGAAATAGGCATCCATGGGTTTACAATTTATGTTCATATTATTTTATCTTTATGCATTGCAGCCATGAAATATGCTTGTAACTAATTAAAGATTTATTATCATTTATCTATTACTATTCTTATAAAAAAAATGAAAATAGTGTAAAATAGGTGAATATAAAAAGTTATGGTGATAAAGAAAAAAATGTGTTTTCCTAATTCATTAAGAATTGTTCAATACCTCTTCGAAATACAACTTATATCCCAGGAAGAAACGCGCCAACCTTTCTTAAAAATGCAAATTAAATTTAATTATTCATTATTCACTTTCCTCGTCACTTTATGAACTTTCGGAATCACCACTATCGGTTAATTAATTAATTGGTTGGGGGAGACAACATTTCTTAAGTTTCCTTACAAAACCTGATACCTTGGTCTCTATAAATCCGGAAATGGTTATTTCGGGTTTCTGCTGCTTCCTCAGATAAAAGACCAATATGAAGCAGAGGACTTTTTATCACTTCAAAACCATCCCTTAAAATTTTATGAACAGATTGTGTACCATTGATAAAGTTTCACCTTGTACATTAAATTAATGTGTGTTTCTGTTTCAAAAACATTTCTTTTCCTTGAAGAAGCATTCTATGTCACTTGGAAATCATGCCTCAAAATGATAATTTTGTTTTAGCTCTTTCACGTGATCTAGGTTATTACAATATTTCCCAATGAGAAAAGACACCAAAAATTCCTTTTCTTTTGTTTAAAAGCGAATGTTTTGACTTTAAAAATATGTCAAATAATTCTAGTCAGGTTACAGTTATTCTTTCTGAAGATCCTAAAATACAAATAAATGAAAATATAACAAAATTGAATTTTTTTTATTATTTAATGAAATTGCCATTTTAGTAATAAAAAATTATAAGTCTCCGAATCGCAACTATTCGCAGAATGTTTTTCAAGAAACATAATCTACGATAATTATACATTATCATAAAAAATATTTTGTTGCCCAGAAATGCCCAGAAGTATAACTTTTTAACCTTCAAATTTAATTTTTAGCTCTAAAATATACCTACCAAAACACAAAAAAATATTGATACTAGTATTGAATACAAAAAAAATTATAACTATCTGGATAACAAGTACAGACCTGGCCTCGAACTATCCATCATATGATAATGCCGATACTTCAGTAAGAACAAAGAAAAATAATATATTTTGTAGACCAATACTTATGAGCACAGACGAGTTAAAGGATAAGGTCAGATTTGAATTAGAATTGCCGCCGGATTAAGGGCCTGGAAGAGATAAGAATCATCTTGCATGATCCAACAGGTCCTCTACTTGAACTTCCAGTCATTATTTACCAGAAATTTCAAATTTCAAAAAATGGGTTTTGGCCAACTTTTAGGGCCAAATACCCCTGTGTGCGGCGGCGCACAGTGGGACGAATCGCCAATCTAGGCGGAAATAGTTAACATCAACGAAATGAAAAAATCTTGTCGGTCTCTCGAAAACAACAGTCTAGCTCAGGCATTTATAAATTATTAATCACTTTAAGCAAGTTTTAACAGAATAATGGGGGTTTGAATACGGTAGTTCCCTCATAATGCTTAGTCAGCTTATTTCCAAATTACATTGTAAAACCAACAGAATCATAGAATGGTTCGTGTTTTTTTGAAAAAAATTTATGGTAGGCAATAGAAGACGATTCAGAAATTAAGTTTATATAAGTTCTTGGTTCTTTAAATGTGGATATAGTACAGAGTACCCTCCTTTCTTTTCAATAGTCGATAAGCTATATTTTTTTCTTATAAAAAAAGGGGTTACTAAAATTCTACACCGATCTACACCGAGATATTTATACAGAATATAGTGCACAATATATAGAAATAAAGTATTCATTATGAATTGCTAATACCTGCTAATAAAGGAGTAGGCTTTTTTTAAAGGTATAAATCTCTCATTGTTGAGAGCCTATATTTTTAATATTTCGAGGCAATACGGAGGTGCTAATGAAATTTATAGATATATAGTAAACCAGTTTCATTGGAATACATTACGGAAATCTCCGAAGCTATGAAAAAACGAGATTCGTTGACCATAAATACAACAATTAAAAGCAAATAGCAAGATTTTTCCCTTTCAAGGAATAAGAAAGAAATAAAGCATGAACACAGTAGTATACCTTAGGTATTTACAAACCATTAATCCCTTAAAACAAATACCAACGGAATAACAAAAGAATAAACACGCCACATTCGTCACAATAAGTCAGTTCATTTGAACATCTTATTGATAAAGCGGCAACATAGATCAGCGAATTTCGTAATTGTTTTTGGAACAGATTTTATACCACGGTATGGAAGACGATTCGGCAAGTAAGTTTATATGTATTTGGCTTTTTAATTGTGATTGTACTTCTTTATTTCCAGTAGTCAACTTAGTGAGCTACTTACTTTAAACTATTGCTTGTTTAATTATTGTTAGTAATAATGCGATAATTAAAAATCTATAACGACTTAGACATATAGACAGATATTTTCACAGAATATAAGAACCTCTGGCATTTTTCATTGATTCGAAAATGTCTAAAAAAAACCTATAATATTACTCGTGAAAGAGCGATAGGTATAGGTCCTAATATTTACCCCTCATATTATAAAATAGCCATGGCTAAAGAAATTGCTACCCCAACGACACTTCTTTAATACACGGTGGGCCAGACCCCCCTACCGTGCACCCCCCCCCCACATCCCTATAAATTGCATATCGTTGTGTTCCTTGTGATAAAAGATTAAGAAAAAGCCAATGTTCCCAGAAAAAAAAGTGGCCGCACTAACCGAAAATGGCGTTCAAACATGGCGGAATGACGATTTTGATTTTAGTTAGTTTTTTGATTACTGACATTCACCATTATGCTTAATTTCGCCATAACTGGTATTTTATTAAAGCTAGATAGTTCGAGATTCAGAATAAATAAACAAACGTTCTAAAATAATTAGTCTTGACAACATAAAATACATTTTAATTCAATTTTTTCAAGTCACTCGCGTAAAAGTTAAAATTCCAAGTTAATTTGTGATTAAACGGCCATCGTTAACGAAAAACACCCTGAAATAAACCATCTGGAGCAATTATTCTTCTTTAGAAATCAGTGGTCAAATTTCAAAATATATCAACTAGTTTCATAGAAAACGGACCTACAAGGCGAAAAGGTGCCGGTGACTCGGGCGCATCCAGTCCTCTGCCACATCGTTCAGTTCTCATACATCATATATTTACAGTGGGTTTAGGATATTATTTTGAATGTATAATGGAGCCTATGTAACTGCAAGTTTTTAATTTACAGAAATAATTAATATAACCTTCATTTTTTTTATTTTTTATTTATTTTTTTTTTAAATCTTATTAATAAAGGATATAAATCTGCTAAATAATAATGAATTAGTCGCAGATTGCACATTATCTAAACCTCACTTATATTGACATAAACTGGTTATCTTGAAATTAAATAATAATGTTCTCATAGTTATAGTTGGGTTACAGACACTGACTTCTGATCATTCGTGAAATTTGAAATAAATGCATTTTTGCAAAGTATTGATTATTTACAGATTTAAAAACAATCAAAATAAAAAAGATAAATAAAAAGTTCTGTTTGTTCGTTGATATGTAGAAATAATTGGTAATACAATTTAGGAAGTATATACATAACACGATTTAGTAGCTCACAACAATTAATGAATAATATGTATATATATATACATATTATTAATTAATATTATTAATTCATGCTTAAATGCAATTTTCTACAAGCATTAACATGAAATAAGTCGCTTCCAGAATTATTTCCCCCTAGATTGGCAATTCGTCCCACTGTGCGGCGGTTCGAATCCGCCCTGGGAGGGTTGACTTTTATTTCGTGGAGGCCCCACGGAATAAATCTCGACCCTCCCACCATGGATAGAATAGGTTGGTTACACCTGTAGAGTAACCCCCCGTATGCCATATATGGCCAGGTAGGGGTACCGAACAAAAAAAAAAAAAAAATCTAACTTTAACGAGTGTTCTAGGGATGTTTAGTTTAATTTTGACTAGAATTTTTTATACAGAATTTTGTATATGAACTTAATGTTCATGAACCATTCTATGATTCTGTTGGTTTTACAATGTAATTTGGAAATAAGCTGACTAAGCATTATGAGGGAACTACCGTATTCAAACCCCCATTATTCTGTTAAAACTTGCTTAAAGTGATTAATAATTTGTAAATGCCTGAGCTAGACTGTTGTTTTCGAGAGACCGACAAGATTTTTTCATTTCGTTGATGTTAACTATTTCCGCCTAGATTGGCGATTCGTCCCACTGTGGGCCGCCGTTCGGCTCGAGCGTGCAACAACGGTTCGTGCTCCTACACGCTCGGCTATCCCGGCCCCATAAAAGTTAGATGCGTAATTAATTTTTTTAATTCATCCCACTAATTTTTTTCGTCGAAATTTCGGGGGGGGGGGGATTGATCCCCAATACCCCCCCCCCTGGGACCGCCACTGATTTACACTAAGTATTCAATTTCAGGTTCGCACGGTTTATAGTTTTTGAGCTAGTCTGTTCACACGCACACGCACACCCACACGCACACGCACACACACACACACACACATACACAAAAGGTAAAAATTGGAAAAAAGTTATGAAATAAAGTGCCCCCTTCGTTTGACCAATTTCGATGAAATGTTGGCTGTCACATCTTTGCCATATACATTCGTCAAATACCCAGTTTGATCAAAATCTTTAAAGCCGGTTTTGAGTAAATAAAAAAAAAACACATGAAAATGATACAAAATTTATTAAGTAAAGTCCCCCCTCCGGTTAATCAATTTTGATGAAATTTTTACAGTCATCTCTCAGGCATATTAATACATTAAATACGCAGTTTAATCAAAATCGTTAGAACCGTTTTTGAGAAAATCGAAAAAAACGTAACAAGGTATTAAATAAAGTACCTCCTCCCTTTGAGCAATTTTGATGAAATTATTGCTGTCACATTGCGGGCATATACCTACACTAAATACCCAATTTAAGGTTCGCACGGTTTATAGTTTTGAGCTATTCTGTTCACACACACACACAGACCATTTCGCGGGACTTGGTTATTTGGACTCGGGGGGCCCCAAAACGTGTATTTCCGTTGAAAACCGGAAGTCGAAATTTTTCGCGATCGCCATACTTCCACTTACTATATATTTCATATATGGGTAAATGAAAGTAAAAAAGAGATAAATTGTTTTCAATTTTTACTTTTTTTCGATTATCTCAAAAACGGCTTTAATGATTTTGATCAAATTCGTCATGTTTAATGAAAATTGGGTGTTCAATAATATCAGGTAAGTTTTATCAGTATTAAAATTTTCTAACGGGGGTTAAATGGGGAAGGGGCCTTTTTTTTTTGGTAGTTTTTTTGTTTCCTATAAAGTACCTTTGTTTTTGTTTATTTCGAGAAATTAACGTGAGTGTGAGTCTCTCGTTACGCCTAAAAATAAGAAATGGCTAAATATGAGATATGATAAAAATAAAGAAAACATATACAGGAGAAAAAAAGAATGCGGAGTACGCCTTTAATGACAGACCATTGTTCATAATTAAAGCCGTTCTGTTCATTTGAGAAGTAGCAATTAACAAAATGCATTAATTTCTAATCTAAGTAAGTTGGTAAGTGAAAGTTGTGTTGCGAGCACGCACGAGAATTTTTCAATAAGATTCTATCATCCCTCATAGTTCAGGATAAAAAGAAATATGGTGAAAAAAATAGTGCCTTCATGAAATTTTGGTTTTCGCTTTGTAACAGTAGTATGATCTGCAGTAACCGCTCAAATTACGGGTGGATATTTTAAGGGAGGTTGAAATGGAAAAAAGGTCTTAAAAAAAAGTTTCTATGAATCGTTGGTAGTTTCTATATTTCTGGATCTAATAGGACCATCACAGTAGTAGGCGCTTAAGCTTTACTCGAAATATAACTTTTCTAACTGAGACACCAGATTTTTCAACTATAATCTAATAAATTATTATCTGCTGACTGCTTGGAATGGCATTTAGGATTCAGAATCAAAGAAACCATCAAAAACGATGCATAACTCGACAAAGTTGCAGCAAAATTAATTGTTCATTTATCATTTTCAACCCCCTATAAAGTATACAGGGTTCCGGGGCGGACTCTGCAGTTCTCGAATCTTAATATTGATACCAAGTTAAAACCGAAGTTTCAAGAAGGCGCTAATTTTGTTCTCTATTTCCTTTAATTTTAAAGTTTTTCTGTAATTAAAACTACCACACAACTACCGGAGCGAAGGCAAGCACCCTAGCTAGTTGTTTATAATTAAAGATGTTCTGTCATTTAATCGAAATTATTTATTCCATGGTAACTATATGAAGTTTTCAATATCTATATAGAGAATTATAAAATCATACGACTTGGAGTATTTTGCTTACATTGCCGAATTATCACAAGTAAAATCTTTAATTTAATAATAAAAAAAATTAGTGTACTTTAAAGAGCAAATACAAACAAAATAAGTTAATGAATTTGGAAAAATGTGTGATTTTGAGAAATGGTTTTTAGCAAAACGCGTCAAATTCTAAGCAAAGTAAGTTGGTAAGTGAAAGTTGTGTGTTGCGCGCATCGCACCAGATTTTTATTCAATCAAATTGACCGTTATTTTATAATACCAATGAGTATATAGTCAATAAATCGGTGACTTTTTTTTTTACATTAATTCATTGCAAAATATGATATCTCAAACATAAAATGAATTTTTCTAGTGGACAAACCATTTCACGACAATATTCGTGTTTTTTTTCTTTTTGCTGATATTTTTTTAAAATAACGTATTCAAATATATTTGGAAAAAATTTAAAATTATTTCTTCACCATTTATTATATTAATTTTAAGATTTTTACTTATTATCATAATTTCGCAATATATTCTTCTTGTTTTGATAATATTATCTTCTTCATCAATAAAATATACTTATCGGCTATTTCTACAAACGAAAAGTTGAACTTTTTTTGGCCACAAAATTTATGAACAAATAAATACTTTAATAACTGTAAGTTAATTATTAATCAAGATCCAAATACAGACGACTTCGATTATTGATGGCTTCAATGGTATGAACGGTTTAAAATTATGTAAGGTGAATATGATAATACTTAGATAAAACGGAGCGAAACCGATGGTGTGAATAGGCCCTTAATCAGTGAGAGGATCGGTTCAATTGTGTGGAGGAAACCTGGAAAGCTATTTGAACTGAAAAATGGTAGTGGTACAGTGAATGATGGAGGTGGTAGTGTTCTTAAGTGGGGACGAATGTTCGCACAGAGGGTGGGTAAAGGTCTGATGCCCGACACCCGTTACTATCTATCCTTCGTATTTGAATCAGTCTCCAATTTTCGTTTAAGTGTCATTCAGTTTATATGCCCGAGATATGACTGTAAAAATTTCATCAAAATTGATTAACCGGAGGGGGGACTTTACTTAATAAATTTTGTAACATTTTCACGTGTTTTTTTGATTTTCTCAAAAACGGCTCTAACGATTTTGATTAAACTGAGTATTTGGTCTATATATATGCCCGAGATATGACTGTGAAAATTTCATCAAAATTGATTAACCGGAGGGGGGACTTTACTTAATAACTTTTGTATCATTTTCACGTGTTTTTTTTATTTACTCAAAATCGGCTTTAACGATTTTGATCAAACTGCGTATTTGATGTATATATATATGCCAAAGATGTGATACCCAACATTTCATCAAAATTGATCAACCGGAGGGGGGACTTTACTTAATAAACCTCTTTGTATCATTTTCACGTGTTTTTACTTTCACTTACCTATATATGAAATATATAGTAAGTGGAAGTATTGCGATCGTGAAAAATTTCGCCTTCCGGTTTTCAACGGAAATACACGTTCAGTTAAATTTTGTATCATTTTCACGTGTTTTTTTTATATTTACTCAAAAAAGGCTTTAACGATTTTGATCAAACTGGGTATTTGATGTATGTATATGCCAAAGATGTGATAGCCTACATTTCATCAAAATTGGTCAAGCGGAGCAGGCACTTTATTTCATAATTTTTTTCCAATTTTGATCTTTTTTTCGATGATCTCAAAAACTGCTTTAACGATTTTTATCAAATTCGTCATGTTTGATGAAAATTAGGTGTTCTTTAATATCAGGTAAGCTTTATCATTATTAAAATGTTCTGAGGGGGCTTTTTTTGGGGGGAGGGGTTGGGGCCTTTTTGGTTTGTTTGTTTCCTATAAAGTACCTTCGTTTTTGTTTATATGGAGAAACTAACTGTCTCTCATTACGCCTAAAAATAAGAAATGGCTAAATATGAGATATGATAATAATAAAGAAAACAAAAGGAGGAGAAAAAAAGAAAAATATTCAGTCAACTCATAAACCTAGTTGAGCCCACGCATGCGGAGTACGCCTTTAATGACAGACCATTGTTCATAATTAAAGCCGTTCTGTTCGAGAATGGCAATTAACAAAACACATTAATTTCTAATCTAAGTAAGTTGGTAAGTGAAAGTTGTGTGTTGCGAGCACGCACCAGATTTTTTCATTTTGAATGATAATATGGTTTTAAATAGTTACAATTTTTTTTCATGATTCTCATGCAGTCAATTACTTTTTTATTCTTTGGTTCTCAATCAATCCTCATGCTTTATATATTAGCCGAATTGCATTTGAAATACTTGGTGTCGATTTATATTTGATATCGATTAACACTCCATTACCAATAAAAGTAGTTATAGCTGTAGGTATATAATTACAATTACAACTACTAGTTGTAGTTGTAAAAATGCAACTACTTTTTTCAAACTACAGTAGTTGTAGTTGTGGTCTGCCAACTACCAATTACAAAAGTAGTACAATTACAAATTTCCAACTACTTTGTATGTAGTTCTGTGATTTGTAGTTGAACTACTTTTTGACCATCTCTGCTTAGAGTATTATAAAGAAAATGAAACGAAAAAAAAGCTGAGAAAAATTTGATAAATAATGAAGTAATCGTCTTGTGACGAAAAAGTTAAAAATAAATTGGATATCCTTATTGACTTGAAACTAAGTGTTTGCAGCTTATAATATATACATGTATACACTTATTTACAAATAAAATAAATAGAACTTATATTTAAAAGATAAATAAATAATAAAGGCCTTTAGTAGAATACCAATTAAAAATTAAAATTGAGAATATATAGAAACTATTTATAATTTTTAGGGAAACTGGATGGATAGGAGGTGATTGAATTAGCGGAATTTTTGAAGTTTTGGAGTGACGGATAAAAGTGGGAATAGAGTTCCATAGGGATGAGGACCGGATAATGATAGATCTTTCGAAAGCTAACGTTCGTGGGCCGAAGGGTATAGATCTGAAGACCTAGAACGGGTATTCGGATAGACGGATTTGAACTGGAGAAGTTCGGTGATGTATGAAGGACCGGATAACTTGAAAAAGGAAGGCCAGGAAATATTACGGCAGTAGGATGGGTATAACCACTTTAACCTTTCGTATAAAGGTGAGATAGAGACATCTCTTGGGACCCCAAACATAAATCGTACGGAACAATTTAATAAACGTTTTAGATTTCTTTGAGATCCCTAGAGATATCCCCATATACCGCACAACAATAGTCGAAGTGGGGAAACACCAGGAAGTGAGCAGGAGCCTACGTGTTTCAAATGGAAAAAGGCTTCGAAGGTGATTTAAAGTGATAATGACCCTAAGCACAAAGCTCTCCTCACACCGGAAAGGCTTCTACATAATTGACCAAAATTACTTGAAGATCCTCACCAGAGACCCGAATTGAATCTCATCAAACACTCTTAGTATAACTCGATCTTCACCCCGGTGATAAATGCATAACCTATAGGTATTATTCCTAACGCCGAAGGAACATTATATGTAGATTATAAGGTGGGTGTGAATCCAACTATAACACACTCACTATCCTGCACCAAGAATTGTCGATCATCTGATAGCACTCAACTATTCTGTGTACTACACCCTCTAGATCTTGTGAAAGCATATCTCCATGTTCCGGTCGAGGCAGTTTTCAAGGCTTTATCTCTGCCGTTTTTTTTGTGATCGGTAATGACGTCAAAGTGAAGGGACAAAGTTTTGAAACTACATAACATACTTACAGTTAACAAAAAAAAAAAAAAAAAAAAAAAAAAAAAAAAAAAAAAAAAAAAAATTACACAAAATGCTTCGGTTATTGTTTATTAGTGAAAATAAAATTCACTATCATTAAACGTAGGTTTCAAAAGAAAAGAAATATATGTTTACCGAAAAATGGAGAGTGGGACACTACGACATTTCAGTAGCTTAAGTAATTATAAAATCATATTATTCATTACTATTTTCATTTTGAATATTTTATTATGAAGAAATATACCTTCACCGTACAGCAATGGAAACAATACTTCCACTTACTATATATTTCATATATAGGTAAGTGAAAGTAAAAAATCTGGTTAGCCTTAACGATTTATGTAAAAGTTGTAATGGACTAAAACTTGACCCTAAAATGAGAAACACCCATATACCCCATCCTGTAATTACTGGTTGAGGAGGTGAACATTACTCTGTATGATTCTCCTGTAAAATTAGAACTCTGCTTGATGCCTTTAAAAATATTCTCTTTACTGATGAAATTAGTAAATCAACTTAAGTATAAATAGATCTCAGACATTCGGCCACTTTATGCCAAGCATGTTAAATGAATCAATTTTATACACACACTAATTTTTAGGAATAGTACAAAACGAATAGTACAAACACTGTTTGTACCTTCGGCAGGCGCATATAAAAAGGTTCGCCACCACTGTTCTATGGTATCGCTATTAGATACTTATAGTAGTGAAATTCTTATTTACTAGAAATACTTGTCAGTAAAATTCATATACTGTTATAGTCATACACAGTTATAGACTATCGTAATTCGTATCGCCATAATTAAACTACGGGACCTTGCAAAAAGGGCAAATGTTCCTAGTGGCAGAATTTATTTTATAAATATTTTTTTTAGTTTATAGAAATTATTCATATTTTGATTGGGCAAAGAATATTTATTTATGCTCTTTGATTATTCCCCCGATAAAGCTTTCCCTATGTTACTTCTGGGTCTATTCCCTACGTTACCCTGTGTCACCGTGATTTAAGGGAATCTCATCGCCTTCAGTTCAAAATAGCCTTATTAATTAGCTTTATTTTCCCTTCATTATGTCAGAGAATTAAATTTAATGGCATAATATTTATTTTTATATTTTTATTGGGAAGAGCACTAAAAGTAAGCTTATCCCTCCTTCAGAAAATTCTAGTTCCGTGCTGACTAAAATAGTCTAATCAATGTTTGAAGTTTTTACTTTCACTTACCTATATATGAAATATATAGTAAGTGGAAGTATTGCGATCGTGAAAATTTTCGACTTCCGGCTTTCAACGGAAATACACGTTTTGGGGTCCCCTGAGTCGAAATAACCAAGTCCCGCGAAATGGTCTGTGTGTGTGTGTGTCTGTGAGTGTGTGTGTGTGTATGTGAACAGACTAGCTCAAAAACTATTAACCGTGCGAACCTGAAATTGGGTATTTAGTGTATGTATATGCCCGCGATGTGACAGCAAAAATTTCATCAAAATTGGTCAAAGGGTGGGGGTACTTTATTTAATAACTTTTTACGTTTTTTTCGATTTTCTCAAAAACGGCTCTAACGATTTTGATTAAACTTAGTATTTGATGTATTAATATGCCCGAGATATGACTGTAAAAATTTCATCAAAATTGATCAACCGGAGGGGGGACTTTACTTAATAAATTTTGTATCATTTTCATGTGTTTTTTTTTATTTACTCAAAAACGGCTTTAAAGATTTTGATCAAACTGGGTATTTGTTATATGTATATGCCAAAGATGTGACAGCAAACATTTCATCAAAATTTGTCAAACGGAGGGGGCACTTTATTTCATAACTTTTTTTTACAATTTTTACTTTTTTTTCGATTATCTCAAAAACGGCTTTAATGATTTTGATCAAATTTGTCATGTTTAATGAAAATTTGGTGTTCAATAATATCAGGTAAGTTTTATCAGTATTAAAATTTCTGAGGGGGCTTAAATGAGCAAGGGGCCTTTTTTGTTTTCCTATAAAGTACCTTTGTTTTAGTTTATATTGAGAAATTAACTGTCTCTCATCACGCCTAAAAATAGGAAATGGCTAAATATGATATATGAAAAAATCAAGTGAACAAATGCAGGAGAAAAAAAGAAAAACATTCCGTCAACTCATACTCGTAAAACACCTCGAGCTCACGCATGCACCGTACGCCTTTAATGACAAACCAATGCGTTATAATAAAAGATGTTCTGTTCATTTAATGAGAATTATTTGTTTCATGGGAACTAAATGAAATATTCAACAAGTACATAGAGAATTATAAAATCAGTCGACTTGGAGTATTATGCTTGCATTGCCGAATTATCACAAGTAAAAACTTTTATTTAATAATAAAAGAAATCAGTGTTTTTTTTTTGAGCAAATGAAAACAAAAATAAGAAATGAATGTGGAAAAATGTATAACTTTGAGAAGTGGCAATTAACAAAACATTAATTTCTAATCTAAGTTGGAAAGTGAAAGTTGTGTGTTGCGCGCACGCACCAGATTTTTTTTGGGTGTGATTCTGTAGAACTTCTCAATAGGAATTCAGTTTTTTTTGTTAGTTAATTTTATAAATATTCCCTATTCTTCGTTTACGCTCGAAAATAATATTCATCCATTTTAATAACAAATAATATTTTTTTTATAGCATTTACCACATTTACTTTGAATAGTGTTTTTTTCATTTTGTATAATATTTCCAGAACGATAAATAGTTTTAAGTCTTTTAACATTCTTTAAAATTGTATGACTTAAATGTTTGCATCACTGATATCATTTCTTGAATCAGAACTCGCCTGTTCCTAACCTTGAAAATTCAGCGTCCATATAGAAAATTTTAACTTTTTATTTTCCATTCTGTTATATTTAAAAGTTTAGATACGTATAGGTAAGTTTAATATTCATCAAATGTATATCATTAAAGGTATAAGTTATAATTTCATAGTAGATATTGACATCTAGTTTTAAAAGTTATTGATAAACACTGTAACTATAACAAGAAATTGTTTGTAGGTATGGGGGATGCATTTTGTTTAAAGTGGAATAATCATCAAACTACATTAGTTTCGGTTTTTGACAAACTTTTTGAATGCGAATCACTGGTAGATTGTACACTCGCTGCAGAAGGTAGACAACTGAAAGCCCATAAAGTTGTATTATCAGCTTGTAGCCCATATCTTGAGGTACTTTACTATTTATTACAGTTTGTGCATGATATAGAATTGTTATACCTAACTAATATGTTTCATCATATTGCTTTAGGAATTAATTAGAAACCATGAAGACAGGCATCCAATTATTATCTTTAATAACATCCGTTATGAAGAACTTAAATCAATGCTGGAGTATATGTACAGGGGAGAAGTCAATGTTTCCCAAGAACAGTTAGATTCATTTTTAAAAGTAGCTGAATCCCTGAAAATTAAAGGTTTGACTGATCAAGGTGGTGGACACAAAAATACTGAAAAAGAAGAGCAAAGGACAGGGAAGAGAAGGAGAAGACGCGCATCAAGTGACTCTACTCAGAGTGAAGATAAGGATCCATTAAAATCTGAACCTAAGTTGGAACCTATTGATGAAGCTAACTCAGAACCTATTGAAGATCTTACAATTGAAGAGGATGAGGATGAATATGGACCTCCAGGTCCAGGAACTTCACAAGGCAGCTTTTCAAGTCAAGGTCTGATTTTTTTCTTCCATTGATTTTCTTGTAAAGCTATTAATATGTTACTTAAGGGCATTGTCACTTGTGGAAGGTTATGAGACAATAATATAAGTGAACTCCCATAGCCATCTTTATCCTATTATGTGTACATTTATTTTTATTCATTATAAACCAGTTTTTGAATCACAACTTTATTAGACTCTTAAAATATGTATGTATATATCTTCAGTTAAAAGTGATGCCATTGTCCTTACATTAACCATCTCGAAAGCGCATATTGACGTGAATATTGATGGCAATCAAATATATATATATATATATATATATATATATATATATATATATTATGATTAAGGTTTAATTAATGAATGTAATAATATATAAAAGATAATCAATTGTTAATACAGTTACTCCAAGTACATTTGAAAAAATGTTACATCTGCGACATGTTATTTTCCATATATAATCAGTATGCTTCAATATATTTAATGAAACGTTTTGACTAGTGACAGCATCGTCACATGAATGGTCTCATTAAATTTAGTTATGTTAAATCTATGTATATTTTACCTCTGAGTACCATTTATTTTGAGAAAAAAATCAAATTTTGTGGATGAAGATTACTGAACCAAACACCAACAAACAATTATTGTTCATTTAACAATATTTTATATATGTATATATATATATATATATATATATATATATATATATATATATATATATATATATATATATATATTCGTATTTGTTTATTAAGTTATGTCCATATACCTGCAATATATGTATTTACAAAGTTTCATAACAAATGTACAACCACCACCAGAAATCATTTCATCTTAATTTGTTTACTTTTTTGATTATTTAATTAAATGTATCTCATATTAAGTTACAAATTTTAGAAAATATACTGACATATAAAGGTAGATATTTGACCCATATTTAACCAAGAAATCAGATCTCATATAACCGATGAAATATATTCTTAAAACATAGTCTTGTTATCTGATACACCATTCAGCCTCAAAATGTGGTTTCGCTCCTGTAATTTGTTTTAACTTTTGACCTGCAAATTCTATTGTGATGAGAATGGTCTCATTGTATTCAGAAGCATAGAAAATATTGAAAATGATGCACTGGCCTTATTTGCAGCAAAATTGATTTGCCGATCTCCCCTCCTTTCAGTCTCAGTCTCCCTTAAAAGGTGGTTGCACCCCTTTAATTTAGGCCAACTCTGCATATCGCTTGTTGATAATCATAGTGGTGAAACTACAAAAAATCGATTTTCGAGTTAAGACAACAAAACGGCACTAGAATGATTCATGTTTTATGTGCAGAAGTGGCGAGAAGTTATTTCAATGCCTTGCCTATAGAGTGCGATATTCATTATGAGAGAAAGGAACAAAATAACCCCATGTAAATGAACTACAATATAAATTTTTTTCAAACGATTACCCTTGAAAGTCTATGAAACAGGCTAAAACTTAAAGGAAAAAATCAAACAAAATTACAACGGGAGCTGTTGCTGTGTTGATATTTTATTCAAGTTTTGTAGAAATTTGGAATGCTGTTTTCTCCATTTTGATGTTTTCAGACTTTCGCCACTATGGTTTACAACAGGCGATATCTTGAATCTTTCTTTTAATATAAATTTATGACAGAAGTTACATGAAGGTACAATTTTTTGTCATACAATTGTCTACTCTTCCTGTACTGTTTAGTATGAATAATGTTTCTTTTAACAGATTTCAACAATTGGCAAGTCAGTGGTGATATAACTAGTGATGAAGTATTTTTAGCAGCACAACAGGAAATTAACAGTCAAGGGACCACAGCTCCCAGTATGTAACCAATATATATTTTTACAATTATTTAAATTGATTTATTGTTTATAGTTTTGTTGTGGAGATAGGTAAGGTTAAAAGCAATCAAGCTTCAACCCAGCCTTCTCCTTTGCATGTTTTTTATGCTTTGCTGCTTGCTTAATGAATGCATTAATTTCCCTAGTTTGGTTTCCTAACCTGTACCACTAGCTCTCATTCTATTTTGTTATATTTTCTTTCATGGATTCATTTATTTTTTTATTGATGATTAATTCCCATGATTTTATAATACCAGGTTTAATATTAATCAATTTATTTTTCTAGTTATTTTATGAAGTGATTTTCTATGTGATTTTTATTTCAGAATAGTGTCCTTATCATGATTAAAGTAGTTAAATTATAACATTTATTATAAACTAGCTGTATGTCCCGGTTTCACCCGGGGGATTTCATTTTTCTAATGAAACGGTCGATTTCGGAAAAAAAACCATTGTAAAGCGAGATCATTACGATTTTTATTAGGATAAAGAATATCAGTTGAAGATCAGCTGAAGTTATGCAATTTTAATATGGACAGGTGTTCGCACCTGGTATGAAAGAACCACTGAGCGAAATTTGGAGAATTTAGAATAAACGGTAAGGATTTCTATAAAGAACAAACAAACAAACAGAAATATTGTCCTGCAGTTTCAGCTTCTCACAATTCAGCTTGCCTAAGCCTCTATAGCGCAAAGCGGGCCTCGTATTCCTGGGCAGACTCAGTTTCCCGCGATTCTGCCTGTCTAAGCCTCTGTTGTTTAATCCTATTTTGATGTTCGTCGAGAGTTTCAGCTGCTCGTATTTGAAGTTGTTTTTTAGCTTTTGAGCTCACTACTCCTATTGAAGCTCGCTTCTTTGAAGGCATTTATAAAAAATAAATTCACCATACATGTAAATAAACGTATTGTAATGTTAAAAAACAAAACAAAAAAATATATGGTTAAAAATCCCAGAACTCGACGCCTACCAAGGGACGGTCTTACCGGGCCTTGTTGGCCTCTTCATAATCTATAAAATGATTTTTTAGGCCTTTTTTTCGATTCAAACAGTCGATTTCATAAAAAAACCCATTGTAAAGCGAGATCATGACGAATTTTTTAACAATAAAGAATATACCCAGAGATTGGCTGAAGTTATGGAATTTTAAAATAGACAGGTGTTCGCACCTGGTATCAAAGAACCACTGAGGGAAATTTGGAGAATTTAGGACAAACGGTATGGATTTCTATAAAGAACAAATAAACAAACAAACAGAATTTCAACTTTATTTATATAGATAGGCTGGGATTATAGAGGGGAGTAGGAAGTTAGGGCAGCTGCCTTCCTTTCAAAACTTGAAAAAATGAAATAGCAACTAGTTATTGAGGCATTGTATCAAATTCACCCTATGTTACTCATTATGTTTATATATATATAATTAACAAATGTTGGCACTATATTTTTTGAGCTGGTAAAACTTTCTTGATCGACAGGTAAAAAATAAATTAACAGATGTTGGCACAATATTTTTTGAGCTGGTATAACTCTCTTGATTGATAGTTAATAGATTTATTAAATTATTGTTATCTGATGTTCTATATAAATCATTTGAGCTTATTCCTAACACCAAATGTTTTTAATATATAAATGACATTAGAAATTAAGAAGTGTAATACAAAAAAAAAATCTGTATAAGTATACATGTTTACATTTGAAATCAGTTCTATTAAAAGAAATATGGAGAATATTTGATATGAAAAGCAGATTAACAGTGAAATTTTATCCAGATCCAAGTAAAAAAATAATGCTGTGAAGTTAATGTCATAATATCAAGGTAAGTACCAATGTTTTTTTTTTTTTTTTATGAAACAGTTTTTGTTTTGTTTTTTAAAGTGGTTTATTAGAAGTTATAAATAGTTTACTTTTAGGCAGTGGTAAATATCTAACACTATTTATTGTTGATCGGAAAAGTTTTTGAATTTGACGTGTATAACAACGTTAGAGGTTATATCTAACGTAGTGCGCACACGTAATATAACATTGATTGCGCAGATATTGATCTGTTAGACAAAACGATTTTATGTAATACGGTTATTCCTCTTTGATTTATTTATTTAGTACAAATTCAATGTTTTCGTTAAAAAAAATCCTTATATCAAGTTGATGATAACGGTGCTTTCAGCTGGATTTCTTATCAGTTGTCATTAACACGTTTTTGTAAAAAAAGTTGTTGTTATGAAATCCTTGCTAAGCGGGATTAAAGATGGTTCAAGGAAGTGGTAAATTAATGTGAACTTTACTTAAGAATAACGGAATTGTTGAGAACTAGGTGCTAAGTAAAAACGAGGCAAATTCTGGTGGTGTTTGTAATAACACTCCTAATTGTAAGTTGTAAATCGTCAATTACCATAATAAGCAATTTTACTGTGTACAAATATTTCTTTTTCGTTCTTTTTTCTCCACAATGTAACATTTTTTGTTTGGGAATAAGTGTTTTTAAACTCAACATTATTTATCTATTGTTTATGACACAGTTAACTGTTATATCTTATCTTTTGTCCCTGATATCAGTTTTATTGAAGGTGAAGATGGTTTTTTATTCAAGGTATTTCATAACTTAATGATCTATGTTTATTATATTTTTTTCATGAATTTTATTTTAATTTAACCCATTCAGGCAATTTATTTTAAGATTTTCAATCTATTTACCCTCTTCTATTACCATTGGAATCAGCATCTGGTGGTAGGATTGTTTTTAAGATGTTCACTTGCATTAATGTTCATTTCCCTTTATTATTTTTGCTATTCTGAGAATGAGAACAAGAGAAGGGGAGTTGGTGAAATTGAGAAAGTAAGAGGTCAAAGTAAGAGAGAGGAAGGGAGAGGCAGTGAAAGATTGGAGAAAGCAGGACAGAGTGGTTTCCCATTCACCTTAACTTGGATGTACTTTTCATATCATGGTGTTTTATTGAGTTTTCTCATGTTTTGGTTCAATATGTATAGTGGCCTGGAAGAAGAAATGGCTGGGCAACATTATTGCCTTCGTTGGAACAACTACCAATCAAATATGACATCTGTGTTTCATCACCTTCTCAGGACTCAGGCATTTGTCGATGTCACGCTTGCTTGTAATGACCAGTCCCTGAAAGCTCACAAGGTATGTTTTATTACTAGATTTTTACAGATTAAAGTTGAATTAAAATTTATGGTACTTGAATCATTATGAAATTTAAATCTTATCTGGTTTGATACATTTATATCCTGATTTAAAATCGGTATTAATTTATGTTTGTACATTTCTCAACCTTTAAAATTGTAGAATGAATTTCGTTCTGAGTTTCTAATTTTTTGTCAGTACAGCCTTTTTATTTTTTTAACATAAAAAGAAACTTGACTTCTTTACAGTTCCCTCATGTAATGTATTATTTTGAATTAGTTCTGTACTGCTGATATTATGTTTCTATTATTTTTTAAGAGTATTTCCTATATCTCATCCTCATTGAATTTATACTTAAATAATTAATCGTTTTTGTAGTGGTGAGATCTCCAAGAAAAAAGAAAAGAAAATTACTTTGGAATTGATGTAAAAATTGTCAAGTTCCAATACTTTTAATGTAATAAAATCAATTTTAACTGTAGGTTTCTTATAAATTTGAAGTTTGAATGAATTATTTAAGAATTTGTTAAATAGATTATAATAATTGTTATATTATCTTACCTATTTATATACATATATCTTTATATATATATATATATATATATATATATATATATATATATATATATATATATATATATATATATATATATATATATATATAAACCTCATGTTTTGATGTTTGTCGGGAGTAAAATAAGAAACTACTCGACCGATTTTTATATAATTTGGCTCATTGTGTTTAATTTTGTCCAACTTAAAAGAAAGGACAGTTTTTATCTCAATTAGGAAATTGTAAATTAATTGCCTATTAAACTGCAGAGTGATTATTTGTAAGTTCTATAAATTTCCAACAGATGGAGGTATAATTTTATTTATTGGCACAAAACTTTATTTTCTTTCGATATAGGGTAGGTGAGCATCCAGTAGGCAAATCTATTTTTTCTGGCTAGGACTAATAAAATCTGAGTTTTTCCTATGGGCAATATTGTGTCGCCTTCGCACGTGTGGGAAAACATTGAATCTATTTGTTTTAGCAAAAGACAGGTTGACCAAAATCATTGTAAACCTTCATAATGTAGCCATGTTTAATTTTATTGAATTGTTAAATAAATACCTAATTCACCTGATAATATATAATATATAATATATATATATATATATATATATATATATATATATATATAATATGTAATACCTAATCATTTTTAACGAGCGAGTCATTAGGTGTTTTAATATTTTTGTGTATAGAACTTTTTATTTTATTAAGTTAAATATTTTCCTACATTTATTAGGTTTTCATTTATTTTTTGTATTACATCATCATTTCACAACAAAAATCATTTCACTATTAGTATGGAAACTAATAACTTAAAATTATATCTATCACCTTTTACCCAAATTTCTGCGAGATAAAAAATACCTGAGTTGCAATTTTCAAGATGAATCCAACCCAATATTCTAAATTTCACCTTTCTCAGTCAATTAGAACCTAGACTTGCTATAGAAATTTTGATAAACCTTGACAACTACGAAAATATGTTAATTATTTGGAAGTGCTGAAATTTAGTATTTTATCTAAGATAAAATTATTAAAAGGCTTTGTGGGTACATGGTAACAAAAGAGCTTACCAATTAGCGAAAGAAGCTGCCAACAGTTAGATGTTGACCTCTTTCAGCAAGCCTCCATTCTCCCATGGTTAGTAGAGCTAACTAAAGAATCTTTGCGTTTGGGACATGTGGAAAGCTTCAACCAAGTCTTCATAAATGTATCACATATCTATACAGTACAGAATACACATTCCTCTTAGAAACACAAAATACTACTTAAAATGATTTATTATCGTGAAGATGAACAAATTTACAATTTCTGGTGGGGTCACATTTGGTATAGTGGTTAGCATGGCAACCTACAATACTCGCTGATATGCCGTCCCTCGGATAGGACGTAAAATGGAGGTCCCGAGCCTGTATGATGGCTGGTACTCGTTAAAGATCCCTATCCTAATTATACCAAAATTTAGGACTCCCACTGTAGCATTGTCCAATTAGCCTTAGTGGTATAAAGTGATAGTAAACAAACAAATATTTTCTGATTTATACTTTATAAGTGCAGGTTATGATAGAGAAAGATTCAATCAATACGAAATGTTATGGTCATTAAGTTTGAATAGCCTGGGACAGAACTAACTCTTTTTCTAAATTATAGAAAGGCTTCCTAAAATTTATAAAAGAAATTTATTTTGATCAATTGACCAACTATAGCTAGAAGGGCGTTCTGAAACTTATGTCTCTCTGTGTTACAAGTTGATTTTCAATCCTTTTGTTAATTTTTTTTTCTCTTTTCACTTATAGTTTAATATAAAATTTAATTAATTTCTTATGTAAAATTCTGCTAAACTAGTAGTAAGTCCCATAAATTTAGGAAGAGTTTATTTAGATAAAGAATTCATCCCTTAAATTTTTCATTTGGGACAATAACAGCTATAATGGACTTGTCTGTTTTCATTGTTTTCTTTCCTTTTTTATTAGGGAATAAGATGAACATTTATGTGAATAGAGGATGGGTTTCATTATACTTTGGAATAATTTTTATCAGTTTCAAGCTTAGTCGTAACTGTGAAGAATAAAATCATTATCAAATGGCCAAAGAAACTGTATTTAGAGGAATGCTATACCAACCTTTTTCAAGATGCAACCAGAATTTACAATTGTCAAAGTAGGTGATTTGACACGACAACATTCGGAACACAATCCTCTAATGTGTCGTCATTTTTGAAGAAAAAATGACATTGTGAAATTTGTCTGGACATACACCTTACCTTGAAATGTGCATACTTAAAAAAAAATTCTCAGGTAGTTGATTTATATAGGGCGAAAATATTTTGTTACAAAAACTGTGACTTTGTTCTATGCCATTCACCAAGTAATTTTCAAGTCAAGGGGCTGGCAGGCAATCAGTCGATTTGCATGTATATTATTCCATCATGCTGGAAGGCATGTATGAGCAAAGCCTTCAATTTTTCGGTCTTATATTTTTTTTTTATAGAGTACATACGAATTTTTGTTAGAAACATATAATATACTTTTATATTTTTCATTTCCATGAATAATATCTCACATGGGTGCTTAGAGGAAGAGCACTTTTTAAACATTGTCCTTTAAAAACAATCTTTTCGATAGTACTATACTATCGATAGTTTAAAAATATCGATAGTATCGATAGTCACTAATGTCTCCATTAGGAATGATTATAAGCATGTGGGTCTAAAAGCTTTAGGATCTTCGTATGTTCCATTACCTGGCTAGATACTGTATTTTGGTTACTCTCCATTGAGTGAGAATGTATCCCATTGCCAGGCTACCTCTTAGTAATTTTTGGAGGTAAGGTCTTATGATTCCAGTCCTTTTTGTATTAGTGCTGCAAATATGCCATCTGCACCAGCAAACTTGAATGCTTTCATGGAGTTAACAGCCCACTCTAAAGCACTACTGGTGACTATGTTCTTTGTGTCTCTCCACATGTTTCCATTATTGGTTTATGCTTAATATGTGGGATGATTACTGAAAGTGTTACTTGAATCGCAGTAAGGAAACAGGGTTTTAGCCATGGCTCCTAGGGTTTCCATCTTGTTTGTGATAAATTCTCCATTCACCTTTAGCTCCATTCCCAGATTTTCCTGTTCTGTTTTGTTTACTATTTTTTTAACCTGGCTAACTTCAGTAATATCGCCCACCTCTAAGCAGAAGTTCCTCCAGGCCTTTCTTTTTGCTTTCCTGACAGATTTGTGACATTTGGTCAAAGCTGATTTGTAAATATCTCATCTGCCAGAGTTCTTTGTTGCATTTAACAGTTTTCTATTTGCTTATTTAATTCATTGTCCCACCGTGGGATTTTTCTGTTTGATTTTTACTTTAACTTACCTATATATGAAATATATAGTAAGTGGAAGTATTGCGATCATGAAAAATTTCGACTTCCGGTTTTCAACGGAAATACACGTTTTGGGGTCCCCTGAGTCCAATTAACCAAGTCCCGCGAAATGGTCCGTGTGTGTGTGAACAGACTAGCTCAAAAACTATAAACCGTGCGAACCTGAAATTGGGTATTTAGTGTATGTATAAGCCCGCGAAGTGACAGCAAAAATTTCATCAAAATTGTTCAAAGGGAGGGGGTACTTTATTTAATAACTTTTGTTATTATTATTTAATAAGTTTTTTTCGATTTTCTCAAAAATGGCTCTAACGATTTTGATTAAACATAGGATTTGATGTATCAATATGCCCGAGATATGACTGTAAAAATTTCATCAAAATTGATCAACCGGAGGGGGGACTTAACTGAATAAATTTTGTATCATTTTTACGTGTTTTTTTTTATTTCCTCAAAAACGGTTTTAACGATTTTGATCAAACTGGGTATTTGAGGTATGTATATGCTAAAGATGTGATACCCAACATTTCATCAAAATTGATCAACCGGAGGGGGGATTTTACTGAATAAATTTTGTATCATTTTCACGAGTTTTTTTTATTTACTCAAAAACGGTTTTAACGATTTTAATCAAACTGGGTATTTGATGTATGTATACGCCAAAGATGTGACACCCAACATTTCATCAATATTGGTCAAACGGAGGGGGCACTTTATTTCATATTTTTTTTTCCAATTTTTACCTTTTTTTCGATGATCTCAAAAACGCTTTAATGATTTTTATCAAATTCGTCGAGTTTAATGAAAATTAGGTGTTCTTTAATATCAGGTAAGCTTTATCATTATTAAAATGTTCTGAGGGGGCTTAAATGGGGTAGGGGCCTTTTTTTTTTCCTACTATGTACCTTTCTTTTTGTTTATATGGAGAAATTAACTGTCTCTCGTTACGCCTCAAAATAAGAAATGGCTAAATATGAGATATGATAACAATAAAGAAAACATAAAGAGGAGAAAAAAAATAAAAATATTCAGTCAACTCATAAAACTCGTTGAGCCCAGGCATGCGGACAGACCATTGTTCATGATTAAAGCCGTTCTGTTCATTTGAGAAGTGGCAATTAACAAAACGCATTAATTTCTAACCTAAGTAAGTTGGTAAGTGAAAGTTGTGTGTTGCGCGCACGCACCAGATTTTTTTATTTTTGGTTTGTTGCTATGATGGTATGATTCCATCATAGCATTTGTAATAGATCCATTGAGACATTCCAGATGCCAATCATTTTGTGCTTCTGCTGGACATTGTCTCATCATTTCCACAAGTTTTTTAAAATTCTGTATTTCTTGGATTCCTGTACTTCACATTATAGTTTGGTCTATCCGGTAGGTCAAACTATTTATTTATGAACTGCCTACTGAGCGTTAGTGAAGCTATTGTTATGTCTATTGTTTCTGTCCTTAATTTTTTTTGAAATGTGGGTTTTTTGCCACTATTCAATATATCAAGATCATTATTTATTGTGAATTCAAGAATTGACTCACTTCTCTGGTTTATGTTGCTGTTTTCCCAGATTTTATGATATACATTGTTATTTGGGGCAGCAATTATGTTGATTCCATTAATTTATCCCATCATCCTTTCCAGCTGTTGGGTCCTTTTCCTCAAAGGGAAGGTATCCCGCCATCATGACGATGGGGTTGTTCCCTTTTGGGGTATATTTTACCGCTGCTAAATCTCTGGAACAGAGTTGTCAAAGTGGCAGCAATTTTATTTCATTTTTATAAATGATGCAAGTATACATGAGCAAGGTGCATGCTGCTAAGCTTGCAGTGGTGGAGATTGATCTGCAGCAGTTTCATTTTGGTTTTATGGCTGATAAAGGAGCCGGTATATTGCGAAAGAACTTTCTAGAGACTGTTTGTCCACATAAATATCTTATTAACATTATCCATATTTTTTTTTCCATAATTAATTTCTAACTAAATTGTATTTGTTTATCAGGTGGTGCTGTCTGCATGTTCTTCATATTTTCAAAAACTTTTACTAGAAAATCCATGCAAACATCCAACTATAATTATGCCCCAGGATGTCTGTTTTACTGATCTTAAATTTATAATTGAATTTGTGTACAAGGGAGAAATAGATGTTTCTCAAGCACAGCTACAGGTAAGAATATTAATTTTTAATGTTCATTGTTTTTTTTTGTTTTTTTATTTTGTTGCATCTAAGGATGTGTGGTATGACTTCCAAGTGAATCCCCTGGGTGTGAATTATTACATCCAGTTCTTCACCTAACGCTATTAGGGCTTGGGTCTCCGGAGCTCATGTTCTCTTTTTCACCTGATCCGTTTAGTCATCATATTATGTCCTCATTCTGCCTTATCTTCTTTGATTTAGTTTAAGTTTGGATAGGATTGAGAAATATTTGTGCCAAGATAAAAGAATGTCAACCATAATATTAATTTGTAGTATCTATAATTTATCTTAGTGAATTTGAAAACTTAACTACAGTAGGACCTCCATTATCCGGGCCTCGATTAGCCAGGGATCCAATTAACCGGGGACCCGGGAGCCAATTTTTTTTTTTTTAATAAGCTTTTTTTAATTTGTTTGCTATTTATTTTGTGTGTATAATATTTTAAAAAATGTATACGTAAATATTTAACGATTACACAATGGTTAACTATCGATTATGAAATAAAACAATAAATGGAAAAACACAGAGAGCGAGTATTGTATTATGAGATATTTCCGGTATCTAATACTCCAATTCATAATCTAGAAAGGGTATTGATTTCAAGTCTTTCCAGGAAACTCCTACTCTGGCATGTTTGGCTACAAAACAAAATATTGTCAGTTGTGATTTAGTCTCGATTTAAATACATACGAAGTAGCCAAATGTTGGAAAAAAGAAAACGTGTCGTTTTAATGCTTGAAGAGAAATAAGCTGTTATAAACAGATTAGAAAAGGGTGAACCTGTTAAAAAATTGTCTGCTGAACTAGGAATCGGCGAACAAACTGTACGGGATATTTTGAAGAAGTAAAAAGACATTTTCGACTTTGTACTGTCGTCGGCCCATAATATATAAAAACATACATTTACTTTTTTTTGTTATTTTTGTATAGTATAATTTAATTTATATAAAACGTTCGTTTGTTAATAAAAGTGATTATACCTTGCAAGTGATTTTTTAACCTTTTTTTCTATCACATTGTCAATAAAATGTTTTAATTCGATTATCCGGGGTTTTCGATTATCCGTGGACCCCCATACCCAGCATTAACCCGGCTAATGGAGGTTCTACTGTACAACAAAATCTCCCCCCCCCCTCCCTCCGCAAAAAAAATAAATAAAGAAAAGAATATTTTATTAATATATATATATATATATATATATATATATATATATATATTTTTTTTTTTTTTTTTTTGTTAACTGATAACTTTTATTCACACCTGTCAATAATAACATTAACAATCAGTGAATTTGATGATTTTGAGATAATATATTAGCAATGAAAGGCATGAGTCTTACCCTTAGGGGAGCATTACCCAGTGGCATCTTCTGGTCATCTTCATCATCTTCATCTTGATAGGTGCTATGATTGACTACTAGACGAGGTGGTCCCTCATCCAGCTCCTCTTCAGCCTTCTACACGTGTTACTTGGCATGATTGTTGTGGCCCTGTAGTTAATGAGTGAGTTAAGGTGTCCTTGTAATTTTTGGTGGAATCTTTTGTATTGGGTTCTTATGTGTTCGTTGACAGTCGGCATGTGAAGGTCATTGTGTATGTTATGTTGCTGACATACCAGGGTGCTTTTGTAATTGTTCTAAATGTTTTTGCCTGAAAGGTTTGAAGTGTTTTCATGTGTGTCTTTTTGACGATGCCGTAAATCTGTGATGTCTAGATCCAAATAGGCTTCAGTCAGTAGGTGTAGATGTTCAATTTCTGTCTTTTTATTAATATTACAGTAAAGATTTAAAAATAATTGTTGTTTTATTTATTTTTCAAGCTTTTACCTTAATATCTGTAATCTGATAGCTGAAAAGAATATCAATGGAGTACGGTGAAATTATTTAAAGAGCCATTACAGAAATTAATATAATTATTTTTATGTTAAAAATAAAAATATGAAGGATAACATTTGACTTCAAAATAGTCACAATTGGTGTGGAAATGGTTATATTACCATGTTGAAATGCTATATATATATATATATATATATATATATATATATATATATATATATATATATATATATATATATATATATATATATATATATATATTTAGTGTATGTATATGCCCGCGATGTGACAGCAAAAATTTCATCAAAATTGGTCAAAGGGTGGGGGTACTTTATTTAATAAATTTTTATGTTTTTTTCGATTTTCTCAAAAACGGCTCTAACGATTTTTATTAAACTAAGTATTTGATGTGTTAATATGCCCGAGATATGAATGTAAAAATTTCATCAAAATTGATCAACCAGAGGGGGGACTTTACTTCATAAATTTTGTATCATTTTCATGTGTTTTTTTTATTTACTCAAAAACGGCTTTAAAGATTTCGATAAAACTGGGTATTTGATGCATGTATATGCCAAAGATGTTACAGGCAACATTTCATCAAAATTGGTCAAATGGAGGGGGCACTTTATTTCATAACTTATTTCCAATTTTTAACTTTTTTTCAATTATCTCAAAAACGGCTTTAATGATTTTGATCAAATTCGTCATGTTTAATGAAAATTAGGTGTTCAATAATATCAGGTAAGTTTTATCAGTATTGAAATTTTCTGAGGGGTCTTAAATGAGGAAGGGGCCTTTTTTGTTTTCCTATAAAGTACCTTTGTGTTACTTTATATTGAGAAATTAACTGTCTCTCATTATGGCTAAAAATAAGAAATGGCTAAATATGATATATGAAGAAAATCAAGTAATTATATATAGGAGAAAAAAAGAAAAATATTCCGTCAACTCAGAAAGCACCTTGAGCTCACGCATGCGCCGTACGCCTTTAATGACAAACCAATGCATTATAATTGAAGATGTCTGTTCATTTAATGAAAATTATTTGTTTCATCGGAACTAAATGAAATATTCAACAAGTACATAGAGAATTATAAAATCAGACGACTTGGAGTATTATGCTTGCATTGCCGAATTATCACATGTAAAAACTTTTATTTAATAATAAAATAAATTAGTGTTTTTTTTTTTTTTTTGAGCAAATGAAAACAAAAATAAGAAATGAATGTGGAAAAAGGTAAAACTTTGAGAAGTGGCAATTAACAAAACACATTAATTTCTAATCTAAGTAAGTTGGTAAGTGAAAGTTGTGTGTTGCGCGCACGCACCAGATTTTTTAATTCCCTGGATACACACCCAAACAATCTCCAGTTGAAGATTGGCTCACCGATCATTCTTCTTCGTAACTTAAATCCACCTCAATTGTGCAACGGTACATGTTTGGTCATTAAAAGGATCACAGGAAATGTTATTGAAGGAAAAATGTTGCCTGGAAGGTTTACAGGAGATATCGCCCTGTTGCCACCTATTCCCCTGGAACCGACAAAATTTTCAATAAAATTTAAAAGGCTTCAATATCCTATTCGTTTGGCTTTTGCCATGACCATAAACAAATCCCAAGGGCAAACAATGTCCATTTGGACTTTGAAAATCCGTGTTTTTCCCTTGGGCAATGGCATAACTCACGTGGGAAATGGGTATCGCTTGCTCACGTGTGTGGAAACCATCAAATCTTTGGTTTGTGTTAAAAAAAAAAAAAAAAAACAGGTTAACCCAAAACATTTGGAACAAATTAGTTCTAGAATAAATAAAAATTCTTAATTGTATTATCTAAAAACCTCTTTAAGAAGAGATTTATTATCACTCAAATATATTGCTAAATTAAAAGCTTCAACACACCACCCTCCTACCGAACACTTATTTGCCGAAGGGTCGGGAAATCGAGGTCTCAAAGAAATTGAGAAAAACGCTGATCAAAAGGATATATATGACGCGTTAACCAAGATTGGCATGACCTTGAGCAAAATTAGACCCGTTGTTAAACTAACAATACCAAGTTGAAGTAGTGTTAGGCCAATAATCAATAGATCAATGGCTGAGGTTATCAAAACTTACTTCAGTCATCCTTTTTAAAATTAGTGGAAAAATATAGCCATTTCGAGTTAGTTTATACCGATCCATAAAAAAAGGGCGATAGTGTTGGCAGCTCTGTGAGTCATAAACACAATCAGCTCCTTTTTAATCAAACTACATTGAAATATGAGGTGTAAAAAATAAAAACTTTAACTTTTCTATATTCTTTACCAAATACTTTTAAATGGTGTAATGCTCTATTCTCAATCACGTTGGATTTTGATTAGCTGAAAGGTTTTCATCTTTATCAATGAATATTGGTATCACTGTATTTGTTTAAAAATATTAGGATATAACTACTGAGCCACAGCAACGCGTGGCCGGGTCTGCTAGTAGGTTATATTTTCTTTCACATCTGTTTTTCAATCATAATGACATTCTTTTACATTACGTTACTGCATTATAAATACAATAAACAAAATAAAAAGAATCTTTAACTATTTACAGTGAATAAACAACTAAGTATTAAAAAACTAAAGAACAAGTTAGGTTATGTTATTGATAAAATTATTATATCTAACATTTAAATGAAAACAAGTATTAGTTACTTTCCTTTACCATAAAATATTATTAACCCTCGTCGGCTACGGTGGTCCCAGTCACACATGTGCTACTGTTGGGTCGGATCTGACCTTACTTTTTTTTGGGCCCTTTTTTCACTATAATCCCCATTGAAACAAAAAATTATGAATACTAATGCCTATCTAGAGAAACAATAAACCAAAATAAATAGCAGTTCAATCAAAAATAATTTTTATTTACATATAAAAAAATGTATATAATTTAAATCAAATTTATTTTTTTTTTACAAATTAAAAACGAATAATATATAAGGTAACCTCAGTTCTGGTTAATTAAGTCTTATAATATCAATGTTAAATCAACATAAATAAAAAAAATAAAAATGACAAGATATGACAAAAATGAATATCACAATCGTGTCTACATGTTTTCTTCATCACAGGTAGAGGAACAATCGGGGCAAATTATAATTTTATGTTCCCCACAGATAGATTTTTGACAGCTAGCACAATATGTGTTTCCTTTTCGGTTGATGACACAGAAGTCGCACCGTTTCCTTTTCTTGGTTGCACCATCCGCTGAAAATGCAGCATGTCCTTTTAGCTTCTTGCCCAGGTGTTGACCTATCATAGCTCTTAGATTTCTCGGAAGATGTTCATTGGCGAATCTTTGCTCCATCCACGGATTAGTTAATGCAATCGCTAAATCTTTCAGAAACAAAGACCGGATCCTTCTGGAATACGGCTCCTTGTTGACATTCCATTTGTACAGTGTTAGACTGTTTATCCCCGCGATATCAAGGATGGCATAAAAATAACGCATCGGCCAACGGTTACTTTTTCTCTGTGTTGAGTAAGAGTTACATAATGTGTCCAAAACGTCGACTCCTCCCTTCGTCATATTATAAAATGAAATTATTTCGGGCAATTTCGAGACCTTGTCTACCTCTCCATCGTAGTGAATTGAAGAAATAAGTTACTTTTTTATTTTTTTTTGGCGTGTATACAACTAACATTTTTTCATCATTGTACATAAATTTCGATGTCGAAGGGGCTTTGGTAAAAAAAGGAGGAATTTGTGATTTGTTTTTTCGCAAAGTACTTACGTATGTCAGTCCTTTTTTCTTTATATCCTCAACTAACTCTACAGACGAAAACCAGTTATCAGCAGTGATATTGCGACCACTGCCTCTTAATGGTTCAATAAGTTTCAAAACATATTGTGTAGGTAAAGACAAATCACCTTTTTTTTTAATTGATTTCTTTACCCAAATATGGTATTCCACCACAGAAATAGTAACATTTAGCATCAACAAGAGATATTATTTTCAGACTGTACTTAACAGGTTTGGAGGGAAGATACATTTTGAAAGATCAGGTTTGGAGGGAAGATACATTTTGAAAGATCAGGTTTGGAGGGAAGATACATTTTGAAAGGACATCTTCCTCTGAATCCAAGTAGAGTCTCATCAACGGTCACGTAATAAGTGGGGGAAAAATAACGAGAACAGTTTGCATTGAACTGATCCCAAATATCTCGAAATGCTGCAAACTTGTCCTTTTTTATACGGTCTTCTCTATTGTTTTTATCGTTGAATCGGCTATGTTGAAGAAGAAACTTGAATCTTGAAAGGGTCATGGTATATCGAAATATTGAAGGACCGTACGCTTTCGAAAACATTTCTACCGCATTCAACGGCAAATTTTTCAAAGCTCCACTCATAAATAGGAGGCCGATAAACGCTCTAAATTCTACCTCATTTGTGTGCCCACTGAACGAATATGCTTCGCTGTAGTTGCAGCGTACGCGATCTATTTCTTCATTGGTATGTAAAACAATTTTTTTTACCATTCCATCAGTAATAAAAAGAGAAAACAATTCCAGGATATCTGTTTTCTCTACTGCCTCTCCTCTTGGTCCTGGGTTCCCTTTTATTACATTTGTAGGCGGAGCTCTGGCGAATTTTGAACGAATAGGCTTGTCCGTATATGCTTTCTTCATCTTTTCCCAATTCAAATTCTCTTTCTTGAGAGTCTTCTACGTGATCTCCTTCTGAACTGTCATTTCTGAACAGCTCGTCCTTTTCTTTTTCATCAATTTCAAACTCATCCGGAACTTGAGAGTTGGGCAAGATTTCATCTTCATTTTCTGATGCCACATCACTGTCATCATTATGTTCTTCTTCTTTGAGAGATTGCCTTCGAAATTCTTCCCAAAACTCTTCAACAGATGAGATAATTTTGTTGAATGCCATTTTTCTAAAATCGAAAATCAAAGATTTCGCAATAGATTGTACTCACACAATGGTAAATTCAGTAAAGGGATAAATAATTGTAAAAATTGGTTGAATAAAATAAATTACTTGAGCATAAAATACTAAAGTGGGGTCGAATCCGACCTAATACATATTTGCTACGGTTGGGTCGGATCCGACCAAAGGCGGGATAAGTGCAAAACGGTACATACCTTTTAGTTGTAATTGGGTCAGTAGGTACCTAACGACTGAGGAGGAGGTGCCCTTGAAGGACAGCTTTCTGCACTCACTCTCTCGGAATTGGCGGGAAATAAAACTATCACTCCGGTCGGATCCGACCCACCGTAGTCGATGAGGGTTAAATGAGATTACCTTATTTTAATTAAACATTTAAGCAAATAAATAAAAGTAATGAGATTATAAAATAAACAAATAATAACAGTATTTCAATAAAAAGGTTTGCCTAACTGAATTAATATTCAATTGCTAAGTTTGAATATTAATTCAGTTAGGTAAACCTTTTTATTGAAATAATGTTATTATTTGTTTATTTTACTTAACAAGATAATTACTACATTATCACTTATAAACTTCTTCAAGGAATACTCTTAGGGCCTCTCTGAATATATTACTATATATATATATATATATATATATATATATATATATATATATATATATAGTAATCTTAATTAATAATTAATAATTATTAATAATCTTAGGGCCTCTCTGAATATATTACTATATATATATATATATATATATATATATATATATATATATATATACCACCTTCAGCCGTATTTCTCCTTAGCTTGGGGAGTGTAAAAGCCGGCAGACCCGCTTAGCTTCTCAGTCCAACTTTCGTTCCGAGTGCTTAGCTGTTAAAGGGTTAAAGAAAATAAAGTAAAAAGAACAACCAGCTATGTACAAAGCTAATAATACAGATAATTTAAACTGCCTTCCTACATTCGTCAGTCAGTAGGTCAAAGTCTATTTTCCTAATAAATTCAAAGAAGTCTTTTTTAACCCTAGACCAGGCGCACCAATTGTTTTTTCACTACCGGGCGTGTGGTTGACTTTGGACACAATTACTTTTATTTACTTAAAATTAAGTATAGGTGTATGAATAATTTAAAATTATTTATAAATGTTGTATTATTATGATTTTTCTACAGATGAAACAAGAAAACAATAACAATAATTGATTTGAATATATAAAAAAAATTAAATATTTCGAAAAATCTAAAAATAACTATTTGAAACTATTAAAAACTATTTGATCTATAATATTTACATCAATTATTTGAGTAAAACGTAAGTGAAGATAGGTGAAACACTTCTTCCAAATTTCTTTTATTAAAAATTTATAATATATACATTGATTTGCCGACGTTTCGGACTATTCGTCCCTCTTCAGGGCAAATTTCTTCTGCCAATAACAAGTAATCTTTATACCTGACAATTTTTGGTGGCTAGGTCCATCTATTTCTATATTACAATTATATCCCATTACTTAAGTAAATTGGTCATTTATATAAAATTATATATATTCACATGCTACCACTTTTTTCTACAATATTCTTATCACACTATCTATTACTGATTAAATAATAACTGATAAAATCAGTAATAGATAGTGTGATAAGAATATTGTAGAAAAAAGTGGTAGCATGTGAATATATATAATTTTATATAAATGACCAATTTACTTAAGTAATGGGATATAATTGTAATATAGAAATAGATGGACCTAGCCACCAAAAATTGTCAGGTATAAAGATTACTTGTTATTGGCAGAAGAAATTTGCCCTGAAGAGGGACGAATAGTCCGAAACGTCGGCAAATCAATGTATATATTATAAATTTTTAATAAAAGAAATTTGGAAGAAGTGTTTCACCTATCTTCAATTACAAAATTTGAATCTTCCAGCACATATAGTGTATTTAGGATTACATAGAGTAAAACGTTTAATTTCTGAAAAAGCATTTTTTGTTTCCCCCTAAGGGCCAAGAATAAAATATTTTTCGACTTCATTCTGGAATTAGTTTTCGAAAAATCTTTTGTTGACCACATTGTTTCACCGTCCTTTCCAAAAACGAATTCCCTATCATCATCATCCGACTCATATTCATCATCCGGAACGCCTTCTTGTTCTGAGTCACTGTCGTGCTCTTAGTCAGAATAGTTTATGGCTTCATCTTCCCCATCAGAAAAATCCGACTCCTATTCTTAGAAGATCCCTTCTTTCTCCTCATCATACAACTCTCTTAAACTCCTTGGAATGTTTTGATATTTTATAATATTGCCCCTTAAAGAGAATAAGTTTCAGATATTTAACAGAAACCAAAAAAAAAATCTGAAAATTAAATAATTAAAAGAACTTTATAACTTACATGTCCGGGCGCGTGGTTGCTTTTGGACACCAGCCGTGGTTTTCAATGATAAACACGCAATAACTGGTCACTTGTCACTCGGAACAAAAGCCAGTGTGAGACTTATCTAGGGAGGAGGAGTCTAGGGAAAGGTACTAAGGGCAGGAAGGGGTAATTCAAATTGCTACCTGCACGACTGACATTTAATGAGAATTGGTGTCCAAAGTCAACCAGCGCGCCCGGTCTAGGGTTAAATTTTGTCATCAGTCTCTGTTCTGTTTCAGGCCATGTCCCTTGTTTTAAAAGAACATTCTGCATAAGTTTTGCCCGAATGTTGTCTAGTTTTTTGCAGTCAAATAGTAAGTGTCGAAAATTGTGTATCTGTCTGTCGTCTGGGCCCTTGTCATTGTTTAGTTTGTTCGTGTTCAGTAAGAATTTGTGTCAGTTTGTAGTCAGTACTTAGTGTACGTTTATAATTGTGAGATTTGATAAGGGAAACAAATCTATGAAGGCTCGGTGATTTTGAGGAAGCAGACCAGGCTAGGTTCTATCTGACTACCATATCCTTTGGATATTGGATGTCCGCTTTGATGTAGGATATCAGAATCTTATTAGGACAGCTGGAGGTCACTATGAGCCGCTAGCTTCACAAGCCTCTCCGCTCTTTCATTGCCCTCTATCCCTGAGTGGTCCCTTACCCAGACTAGGTTTTGTATTTGTTTTGGTTATGTAGTGTAGCCAAATTGTTTCTGATTTTGCCAGTAAGCTCGTCATGTGTCTTTGAATTGTTCATTGAATGTATGATGTTCATTTTATCTGTGTAAATTGTTGTTTAAAGAGCTATTGTAAAGCTTTTAGTATGGCTAACTTCTCCGCCTGGTTATTTGAACAACGTTTACCCAGCCTATACAATTTTTGAATTTTTAATTGAATGTATACAATAAATTTTTTTTTTGGATGTATGTATATAATTGTCTATGTAATACTATATACACATACACATTTTATATAATATAGTTATATAATATTTTATAATATATATATATATATATATATATGTATGTATATATATGTATATGTATATAGGTGAGAAATAGTCAACTGTTATTCTTTATGATATTGTAACATTAAATCATTACATAAAAAAACATATGGTTTAAAATCCCAGACCTTTTGTTGGAACGGACTACCGGTTGGAGCGGACTGTCAGAGGACTAGTTCAAGATTCCATGGGGGTCTGGACATTTCCAGACCATTCCTTTTACTACTATATATAAGGGGTGAGTGACTGGACTAATTAGTCTAAGTCTTAGTGTTTGTCTTGACCCTGAAGCTCAAGCCATATGATTTGTGTGCTATAAAGTTACAATTTTTGTAACCTGCTCGAATATTTATGTTGTTATAATTCATTTGGCATTGATATTGTTATATTTTCGTTAATAAATATTTGTTAACCCATAGAAGTGTTACAACTGGTGTCAGGTGTAGGGTTTAAAGAAGAAAAAAAATTGCCAGGCAAACGAATTGGAGAACTTAAAGTAGCAGAGCTGAGGAGAGAATTAGAAGAGCTTGATTTAGACACTACAGGTACGAAGACGATCTTATTGGCTCGGTGAGAACTATTTGAGTCAAGGCATAGGTCCTGATACAGTAGAGTTCAAAGATAGCTCTTTAAAGGCCGCTTTAAATTATTTGTCTGCTGAAATAAATTGTTTAAATGAAAAATTGACAAGCCCGTCTGCTGAAATAAATAGGTTAAATGACCAATTTAATGAAATGGTAACCTGTCTTAGTTCCAGTTTGTCTATTGAAATAAATGATAAGCTGACTAGCCTGTCTAGTGAAGTAAATAACAAACTGGCCAGCCAATCTGCTGAGCTGGAAGAAAAGATAACTAGCCCGAAGTCGGATTTGTCAGCTGAGATAAATGACAGGTTAGCCCAACAAGAAGTGAGGGCAGTTGCTTTAGAAGAGGAGGTTGAGAGACTAAAAAGGACTCTGGAAAAAGGGGCCCAGGCGGTCGTCAGGGAGCAGCTCTGCCCACAGCCGTTAAAAGATGAGGAAAGACTTGAACCCCAAGCCATGGAGAGCCAAGCCAGGCTAAAGCCCCCTACGTTTGATGGTAAATTGTCCTAGTCGAATTAACGTAAGCAATTCAATGCTGCGGCCAGTGCTAATGGGTGGTCTCCTAAAGATAAGGCAGTTGCCCTTATGGTGGCACTCAGAGGGGACACTCTGGATGTCCTACAGACCCTCAACACCAACGTCCCTTACGATTTTGACTTGTTAATTAGCCGGCTAGAAATGCGCTTTGGCCATGCCCATCTTGAACGAGTATACCAGTCCCGGTTAAAGAGCAGGAAGCAGAAGGCAGCTGAGACTATTCAAGAATTCGAGGCCGACGTTGCAAGAATGGTAAGAATGGCTTATCCAACAGCCCCAGAAAGTTTGTTGGAGTGTTTGGCTGTTCAAGCTTTTGTAGATGGCCTGCGAGTGTGACTTGAAGCTTCCGAGAGAGGTGCAGCTTGCTCGCCCTAAATTGCTAGTGGATACACTAACCATAGCATTGGAGTTAAGGGCGGCAACCGAGGCTTCTCGTACCTATGGATGTGTCCAAACCACGTGTACCACCGACCGCAACAAACTGAACCACAGAGACTTAGAAGGTGTGATCTCAGGGGTTGCTAAGGCTTTAGACTTGTAAAGGAGACCAGTACGGTGCTGGAGCTGTAGGGAGCGCATCCGTTCCAACAAAAGGTCGGATTTCAAACCATATGTTTTTTTTATGTAACGATTTGACGTTATACTGCCCCTCCTTAGAGACATTCCTCCTGGATGTCTTCTTTTCCACAAGGGTTTGTTCTCCATAACACAAGGTTTCTCCTGTAATCCGCTGCTCATGTTCTCTTTCATTGTGGTTACCCATAAATGGTGCCAAACGATCATTATGTCTCATTATAGGCTTTCCTTTGGGATACTTGAACACCCTGTAGACCACATTGTTGATGTGCTTCTTAATCAAATAGGGTACCTGCTTTTCCTGTGGGTTGTTGAGCCAAACAAGTTCTCCTTCTTCATATCCACCATTGTTGGCCCTGATCCCGCTTGGTCTCCTCATCCGATCGCTGGCGTGTCTCCTATTGACAGTGATAGGGTGATATCGATTCTCTTCTCGAGGCAATGACGGATCGACGTCTTCCATCACCCTGTTCTGCTGCTTGAATTTCTGCTCGCTCTTTGTAGTCGCCTGCTGAACCAATGATAATAGGAGCCAAAGTCTCAACCTTAGTGCCTTTTTTAACGGTACTTGAGCACTTATACTGCAAAGGAAGTTCCACTTTCTTGTCCATGGTGACCCCCAAACTACAAGCCCGCGAAATTTAAAAAATTTCGTTGTTTTTTTTTACAACGAACCCTCGTAAATTTTAAAAAACCCTCGTATGTTTTAAATCCTCTATCGGACCCTGGGTGCCTATGTCTATTTCCAATCCTTAACAATAGATAATGCCCTTGAGTCCTTCATTTAATTCACTTTTCAGTCAACAGATACCGCTTTCTTCAGAGAATTCCCATCGGACCCCTGCGTCCAATATCGTCAGTGGCTCATCCCCCAGGTCGGACCCCGGGGACTAATACCGTTCATTTAGGATACCCCCAAAATATGCCGCACCACTTGTGCTAAGGGAAGCTAAAGTTTTAAGGAAACCTTTAGTTAGGCGTTCCTTAGGAACATTTATAAATATGGCCTTAATTCATAAATGGTTATAATTACAAAATTCAATCTTCTGTATGTTATCTGGTGACTGACTCAAATGTGGGCATGTATTACGATGTCCTTCTTTGTGCACAATAAAAAGAACTGCATTCCTGGATTTTTATTTTAAGTGACTATAACTTCGGAAGTTTTCTGCTGTTTCTAAAGTTTCCTTTCCTATCTTAAAATTAATTTTGTCTTAGCCTATTTAGATAACTTAATTCTTTGTAATATTTAATCTGGTCATTTTAAATTATGTTTTAGTCTGTTTTGAAAACAGCTGATCAGCTCAAAATAAAAGGCTTGTGTGAAGTTCCTGAAGGAAAAGAAGGTGCTGAGGTTACACCTCTACCCTATCGTAGAACGTTGTCTGTTAGACAGAGAAGATTAGCTAAAAGAAGGTTTCAGTTTAGACAGAGGTTGGCACGTCAAAAGGCCAACATTTTGCCCTCTGAGGTAATGATTACATGATTTTTCCTCCACATATTTCAGGGTTGCCTATGGTCTGTAATGAAATCTACACAAACATGTTTGCAATGTCACAGCAAATTTGTAGTAATTAGGATGAAATTATTATTTCATTTTCTAATTAATGGATAGACCTATTAGATGGATAATGTAAGGGCCGGTCTGGTTTGCTTTTTGTCAATGAAAGGTTGTGTTTCAGGCCATCTTTGATTAAAAAAGTTTGCTGACTGCATATAATATAATAGATACAAATATATATAGGAAACAGATATAAAAATGTTAAAAATAATTCCTGGAGAATAATAAAATATAAATTATATTTTACAACTTTCATTCAATCATTAGTAATAATATTTTACAATGTTAACTAAAATAAAATAAAAACCTCTCTTTGAGGATAAATAAAAAAACAAAAAAAACTTATATAAATAAAAACAAATCATTAAAAACTAATAAAATTCTGAAAAATGAAAAATAGGCTTGTAAAATATTTATAATAAGCTAAAAAAATAAAGAAAAATGTCACCTTAAGAAATAAAAGGATAAATTTTACCAAAAAAAGAATTTTTCTTGTAAACAAAGCAAACTTTTTGAGTCACAACAGAAGAAATTAATTGATTGTAATTTTTATTTAAATTGGTTGCAGTGGAACTGTTTTTTTATATACGTAAACGGAGCACTATGGTATTATCGGCCCCCTCTTTTGTGCAGTTGGCCATGCTTTAGTAAGCCTCAAGCAACCAGGAGAGTTGCTGTTAACATGGGAACCATAGATTCCCCAATATTTGAAAATTATGTAAGAAAATCCACATTGCCCTCATCAGGATCATATTTTTCATTAGTAAATGGGGGAGTGTACCTATGAAGAGAGTAAGAGCTCTTGCCATATTGAAAAGTTTTTTTTTATACTCTATATCAAGCCTCAAGATCTATTTGCCCAGCCTCATTGGCTCATCTCGGGATCAACCCATCCGTTCTACATTTTTGAAAAAACAGGTTCCCACAGTGAGTGAACTTAAGTATGTTTTTAAATGGTTTATTTTGGAGGGTTTCAGACATTATGAACAATTGAATAAAGTAATTCTTAAAATCGTGAATTAAACATATGAATGAACTTTTATTTCAATATTTGTTTTAATTAGAATAATCTAGGTAAATAGTGTAATTAAAATAATATGAGAAGGAATAAGAACATAATTTAATTTTACAAACTTTTTGTTTGTCATTTTTACATTAGAAATTATCTGGCTTAATTAATAAGAAACTCATAAGGAATATTTATTTTTGAACATATTCTAGTAGATCTTTTCTTTATTTTATTTCACTTATTTTTAAACAACTTAGATGAATAATTTAATTTAACTACTTAGAAAATCATGGTGTTTTTTTTTGTTTTTTTCGTTATTTTATAAACAAATGGTAATTGTTCATTGCTCTTGTGCTGTTATTTTTTTCTCTAGTAAATATTTTATAAGATTTTTAGGAAAATTTTGTTTGTTTGTTGTTTGGCCCCCATGATTGCACATTTTCAGGTTAAAATATTTATGTTGAGCTAGAGTAAAGATTCTACTGAACCTCTTGAATTGACTTTCACAAACTATTCTTACATAATAAAATTGGCAGTAACTCAGCGCAGATGGCCTTCTTATTATCTAAAGCTTGAAAATAAATTTTTAAAAAGAAGACAATTTTTTTCTATTTAAATCTTTTAAACCCTTAACCCTTGGGAACATCAGGACCTCACAGGTAACTTCCGCTGTACTAAGTAACTGAATCAGACTTTTCCTATCTAACCTTATAAAATACAATAAAATGAGACATACGAACTCAATTACAATATCATTGGACCATTTAGATTAATAAAATATATCTACATTATAATAAACGAAACCAAAACAGATGTTTATTTCTGTAACTATGTAAGAAAAGATCTAGCATCATTTGGAATGGTTACAGTTATTGGCACATGGTCAAATGTTACGAAATGTCCTAGAACCTTTCATGGCAGACTATATGTAATGAAATGATCAACTAGTGAGTTAGTCTAACCTCGAGCAGCTACGAATACAGTTGCTTTCACTCAATATTTAAATTGACTGTTTCATTAAGTTGATGTTATTTCTTGTTCTATAAGTTTATAATTGTAAATAATATGTCGATAAAAATTATTCCAACCTGTATTATAGTTCTAAAATATGAACAGGCCAGAAAAAAGACTGGAGACTAAAGCTGCAGAGGACAAGGCCAGGTTTTATTGTCTCAATATAATGTAAATGTTAACAAAATGAAAAGTATGTGATCACATCCAATCAGCACCTGAGGGCCAGGCTAATCTAAGTAAATTTTCATTGACTGTTTAAATAAAATTCATTCATTCAAATTAATAAGTTAATTACATATACATTAATATACATATACATATACATTAATAAGTTAAATACATATAAATTAACAAGTTAATTACTACTGGACTTAAGATAATCAAGCTTTCAAAATCCTGTTAGCCTTTAGATAATCAATTGTTTTAATAGTTCCAATGGATTTAGTGATTTATTTAATCAGATCGACCCTTACCTCAAAATCGATATAAATGGACTTAAGATAGTCTTATTCCAAGGTGCCAGTCAGATGTGTTTAAACAAAATCGGAAAAGGCCCTAAATGGAAATATTAATGGATTTATTCAAAACTATGTTAATATAGTATGATAACAACTCCATTTGAGATTACTAGCACTTTATAATTTCTGATCTGTAAAAGATTGTCAATAAAAACATTTTTTGACCTTAATTTTTTTACTTTCACTTACCTATATATGAAATATCTAGTTAGGGAAAGTATTGCGATCGTGAAAAATTTCGACTTCTGGTTTTCAACGGAAATACACGTTTGGGGTCCCCTGAGTCCAAATAACCAAGTCCCAAGTGTGAACAGACTAGCTCAAAAACTATAAACCGTACAAAACTGAAATTGGGTATTTGGTGTATGTATATGCCCACGATATGACAGCAAAAATTTCACCAAAATTGGTCAAACGGATGGGGTACTTTTTATTGTATGAAATATGAAATTTCATCAAAATCGATCAATTGGAGGTGGCACATTATTCAGTAATTTTTTTCTCATTTTTACGTGTGTTTTTTATTAACTCAAAAACGGCTGTAATTATTTTGATATAACTGGGTATTTGGTGTATGTTATGTATATGCCCGCGGTGTGACAGCCAAAATTTTACTAACCGTATTATGAAGAAAAAACTTTTATTTATTAATAAAAACATTTATTTTACTTTAGAGAGTAAATACGTGATGCTTAAATTTTTTAAAGTATCGAAGGTGTGAAAGAATATGGTATAAGATAATAGCCTATAATTAATTATATTTTAGAAGTGAGAGATAGTCAGCTGTTCTTCTTTACGATAGGTTAACCCTTAACAGGTACGGTGGGGGTCGGATCCGACCCACGAGTGGTATTTCCCCTCCTGTACTCCCCCCTCTTACCACGTGATCGAGTGGACAAGGGACCCTACTAGTCAGTCCTCCTTCAGATGTTAGAGCATTTGTAGTTACTAGGTGAGTGTTCTTGGCTTCCTACTTTCAATATTGTCGTGAGTTCTTTCATTCCGGGTCGCTTCCGACCCAACTGTACTGTGAATGTTACTAATTTTGGTTACTATTTTTTATGTTTTTAGGGATCTTCCAGCAAATTAAATCAAAACAGATTAAATTAATTTGTTGGAAAAACCTTAACCCTTTAGCGTCTGAGCAGTGCGAGTGTATTGTGGGCCCTGTGGCCTGAGACCTTAGACCGGCTGCCATGCCCGGTGCCCTGAATACATTCTTCTTTATCTCCTTATTCATATTTTTCTTCATAAGTTAAAGAATTTGCCCTATTTGACTAAGGATTGAGGTGCAGGTAAAATTAATTTGGAAAAACCCGAAAAGAACCCCATGTCAATTAGTTTACAACCCTCGGAAATTTTTGGGAAATACCGATACCCATACAAACCTCGTCACTGGGAAATACCGTCTAGAGGCCCCAGGGACTGCAGCGCTCGATCTGGTATATCAGTCTACAGGTGTTAAAGGGTTAAAATAAAAAAAAAAATTGAAAGAAAAAATGTTTCCTACCAACATAAAAGAGATAAATAAATCACTAATTACTTTTTTCTTTTTACCAGTTTTCACAACAAAATGGCTAAGCAACTGTTTTCAAGACAACAAAATGTTGGTTTCATTCAACCCTAAAAATAATAAAAAAGTCCTCTTAATGTCTTCAATGCACTACGAAGGAATAATAAGCGATGAGCCGAGCAAGCCAGAGGTAATTGAGTTCTACAACCTAACAAAAAGCGGGGTGAATGTTGGACAAACTTTGCAAAGACAAAACCACTAAAAGGAAAACCAGAAATAAGGTGGCCTTTGTGGTACTTCTTTGGAATACTCGACATCGCAGCTGTTAACAGTTTTTTTTAATTTAAATGTAATACGAAACTAGACTCATTTTCTGCACATGCTCAGAACCACTTATTTAAAAAATCTATCTTGGGCTTTGATCAAACCCTTGATGGAAAAAAGAATGCTCAACCCGCGTATTATTAGAACTCTTCGTTTGACAATCGCCAAGGTTTTAGGAAAAGAAAAAGATTTACCACAGCGATTAACGGTCAAACCCAATCTGGGAAAAAAAAAGAAGAAAATGTAACTTGTGTGATCCCTCTAAAGATAAAAAGGGAAATGAGAAGGATTTTTTAATTTTGTTAAAATCTACTGATTTTCCTGAGCACTTAATAAAAACACTGATCAATAACAATGCTAAAATCCAAAATTTCTCTAACAACTCTTCACAACCTCCGATCTCTACTTTCCAATACAGATCTATCCCATATATCCCCATTCTCTCTAACAAAATTAAAAATCCTTCTCATCGAGTTTCCCACACATACGCCTAGTATTAAAAAATAACAATAAATTAAAAAATCTGTATACCAAACTCCATGTGCCTTTCACTTCAAAAGCGTTGGATTTCCCCGTCATAAACCTTTAAAGTCGGAAAACTAACCCCCTACCACTACCTCTCACCTTATTTTTACCTTTAGTCTTAGTATCCACCTGGACTCAGTAGGTAAATATCAGATTATATTTTATCTTGTTAACCAGCCACTTATTTTAATATTCATATATACACCATCTTTTATATTATCAGTTCTGTAATGTATCCATTTATTGTCACCCTCTAGCATAGGTACTCATATATTTGTTTTCTTTTAGCCCTGATGAAGATCCACAAGTTGGATCGAAACGTTGGCTTACCACAATAAAATCATTGTAAACTGAAAATCCTGACTATCATTTAACCTATCGTAATTATATTGTAGTCTAGTAACTTTTGTTCCATGATAAATTTCTGAAAGCAATATAAAGCGATTTTAGAGGAACAGTAATTGTTCTCGATTTCCTGAAAGGCATAAGAGACAAACTTTACATCAAGATGTGAATACACCTATCGATTCACCTTCACGATATATTTACAAAAAGCAACTCTTTATAAAAAACAAGCAAGCAGTAAAAAAAAACTCGACTGTTGATGAAATTAGTCCCTTCAAAAAATAAATAAGCAATAATGAATCGAAATGTACTGAGAACTTCCAAATTTTGCTATACTGATACTCTATAACATATGGAGACATAAACATATAAGAATATGAATGTGGAAAAATGTGTGAAGTTGAGGAATGGCGTTTACCTATTATCAAAACGCGTCGATTTCTAATCTAAGTAAGTTAGTAAGTGAAAGTTGTTTATTGCGCCCATCGCACCAGATTTTTTGTTTTTTAAGTGCTATTAGGCTTTAAAGCAGTTTACTAACAAAAGCTTTTGTAAAGAAAATCAGATTGATTTGAAATTGTTTTATTAAAGTTAGATTATGTACACATACAACTTTTTTAACTATAAACTAGTTAATAGCTTTGTTTTTAATTTATATAATAATAATGATAATTCAGAAATGATGGTAGTTCTGCGAAAGTATGAGAACTGAAAATAAGTAAAATAAAATTTCACGAAGAGAAAGCATAGTGGTATGGGGTGACTAGAATTGGGATAGACCCGAGTCCTTTAGTGGAAAAGCTCCTCTCTCTAATGCTGCTTCCACTTCTTTATGTATTCTGGGGTACTAATCTTACTGATGCTATGTGGCTCCTCTCATCATTTCGTAAATGCCAGCTGCTTTGGAATAAAATCCTGTGAAAGCAAATCAGCTGAGTTTTAATTTTCAAGACATCCAACTCTCTCCAGTCAACTAATTTAGACTTATAGATAACTGTCATTCTATAACTATGAGTTTGTCTGTTTCACTTTGCCAACTAATGTCCACCCAAAAATGGTTTTAACTGCCATTGCCGAAGAGAATTTCAATAGAGCCAGGATTTTTGTCACTAATATTAATACCATCTTCAAGTTCTTCCATATGAGGACCTGAAAAAGAACAATTTGTTTATGTCTTCACTAGTGTTGACTTGAGAGAATTGGATGGCTTGAAAATAAAAAAATCTGGTGCGTGCGCGCAACACACAACTTTCACTTACCAACTTACTTAGATTATAACTTGTATTAATGCCACTTCTCAAAGTTCCACATTTTTCCACAATCATTTTTTTTTTTTTTTTTCATTTGCTCTATAACAAACACTAATTTCTTTTATTATTAAATAAAAGTTTTTACTTGAGATATTTCGGCAATGCAAGCATAATACTCCATATTTAGCCATTTCTTATTTTTAAGGCGTGATGAGAGACAAATAATTTCTCTATATAAACAAATACAAAGGTACTTTATAGAAAAAACAAAAAAGGTCCCTTCCCCATTTTAGCCCCCTCAGAACATTTTAATAATGATAAAGCTTATTAAAGAACACCTAATTCATTTGGTTAATTGAGTTTCATTAAGTTTCATTAAACATGACGAATTTGATCAAAATCATTATAGCCGTTTTTGAGTTAATCGAAAAAAAGGTAAAAATTGGAAAAAAAGTTATGAAATAAACTGCCCCCTCCGTTTGACCAATTTTGATAAAATGTTGGCTATCACATCTTTATCACATATATATACATCAAATAACCAGTTTGATCAAAATCGTTAAAGCCGTTTTTGAGTAAATAAAAAAAACACGTGAAAATGATACAAAATTTAATAAGTAAAGTCCTCCCTCCGGTTAATCAATTTTGATTAAATGTTGGCTATCACATCTTTGGCATATACATACATCAAATACCTAGTTTGATCAAAATCGTTAAAGCCGTTTTTGAGTAAATAAAAAAAACTCGTGAAAATGGGACAACATTTATTAAGTAAAGTCCCCCCTCCGGTTGATCAATTTTGATGAAATTTTTACAGTCATATCTCGGGCATATGAATTTATCAAATACTCAGTTTAATCAAAATCGTTAGAGCCGTTTTTGAGAAAATCGAAAAAAACGTAAAAAGTTATTAAATAAGGTACCCCTTCCTTTAGAGCAATTTTGATGAAATTTTTACTGTCACATTGCGGGCATATACCTACTCTAAATACCCAATTTCAGGTTCGCACGGTTTATAGTTTTTGAGCTAGTCTGTTCACACACACGCACGCACGCTCGCACGCACGCACACACGCTCGCACACACGCTCGCACGCACGCACACACGCACACACACACGCACACACACACACACACACACACACACACACACACACACACACTTTCGCGGGACTTGTTTATTTGGACTCAGGGGGCCCCAAAATGTGTATATCCGTTGAAAACCGGAAGTCGAAATTTTTCACGATCGCAATACTTCCACTTACTATATATTTCATATATAGGTAAGTGAAAGTAAAACTCAGCTGATTTGCCTTCACAGGATTTTACTTCAAACCAGCTGACGCTAACGAAATGATGAGAGGTGCCTGGCTTTATGGGAAATATGGATTTTGACCTACTGGAAGAGTTGAATTGAATGAGACCAGTGCAATGATTATTCTGATGGACTGAGAAACCGAACTACTAGTTCTGAAGGAAGTTCAAGAAAATATCTAGTTGATTTGTAATAGTGATAGTGCGGAAATGCAAGGAAGGAATTTATCTAATAAGGAATGCATTTATCTAATAAGGAATGCATTTATCTAATAATGAATGTATTTATCTAATAAGGAATGCGGAAGGAAATGGTTTCAGAAACTAAACGTTCAACCGTGGACCAAATATTTTCTCTCCAAGGCTTTTGATTTGATTGACTATCAGAAGTTGTACTTATAATATTCTTGTCAGTGAATACGAAAAAGTTAGTAAACTTAGTAAAAATGTGTATTACTGAAAGATTCATCACAGTAAGAATTGGTATTTATTTTTCCAAAATGTTTAGGTTTTGTCGGGCTTAAAACAAAGAGATTCACTTTCATATGTTTTAATCAATTTAGTGCTAGAATATATTAGGGAGGTGATTCGTTTTGGAAAATGTTTGATTCTGAGTGGAAATATATTTGCTCCTATCATGCCAATAATTTGGTACTGCTTGGTTATGGCAGTAGCTACAACAACTTTGATGAAATCAGGTAAGGAATTTGGGCTGTAAATAAATTCAACGGATTAGACAAAAAAATAAAGTTGATTGCTGAAATGAGGATAATTATGATGATATTGCTTAGCTCTCACCTTCTGTCCTGAAACTTAAAAATTAGAATTTATAAAACTATTCTTCCTATGATCGGTCCTTTTAAGGATTAAAAATGTGACCTCTACAAGTGAGGGATGAGCAGCGGTTGAGGGTTTTTGAAAACAAAGTACTGTGTTCAGTATTTGGGGTGAAGAGGGACATTTCATGTTTCATCCTTTCGGCAGATGTTTTGGAATCTATCAAAGAATTTAACACTTGCTCAATGCCGAACTGAGTGGACTGTACCCGGTAAATATAATAGAGGTGAAAGCAGCGAGAAGAATAAAGCGGGCATGTAAATTGCCAAATGCAGTAGTGAATGAATCTCTAAAAAATTAATAAGCGTAGGCCAAGACCTAGGTGGGAGGATTGCATTTAGGTTGATCTGTTGAAGTTGGTGAGGAATTGAACCTGAATGTTTTTTAAACCTTTATTATTATAGTAATATCTCTGGTGAAGATCTTACGTTCATTTTACAGGAGTTCATAAATCAATTTGTAGCTTCTGGTTCCACCTAAATGCCAATTTTCAATACAAATAGATAAGAAAAATCCAATTATAAAATATATCTATGCAACCCCAATATGCCTCTATCTACAGCATGGCCTGATCCAGATTATATTTTAATGTTGCTCATTAAACTGTGAATAATGCAATTTTATCTGTTGACAGGATATTGTTTTGAGTGCCAACCGAAATCTATTTGGTGCTACTCTTGCCCAAACTCCTAATGGCACTCATAGTGATGTAGGTACTTCAACTGATGATCAGGAAAATAAAGAAATTATTAGTGATTCAACTATTGTCTTGGCATCACCCTTGCCTGAGCAGACACAAAAAGTTACACCTCAGGTATTTATAAAAAGTTTTAACAACCTTAAAATATTTAACAAACTTAAATATATTTGACTTAATTCTTGTTGGTAATGAAATCCTTTGCTGATTGTCCTGCCAACAATATCTTCATAGAATTTTTAGTTTAGAAAGTTTAGTCATCAAATGCAAAATCAGTTGCAATTGGGAATCTAGGCAATGTATATAGGAAAAAAGTTTGTTAATTATATATTTTATTTATAGAACAGGGGACCTCTCGCGTGTCTCATTTTACCGCGTGTGGGGAGTGTCCCATGGGTGGCGGATGTGGGGATGGTCGGTGGAAATTTCTAGAAAGTTCCTTCTGGCTAAGTCCTAGGACTCTCTTATCAACAATCAATGAGAGCAGCCCCTCAGGTTTGCTGGTGGGTGTGACGTAGGTTTGAACGCCCTACTCAGATATTTTTTAGTTCACCAAAACATCATAGTCATGGATCTCCTTACATAAAACGTTCATTATCTGGAAGTAAAGTAGTCCCCTGTTCGGGGATCAAGTCGGATCTTAAAGTCGGGGGACAACTTTAGGGGATTCATGGGGCAAGTTTACAAATATAGATTTATGTGTTGTAATGTAGAACATGAGGAGTTTAAATGTAGAGGGTGGGTTAAAGTCGGTCACGAATGACTTTGTGGGTCATTGGTTAGATATCATGGCACTGCAAGAGGTCTGCTGGCCAGGAGAGAGTTCGTTAAGGGAGTGAAGGTAAGTACACTTTGTGGTACGGAGGGAGCTGAAAATATTGTATATAATCTCATTAGAAATAAGTTACTTTCCGCGTTGTGGGACATTCAATTTCTCAGAGATAGGTTATCAGTGGCTATATTTCAGGGGCAGTGGTTTAAAATCGCGTTGATAAACATACGCACACCCACTGAAGATAATGAAGAAAGTTAATATGAATGTAGCAATGATAACGGAATATGACTGATAACTTTTGCCATCTCGAAAAACTTGATAATCAAAAGTACTATGTTCAACATGTTCACACCGGTGTGTAACACTGGTGGCATGCACTAGACTGCCGCATCAGACACTTTAGTCAATCACAATACTTTCCATGGCAATGTATAACGAGGTAGGATTGTATTGTTTATTTTATTATTGTTGGATTGTCAATACTTCATAATGCCCTTGAATAACTCCCGTCCGATAGAGCGAAAATCATTAAGTTCAGCCGCCAATGGGCGAGGAGCATGAATTACAATTCCAGCGTGAACATGTTAAACATAAAGCTATACATAAATATATTAGGAAGCCACTGGATTCGCAAACCCGATCACCACCGATAATCGATCACGCCTTGGTTCGACATAAGTAGCAAAATAGCATAACTAATATGAGATCATTTCGTGGGGCTGAATGTGGATCGGATCATGAACTAGCAATCGCAAAAGTTCATCAGGGATTTAAAAGAAAAAAGAAGAATGAGATTGGTTTCTATTGCAATAATTTTAATGTGGAGAAATTAAGAATTCTGGCAATTAAAAACAATTCTAACTAGAAGTCTAAAATAGGTTCGAGGCTTTAGAATCTTCTGACGAGGATAACAAAGACATTGGCAAGTTATGAAAACGTTGGTAGGAGGACAGTTATCATATACCATTTCCCTGTTGTTGTCCACGCAGTTCGGCGCTTGCAGATTTTGTTTCATTACAGTTCATTTTGCAGTTTTCGTCCATTACATTTATTAATAGAAGGGGACTTAAGCTTTCTCCCCGTCTAACTCCTCTCACAATTGGAAAAGGTTCCAATTCCATACCATTTATTCTTACCACTGCCATGACTGCTTGGTAGGCTGACTGTATGGCCGCCAGCAAGTCTCTAGGTACACCCTTGGCTATCAGTGCATTCCAAATTTCTTTCCTTGGCACCACATCAAACGCTGCCTTCAGATCAAGGAATGCAAGATATAGATTCTTATCTCTGTCCCAAGTTTTTTCAGCAATATTTCAGAGGACAAAGATGTGATCCTGCATCTGTCGGTCTGGAGACAAAAACCAGCCTGTTCACCTTCTAACTGCCCTTCCAGAGTCTCCTATCTAGAATAGAAGTGTAAAGTTTATAGATTACGGGAAGCAAACTAATGGGTCTATAATTTTTGCAGTCTGTCGTGAATCCTTTTTTATAAATCAGTAGGATTATACTATATTTCCAGTCCTTAGAACAGCGATTGAAGTGCTTTAAGAAGTTCTTGACCATCATATTTTAAATACTTTGGTGCAATTCCATCCCTTCCTGATGCTTTACCTCTTTTAGCTTATGGATTGCATTTTCTATTTCTTCTTCCTCTATAACCTCCAGGCTTTCTTTAATATCAGGTTCTCGTTCTTGGCAATGGTCTCTTTCTGGGTTTTCGGAGAATAGCTCCTGGAAATATTGCTTTCATCTGCTAAGGATCTTCTCCTTGTCTGTTCGTACGATTTCATCGCTACCTTTTACATTTCTAATGGGCTTGTATTGTTTTCCTCTTAACTTTAACTTTTTGCCAAAATGTTCTAGATTTACGATGGTCCTCGCTCAGACTTTTACCAAAATCCTCTCATGACTGCCTTACATTCATTCCTGGCTATTCGATAAGCGTGTAACTTTCCTTCAGTCCTATCTTTAAGGTATGCTTCTTCTGAGAAACCAGTCGTTAAGGTGACCAATGATCTCCAACCAGTCTATCGGCTTTCCCTTACCAGACACTATTTGAGCCGATCAAAAAATTTTTATTAAAAAAGTAAATTTTAAAATAATTTCTATACCTAGGTAAGAATATATAAATATTTACGGTATTTAAAATATATGTCTTATGACATATATTTTAATGAGACATTGAATATTAAGAGAGAGAGGTTGTTTACATATATGTACAGTTGACATATATGTTCAGTAAGTACTCAAGGCTCTTACAGCAGATGCAAGTATATAGATGTGTCCATGATGTCTTCATAATTCACCTAAATCATGAAGAAATACGATTAGAAATTGAAGACTGACCACAGTGTTTGTCACCTGCCTCGACAGAATTTTTGTGAACCCTGTTACCAGATTTTTATTTGGACATCCTTTTTTAATATATATTTTCCTATGAATATGTTTTCTCTCTCTCTCTCTCTCTCTCTCTCTCTCTCTCTCTCTCTCTCTCTCTCTCTCTCTCTCTCTCTCTCTCTCTCTCTCTCTCTCTCTCTCTCTCTCTCTCTCTCTCTCTCTCTCTCTCTCTCTCTCTCTCTCTCTCTCTCTCTCTCTCTCTCTCTCTCTCTCTCTCTCTCACTCGGAAGCTTTGGTGTAGGGGAGCAGGTGCTCCATTGGCTTAGTTCATATCTCAAGGGACGAAAACAGCAGATAAGAATGATATAGTTAGGGCTATCAAGTACTCCAAGATCCACATGTTTGCAGACGATGTGGTGATTTGGGCATCTAGTCTACCGGAGGATGTAAACGCAACCATGGAACGAATCAATGAAGATATCAGGGATCTTCACCGGTGGGCCTTAACTAACAGACTTCGCCGCAATTGTAGAAAATCTAACTGGATGCTGGTAGGTAGCCATAAGCTTATTGTAAAAGCCAAAAAGAATGCTTCGCTGCCTCAGCGATGATTGTTGATCAGATCATACCCAGATCTGAAAAAGATCAAATATCTTGGTATGGTGGTGAACTGCTCCTTGACATGGCGAGACCAGGCTAGCCTCGTTGTGGGTCGTGTTCACGGAGTCCTGCACTCTCTCACAAGATGGAAACGATTCTTATCAGTCGAAGCGAAGAAGAAGATAGTCTCAGCTCTGATACTCCCCATTGCCTGGTACTGCAACTCAGTATACATAGATATTCCCAACTCGGAAGATGCCAGAATACAGAGAGCGCTCAACGCGGCTATACAGTTCATCTTCTGTATTAAAAGAGATGAACACATTAGTCCGTACATAAAAGATTTATTCTGGTTGCGAGCTAAGGAATATAGGAGGCTCAACCTGATGTCCGTAGCAAGAAGAATCCTTGATTCTGGAACCCCCGAAGACCTGCACAATCGTTTCGAAACAGTAAGTAGCGAGAGGCTTCAGGGCAGATTCAGGATACCGGCATGCAGGACGGAGATCATGAGGAATGCATTCCATGTTGCGGCAGCGAGAGAGCTCAGCAAGCTTCCAGTAGAGGTAAGATCGGCGTCTTTCTTCTGCAGGGCTTGTCTCCGACGATTCTTGGACGCGGGCCAGTCGAGTGCACCTTAACATCTCCCATCCATTTCCAATTACCCAATCCCCTTCCTTCAACCCCTTTTCCATTTGCATTCATCCTTCATTGATAATTATCACTATCATTATTTTTAATTTTTTTTTTTTTTTTTTAATTTTTTTTTATTTCTTATATATTAATTTTTCCTTAGAGTTATGTTTTACTTTACCCCCATAAATAAAGAAAAAAAAAATAAACGAAGAAAGGCAGTGAAGATGATATTTGTCTTTATTTTTATGTTTATGATTTATTTATAAACTCTAATCTTGATGTTATATTTATATTTGGCTTTATCTTATTAAATGTATTTTTTATTATTTATTTATTACATCTGTCATAGTCAGTTAGACATACAGAGGGAGTTGGCTTAATCTGCATGAAATACAATGTAAAATAAAATTTAAAATAGATTTACAATATTTATATATCTACATTTCTATTCTTACCACTTTGTTATCTTTACGTTTTCCTTCTTTTTTTTTTTTTTTCTTTTTTTTTCTACAGAATATACAAAGGAGAAAAAGTAAAAGAAATATTTATAAATACAATCATAAATGGTCGACTGTGCTGCCGACTATATAAAAACAACAAAATAATAAAATAACAAAATAAGAATGATTATAGGTTTCTACTGTACATAAAGGCCCAAGAGGTATACATGTTTATAAACACTTTAGTGTTAAACTTGCCGTTTAAGTTTAGCCAGTTACCAGTTACATTATACAGAAATACATTCATATAAAAATAATTATTACCCATCTGTTAAAACATCTTTCTAATTAGATTATTAATGATATCTTTCTAATAGATTAGATGGTTTTCCCTCAGTTCTTTTTTAAATATTACTTTTTTTTTATTCGTTTATAATAAAAGACCTTAATTTTAGGGCGCTAGCTACATATTTAAATACATCATTTATTTTATTTAAGTTATCTGCCATGAGCAGAATTTTTATTCCTCTCCTATTATATCACTTTTAGGATTAATATCCTTTATATATTTCTGTAAGTAATGGCTTCTTACATGTTTATATATTGGGCAGTTTATGAGGAAATGTAATAAATTCTCCTTTTCGTACATTTTGCTTAGAGTGCATGTTTCTTCCGTATTAATTTTATAGTTGTTGCCGTATAGGTAAAATCTAATTACATTTGAACCCGCCACCCTAAGTTGACTAATTATTCTTAATTTATTTATTGATATTTTACTATTGAGATATGTGTCGCCGTAACCAAAATTTGCTATAGTTCTGTACATTGGGTTGAAGTTGCTAATGTTTATTCTTTCATAATCTATTGAGACTGCATTGTTATTCCATTGGTTGCACAGATTGTCTATTATTTGTTCATTGAGGTGTATTTCTTTAAGATTCGTTTTTTCTCCGATGATTCTGAACATTTCGTTTACTTGGGAAACCCAGTTTAAATCGAAACGGTTAACCTTGCTATTGTGAAGGTCACAAAGTTTATGGTAACATTTTTTTACTATTCTGTCAGATTTCATTTTTGAGATTTTACTTAGCCAGTTCAAAGTCCTTTCGAAAATTAAACAACTAATTGGCTTAATTTGTGTTTCGGATCTTACTTAATGGTTCGGTGTATTCGAGGGCCAGAAATAGATTGATTTAACAAATTTTGTTTGAATTTGTTCCAGTTCCTTGATATATCTGAGACTCCACAATTCTGTGTTATATAAGAAAACATTTGCAATTAGGCTTTGGAAAAGGTAACTTTTTGTGTCCCATGTTTTCGACTTTGCTTTTATAAGTATATTTCTTACCCAGTTTATTGCTATGTAAGCTTTATTTTTAAAGTGGTTGCTTGCTAATAAAAATTTACCTGAAGAAGCAAAAGGTACCCCCAAGTATGTGTAATTGTTAACATATTCTATTATTTCTTCCCCATAATATAACTGTTTATGTTTTCCCTTTCTTCCTGATTTATTGAATTTTATTATTTTGCTTTTATTTACATTGACTTTTAATCCTTTAACTTCACAATATTCTTTTAGAATAGTGAGTTTTTCTTGAGCGTCAAACCATGACGTGGCGAAGATTACCATGTCGTCTGCAAAAAGTATGGTGATTATTTTTGTGTTTCCATCTCTGGTGATGCCCTTTGCTCCCTTTTTCTTAAAAAACTCTTCTAAATCATTTATAAATAAAATAAAAAGCCATGGGGATATTGAATCGCCCTGAAATAATCCTTGTGTTAAACGTATACTTTCAGAGGCCATGTTATTTATGTTAATACCTACGTTTGCCATTTCATATAAATTTTTTATAATTCTTACTATTTTTCCACTTACCCCTAAATTGTAAATTGTTAACCATAATAGTTGGTGATTTACTGTGTCGAAAGCTCGGGACAAGTCTACAAAAATTGTGAACATATTTCCTCCGGTTTTTTGAATTTGTAGCGTTATTAGGCTTTGTAGGATAAAGATATTGTCTTGACAACTTCTATTTGGTCTAAAACCAGATTGGTTATCTGGAATTATTTGTAATTCTTCACACCAGCTAACTAGTCTATTTTCAATAATCGAGGTAAACAATTTAGTGATTACATTAAGTAACGTGATTCCACGATAGTTACATGGGTCTTTGGGGTCTCCTTTTTTAAATAATAGGTTAACATTGCCTGATGCCCATCCTTTTGGTATATTTTCTGATTCAAAAACATTATTAAATAACATTAATAGATAGCTTTCCCAAGCTGGGGTGAGAATTTTGAATAATTCATTAGGTCCGGGTGATTTTTTATTCTTTAATTTACCTATTGCATAGCTCAATTCTGATATTTCTATTGTTCTGTCTAAATACGGATGTGTGACGTCTGTTATTTGTAATTTTTGAAAAATTTCTGTTGTATGTATATTTTTGTAGTATGTGCACCAATCGTTCAGGGGTATTTCGTTTTTGGTTTGGTATGATGGGTAACTTATATTTTTTATTATTTTCCAAAAAACGTTGGTGTTTCTAACATTTGATAGAATTTCAACTATTTTGTTAAAATAATTATTTTTTGATTCCGAAACCATGCATTTGTATTTCTTTTTAGATTTTAGGTAATCGGCAAGGGTGTGTTCTTCATAGTTTTTTCTTTTTAAAATCTTATAGTTTTTTCTCATTTCTTTTTTTAACAAATTGCATCCATCATCAAACCATGGTTTATTTTTTATGATGTCAGTTTTTTCTAATATATTTTCTATTGTTTTCTGAAAATTTACATATAGATTATCTGTATCAAACGAGTAATAATATATATTGTGTGAGCTATTTAACTTATCAATTATATCCAACACTTTGTTATCATCCCACTTTATAAGTTTCCGGGTTGCAATATTTTTGCCTGCCTTTCCGGTTGTGTCTAAAGTGCCCGCTCTCAGCAACAGTACACACATTAAGTGGTCCTTGCCAGTCCCTGAGTCCGTGACATAAAAGTCCTTTAGGTCTGTCAGTGCCCCTTGATTGACCCAGATGAGGTCGATCACACTCCGACCTATATTTGAGATGTAGGTGAATTCTCCCGGGCTATCAGATGGGCTTCGTCCATTGCAAACAATAAAGCCTAAACTTTCCATCGTCTCTATCAATATTCGGCCCCGTTTGTTGACAACTGAATCTTTACTTTCTCTAATATTTATTGGTCATTATGCTTCCCTCAAAAGATTCTGAATCCAAGCAATTTAAAGAGCCTATCCTACAATTAAAGTCTGAACCAACTATGTATTTAGCATTGGGGTATATATCCATAAAATATAACAATTGCTCCTGTAATAATTCACAGCATTGGCTTACATCACTATTAGGGCTCCAGTAGTTTATTCCTATAATTAATATGTCACTATTAATGAGTTTTACTTTAATATAGACCCAAAGATTAGTTTTAGATAGTTTCAACATTTCTGTTTTGAATTTTTTGTTTTTATTTATGAATATTGCAAGGCCTCCACTACCTCTTCCTACATTTTTCTTTTACCGCGTTACTATAGAATATATCGTAATGTGATTTTAAATTTGAGTCTGTTGGTTCAGTTGTCAGGTGGATTTCCGACATTAATAATATGTCATTACTAAGTACTATTTCCATGTTGTTTGTAAGTTGGAAAAGCCATGTACATTTAAAAAAGCAATTTTTAATTTATTTTCTTTAAAACACTTGTTCTTTCTTTTATCAACTTTTGAGGTATTCGACTGATTTTTTTCCAAATGAGGTTTATTATTGACTAGCTGGACCCGCGCGAAGCATTTCGCACTTAGATTTGTATCAGATTTTACTTTCAGGTTTAACATAACGATAAGCATTATTAACTTTTTTTGTTGCCTCTTCACCATCCCCCCACCCCAACCACCCAGGCCTTAAGGAGAAATTATTTTTCTACAGCAGCGTTTAAGAGTTAAGGAAGGACTCCATTTTCTGACCTTCTCTTCAAAACTATTTCCTGTAATCTTCCTGGTAAATATGAAATCACTATGAATATTGCATAGTCCCTAAAAATTAATCTTTCTACATTCTGAATTTACCTATCCTTCCCCATGGCTCAAATTATTTAAATAATTGAAGTATTAACGAAAAAAGTTAAATTTCAATAAAGCAAATAAATTACTTTCTTTGTGTGCAAGAAGGCACAGACTCTCTCTTATTAGTGGAAAAATATAAAACCTAATAAGTCATAAATAAAAATCATAGCATCTATACTATTAAAGTGCCCAATTTATTAACCTTATTAAGTTTTTTTCAAAACCAGTTCATCAGGTGTTTTTCACGGTTATCTTTCTGACAATGGAGGGGGAGGTATTTTTTAAAGTGGCAACAACGACATGAAATAATTTTCTATCCATGGAAAGGCAACAAAACAATAAGAATCATCGTAAAGCTGAGGGGCGCAATCCATGGCTTTTCTTAAAAACCATAAGTTTCAGAGAATTAAAACGTCTGGCACGTATATGTGGAACGTGTATAAGCATGTATGCATAAAGCCTGCGAAGAAACCATTGAAATGCATTTTTCTCATTTCGATCCTTTAATTTACTAAAATTCCTGCTATAAAAACGATTTTATTAGCTTTGATAGGAAGAAAAAAATGAGCCTGCAATTCGCATACACTCCGTAAAAGTCTGAATCAGACAATATTTTGATATAAATATTTGCCATATAAATTTATGGCATTTGAGCACGATAGGACAGTGCATTTGGCGAAAACTACATTTTTTTAGCTATCTGGAATAGTATACGTAAGATTTTTTTTTTTTTTTTTGTCACAGATACTTTCTAGTGCTGCAATTCAGATTTCATATAATTAAAAAAAAAAAAAAGCAGCTTTGCTGGCAGTGTAGGTACTGTACTAAGCGTAAATATGAATATAATATTTTTTCAATATACTTCAAATAATATAACATCTATAAATATAAAATTATTGGCATGAAAATATTCTTTTGTAAACATTGTTAACTTTAATGTTTTATAAACATGTTATGTTCTGTAAAGGAGTTAATTTTAACTTTGTAAAAAAAAATAGTTAATATAATATTTAAGCCATAAATATCAAAATTATAGGAAAACATTAATCTATAAAATCACATATTCTTTGCTTAAAATATCTTTTGGACTAATCTTTTCCAAATATTAAAATTGAATTTTTATTTAATTTAATAATTTAATAGAAACAGAAATAATATTTTCACCATACTACGATGTAATCACCTGTTTTACACACCTAATTTGCGGTCCGAAAGCTACACTTCGCCGCCCTAGGGCCGCAAAATCAGCTGTTTATTATTTTAATTCATTCATTTCATTATATACATTTCATAAGTTTGTTTTGCTCGTATTATTGTTTAGTTATTTAGTAATTATGGCTAATAATATATCAGAATCTATAAATAGAAGAGCAAAAGAAATCATAGCAGATTTGTTACCAGCAAAATCAAAAGATAGGTATGACGAAGAGTATACAAAGTTTTTGAACTGGTTAAAAATGGAAAATGTAAAACCTGTAGATGTGAATAATGAAGTTTTACTCGGTCCTATCAAAGCAAAACAAACACATATGTTCATCTCTCTTTATTAACTCACATAATAACATAAAGTAAAACAATCCATACATTAAACATTCATCATGTCCCCATAACCACAAGATAACCTTCTAACAAAGAGGTACACTTAACCAAAAGAAAATCTTGTTTTTGATTAATGTTATATCGTATTAATATTTATTGTAGTATGGTGAAAAATAGCGTTCGTGCCTCGGGCAAAAGTGCTTTTGCAGGCCCTCGAACTTTTCATGACCTCGACTACGTCTCGGTCAAAAAATATCTCGGGCCGGCAAACGCCCACTTTCGGCCCTTGGTACGAAATATACTATTTTACACTGACGTTACATACCTTTGTTACAATTAGATCAAGGTATAACAGTTATCAAACCATTTGCTTTAAATTAATTTTTTTTATTTCCAAAGAGACTTTTTAATTTAATAAAATATAATTTACTTCAAATTGTAGTGCATCTATTTAAATAAACATTTATTGGAATGATAATCATTCACGTTTGAATGAAATCACTGACCTGTTCTTTTAAAATATCTTTTGAGTGGGTCTTAATTAGCAAAATCCATTTTTTCCTGCCTAGACATCGATTTTCATAATATTTGACAAAATAAAAAAAATGATTGTGGTAATAATTATAACCCAATTTTTCTACCTACGCTATTTGAAGTGAATCCAACTACACCTCACCTACTTAATTAAATTACACCACATTTAAGCATAACCGAAGCTTACATTTAAGAGAACACTTTTTGTTCTCTTTGATTTTTATTTTTGTGAAATAATATATGTACATAATTTATTTTTTGAAGAGAAAAGATTTGGCTCCGCCGGGAGTCGAACCCGGGTCTCCCGCGTGACATGCGCGGATGCTAACAACTACACCACAGAACTCGGCTCCAAGCAGAGCCAATCCTTCCTCTTCACTGATACCTACTACCCGATCACGCAAATTTTGCGAGTAACGGGAGGTGGAAAAAGTTTGTCCAAGTACGTCAATTTTAAATTATTTTATATTAATCTAATCTTAATCTGTGGGTGACTACCTTTTTAAATTATTTTTAAATAATTTAAAAAGGTAGTCACCCACAGATTAAGATTAGATTAATATATAATATATGTACAGATATATAAGAAGGTACTTAAATAGTCCTTAATGTGCTGATCATAATTGATAAGATCCACCTAAGGCATCACTATGCCACTATGAATCACTATAAATAGATTTTATTTATTTTCATACACATTTCTGACTACAGTAGACTCCAGCTTATCCGTTCTCGTCAGAACCGATTCATTGCCGTTTAAGTGAGAGAGCCGGTCAATCCGGAAAAGTGTATAAAAAAGCTAAAAAAATATATTATTATAACTTCTATATTGCGATAAAACCCAAAAACAAAAAGACAGCCTAATTTACAAAGGTTATATAAATATTAATTAAAGAAACCTTTTTTGGGCTAATTTAATTTAACGATTTACGAAAATTTACACAATCAATCTATTCAGTTTTCACAAAATTTTTTTTTTTGTTTTTTTTTTTTCGTTTATCGCACCTTAATGTCATCTCGTCGGTATTGTCTAAACATACGAAGTTATTTCTTCTTAATTTCTTTTTTAATTTTTTTATGAAATGGGTGGAGGATAAGGATTTTGTTTCAAGATCAATTTTACTTCGAAGAGACTTGTTTTACTGGAATTCGGTCAACAAATCAAACCGCAAAATAATACAAATTTTTACAAAAATTTTGACCAGCTATTGATAATATGACAAAGATATAAATGCTTTAAAGGATCTTAAAAATAATATTTTATCTTTCACAGCGTCCTTCTGTTTATCCGGAGAGTCGGTTAAACGGGAGCCGGTTAAGCGGGAGTACACTGTAATTCCTAAATGTGAGAGTGCTATTTTCTAACGCTACAATTAATTCTAAATCAGACAAAACCACATTTATAGAACCTAAGCACGACAGGACTTACATTTGCTGTAACGTAACACAGTAAGTAGTAGACCACGTGCTGCGGAGGGGCCTAACCCAGGCGTTATCTCAAAACTGGTAGGTTTTAGGGCTTCAAAACACAAACCCCAGTTTAGTTCTTATAGAACTAAACTGGGTCTTAATTTTCCTACCGCAATTTATGAAACCCAATTTGATCCGTTTCGATCCGTTGAATCACTACATTTAGATCGATATTTTATTTTAGACCGAAAAATGAACAATGAGAATACGATTGGCAAAAGCTCCGTGAAATTCTGAATTCAACGATACCACATTCATGGCATTTGAGCACAACAGGACCTTATAATTCATGAAAAACCGATTTTTAGGCTTTGTGAAATAATATATGTGGGATTACTATGGAATCACCTGACAAAGTGAAACAACCGCCATCGATTGATTTAATGCTATAACCAGTTTTATTGACCGAACTGCACGCTAATCTTTCTGGTTGATATTGATGTTGATGTTGATGAAGATAAACTTGGGACGATTACGATCTGTTGTGTTATCCTTTTAGAAACTCAGCTGGTTGCTATATTGTATCTTTTATATGTTCCATGTTTTTTGATTCCGAAAATGATCTGTGACGAAATTGCTTTAATTTTTGGGCCACATCCAGTCTTTTTTCTTCTTCTCTTATTCTTTTAGCCTGATTTTCAACATCAAGAGAATTGACCAAAGTTATTATTTCATTCAATGTATATAAATTATTATCCATTAGTATTCTGCCCTGTTTAATTTTGGGAGATTTCCCATTCTTTTTTAATATTTCTAAATATGGGCGCGCATCCCTATAAAAGGTTCTTTCTTCTTTGGTACGATCTGGGGCCACATTAAAACCAATTTCCAAAAGTTGAGACCTACCATCTAAAATTTTATTCTTTGTTAAAACTGACGTTAATTTTATTAAGATCGGTCTTTTTTCTCCTCTTCGCCCAATTCTGAAACAATCATCGATATTCAGTACTTCAATATCTACTCGTATATTACTTAATATATTGATAACTTTTGTGGCTAAGCTTCGTTTGTTTTGTTCGTCAGTCTCCGGTACATTAAAAACGACAATATTTCTCTGCCTAGTTTGGTTTTTCAGTTTGGAAATTTCTAGCTCTTGGTGTTGTAGTTTTGTGTTCATAGCCTCATGTTCTGTCTTAACAGTTTTGAGTTCTGTTACACATTTTTCCAAGGTCTTGACGATAGTGGAGAGTGATTTATTGATAGCTGTTATTTCGGATCTATTATTTAGTATTTCTTGATTAAGATTGTTAATTGACGATTGAATATTTCCTAAAGCCAGTTCAATTTTTTCCATCTTGGTTTAATACTTTGCTTAATTAATTGGTTTAATAATTATGAATTTAGTTTAGTTATGACGGCAAGGAACAACGGTTAATACATCAGTTGTTATTTAGGTAGGACTAATTTTAATAAATTAATACTTAAAATTTACTTGAACAATATATATATGTAGACGGCTTATGACTCAAAGTAATTGTATACGTCACACTACGTGCAACTATAGGCAGTCTCTGTCTCTACTGTCTCCAGTTTTTTGAGAAAACTATTTTAGCACAATTACTTACGTAATGTTGCAATTTGTGGTACCATAATTTACAGACTTATGCTCCACAGATTTCACAGTCACTATGCACACTTTTTCCAACTGGAACCGACATTAAACCTAGGTTTATCACAGAAATTATAGACCTCTAAATAAGCGATGCGCACTGTGAAATGGCGTTAGCCTAACTCTATTAAATGTATTATGTTTCATTCATTGCTGTAGTCATATGCATATATTTGTCTGTAAGAAAGGGCCAAAGGCCCGAAGACAATAAAGAATCTCTCTCTCTCTCTCTCTCTCTCTCTCTCTCTCTCTCTCTCTCTCTCTCTCACACTCTCTCTCTCTCACTCTCTCACTCTCTCACTCTCTCTCTCTCTCTCTCTCTCTCTCTCTCTCTCTCTCTCTCTCTCTCTCTCTCTCTCTCTCTCTCTCGCTTAGGAACAATTCAAAAGGTTGCAATCTATACTTGTATTTTATTATTAACATTATTTACTACTAAGATTAATACTTTATTTTTTACCTTTTATTTTATTTATGTATTTTTTTTTGTTATGAGAGTTAAGATTTTAATTTGTGCTTCATTAGTTTTTTTTTTTTTTTTAAATAAAATATGAATTTATTTATAATATAATACAAAGTATTTTACATAATAAAAAAAATGAGGTTACAAGCTGTTACTTAAAAGTTTTACATTTTGTTTTATTGTTTATGATTTTAGTATTAATTTCACGCATTTTTATTTCATTTTCCTCATTATTTTTCTCACCATGGTTTTTCTTGTTGTAAATATTACTATTTCTTTTCCCTTTGTAAATATTTCTAATCTGTAAATATATACGTTTCTCTCAATTCATTTTCCAGGCTTTCTGTAAAGAGGGCCCTTTTCTCTGTGTCATCCAAGGTCCTTAAGTAGAGGGGTTCAAATGCTTTTATTTTCCTATTACACTCAGTAATGATCTTTGTATCATCCACAAGTCAAAAGGTGGTCGCTACCTATCTCTGCTCCTCTTATTATTTTTATATCAGCGAAATACTGCCTTATGTTTCTATCGTATATGAAATCAATAGTCAATTACACTATTTCATTTCATCAGAAAGTGATTTTGTGGATTCTCTTGTGTGGATAGAAAGTATTTCCTATGAGGAAGTCATTATTAAGTCACTCTTTTACAGGCCCATAGGCATTTCAAGGCTTTATTGGTCGTTGTTTCAACTTGTTTATCCCAGTTAAGTTTATGATCCAATATTACACCCAGATGCTTTACTTCTTTAGAGGGTGTAAGCTGGTTTTCATTTATTTTTGGTAATTTAATGTTTATTTTTTTCTTTTGTGTAAAGAAACAAATATGTATTTTTTGTGGATTTATGTTTAACCCATTTACCTTTCACCAGTTTTGTAACATTTTTGTTGCATTTATAAGCAGGTCAGAAAGTACGCTTTGATGTTTTCCTTCAATTAGGATTGCAAGGTCATCTGCGTATCCCTGTATGTAGAAGCCTGCGTTATTTATTTTCACTAGTAGGGAGTCCACTACTAGGCACCACAGTAATAGCGAGATCACACCTCCTTGTGGGCATCCTCCTTTTCGTTTTATCCACAGTTTGACATGTCCCAATTCTGTTACCAAAATCCTTTCCTCCAACATTCCTTCTATCCATCTGGAGGAGATTTTGTCAATATTTCTTTTTCTTATAGCGTTCTTTATGACATTATATGGTGTTTTGTCAAATGCACCTTCTATGTCAACAAAGGTGCCAATTGTTATTTCTTTTTGATTTAGGGATTTTTCAATCCTTGACACCAAATTATGCAGTGCTACCTCGCAGGATTTTCCTGCTTGGTATGCATACTGCTTTTCATGTATCAGGTTTGTTCCCATATCTGTTTTCTCACATATCGGTCGACTATCTTCTGTAACGTCTTCATTAGAAATGATGACAGACATATGGGTCTGAAGCCTTTAGGATCATCGTATGATTCTTTGCCTGGTTTTGGTATATACCTTATCTTGGATATTCTTCATTCGGTAGGGATATATGTGGAGTTAAGCTGGTCTCCCATCGGGCGCCTCCCTAGGTGGCGGATCGGGGAAGGCTCACTAGATATAGTGGGCACCGAGAAGAACTCAGGGCGGACCAAAACCAGCTGGGGAAGGGAGGTCTCCAAGCCGTGGTGAAGGCAGTCTCCCTAGGGCAAGAGAAGCCTGATGAAAAATCTCCTGGTCCTCCAGGTTGGGGGTTGGGCGTTGGGCCAGTAACCCTTCCCCGGAAAATCTACATCACTGTGAATCCTGAACAAAGAAAAGCCAGATTGCTTACACGGTTACGATATAACGCGCGTCTAAAGGAAATTCGAGTTGGAGCATGGAACGTTCTGTCACTTAACCGAGCCGGAGCATTACATCTTTAACGCACAAATCGGGAAAGAATCCATCTTTAGACCCACCATTAGGAAGCACAGCCTCCATGAGGAATCTAACGATAATGGGAAGAGGCTTATCAACTTGGCAGCAGCTAGAGGGTTGGTCGTTGGAAGTACGCTATTCCCCCATAAACGTATACACTTTGCCACTTGGCAATCAAACGATGGGGCAACCGCTAATCAAATTGACCATATACTCATCAGCTCAAGGCACGCATCATGTCTCTTAGACGTGAGGACATTAAGGGGAGCCAATGTTGATTCAGACCATTATCTTGTTGTAGCAAAACTAAGAGCTAAACTATCAACGAATCGATCTCAGAGGAACACAAGACATCCTAAATTCAACATCGAGAGGCTTAAGGACCCAGATATTCGGACTCGATATGCAGTTGTTATGGATGAAAAACTCAAGCAGCTCACCCCTAAAGAAGATGTAGATCAGGATTGGGAAGTTTGCAAAGCCACAATGAAGGAAGTGGCCTGCGAAATACTTGGATACAAAACCCGCATCGCCAGGCAAGTGTGGTTCGACGAGGAATGCGAGGAGGTAACCAAAGCAAAGAATGAAGCCTATCGCCTGATGCTACAAAGAAGGCATACACGGAGCTCTGTTGAGGAATATAGGATTAAAAGGCGCCATGAGAAATGCATTCATAGAAGAAAGAAGAGGGAATGGGAGGCGAATCAGCTGGTGAATCTGGAAGATCTAAGAAGGAGTAATAATGTGCGCAGATTCTATCAAGTAGTGAACGCCAGCAGAAAACCCTTCAAGCCTTACTTAAGTACTTGCGAAGACACTGATGGTACTCTCCTGAATGTAAAGCAGAGCATACTGTATAGATGGCGGAATCACTTTATGAGCCTGCTTAGCGATGTGGCTGTAAATCAGAGTACTCATGGAGTTCCGATACCAGTTGAAGACCTTGAGCCACCGGATTTTGATGAAGTTCAGAAGGCCGTCGAAAGCCTGAAAAATGACAAGGCACCAGGAGCTGTTGGGCTGCCATCGGAATTGATCAAGTACGGAGGTCAAAAAGCGGTGAAGGCACTTCACAACATCATTATGGATGTCTGGATTGGTGAAAGAATGTCAGTGGACTGGAACAACACCATAATTTGCCCAATTCACAAGAAAGGAGACATTCTGGATTGCGGTAACTACCGGGGTATTTCACTGCTTCCTGGTGCATACAAGGTGTTATCCAGAATTTTGTTCCTCAAGCTACTACCCCACGCAGAGAGAGAGATTGGCATTTACCAGGCTGGCTTTATGAGGGGAAAGAGCACGACAGATCAAATTTTTTCCCTAAGGTTGATGCTAGAACGTGCTCGAGAATACTGTGTTCAAACCCACCACCTGTTTGTAGATTTCTGTGCCGCATATGACAGTGTAAATAGGGAAGAACTTTACAAAGTAATGCTCTCTATGAAAGTTCCAACGAAGCTTGTGAGACTTATCCAGATAACAATGGAAGCGGTGCTCTGTTCGGTGCGAGTTGATGGTGACCTGTCAGACTCATTCCAGACACATCAAGGTCTATGACAGGGTGATAGCCTTGCATGCCTACTTTTCAATTTTGCTCTGGAGGGCGCTATAAGAAAATCAGGGATCCAGGTGGGAAGAACAATATTCAACTGCTCAGCCCAAATACTAGCGTACGCGGATGATATCGATATCATCAGTAGAAATTTTAATGCCATGACAGAGGCCTTCAGAAACCTACGAGCTGCAGCTGTGGAAATGGGGCTTCAAGTCAACCATTCAAAAACTAAATACATGGTTATGAACCCACAAGGAATGCTTCCTTCCCATGTACAAGTGGATGGATGTACATTTGAGAGGGTTAAGGAATTCATTTATCTTGGTTCCTTGATAACTCAGGATAACGAAATCGCAGCGGAAATTCAAAGACGAATCTTTGCAGCTAACAAATGTTATTTTGGGCTAGTGCGGCAAATGAAAAGCTGTGTATTATCTCGCACAATCAAATTGCACCTATACCATACTCTGATCAGGCCAATACTGACATATGGATCCGAATGTTGGACACTATCCAAAGCCCAAGAAAATCAACTCCTCCGATTTGAAAGGAAGGTCCTCAGAAGAATTTTCGGTTTTCGATGCCAACGAGCAAGCCTGGCGGATTAGGACAAATGCCGAGATATCAGATATGTACAGTGACTGCGATGTGGTGAGATTCATCAGGGTTGGTCGGCTCAGGTGGGCTGGCCATGCTTAGAAGAGGAAATTCACTCAACCAGAAGATGTGGACGACCCAGGCTTCGCTGGGTGGACGAGGTGACTAAGGATGCACACAGCCTTCTGGGGATCCGGAACTGGAGATCGGCTGCACAAAACCGGAACGAGTGGCGGACCTTAGTTCAGGTGGCCTTGATCCTTCGCGGGTTGTAGAGCCAAGGAAGAAGAAGAGGTAGGGATATATCCTAATGCTAGGCTGCCTCTTAAAAGTTTTAAGAGGTGAGGTCTTATGATATTTATTCCTTTCTGTATTAATCAGGAAATATACCATCAGTGCCAGCAGATTTGTACGGCTTCATGGTATTCACAGCCCATTCCAAAGCACTGCTGGTGACGATTTGCTTTGCTTCCCTCCACATCATTTGGTTGTTGATTGATGTAGAGTATGTGAAGTTATTGATTATGGTTTTACTAGCAGACCCGGCCACGCGTTGCTGTGGCTCAGTAGTTATATCCTAATATTTTTAAACAAATACAGTCATTCAGCTAATCAATATCCAACGTGATTGAGAATAGAGCATTACACCATTTAAAAGTATTTAGTAAGGAATATAGGAAAGTTAAAGTTTTTATTTTTCATATCTCATATTTCAATGTAGTTTGATTAAAAAGGAGCTGGTGATGCCAATTGCCCACGTGAGGTATGCCATTGCCCATGGGAAAAACACGGATTTTCAAAGTCCAAGTGGACATTGTTTGCCCTTGGGATTTGTTTATGGTCATGGCAAAAGCCAAACGAATAGGATATTAAATTTTATTGAAAATTCTGACGGTTCCAGGGGAATAGGTGGCAACAGGACGATATCTCCTATAAACCTTCCAGGCAACATTTTTGCTTCAATAACATTTCCTGTGATCCTTTTAATGATCAAACGTGTACCGTTGCATAATTGAGGTGGATTTAAGTTACGAAGAAGAATGATCGGTGAGCCAATCTTCAACTGGAGATGGTTTGGGTATATATCCTGGTATATCCAGGGAATTCAAAAATTCAGATGGGAAATTTACGGCTTCGTTTACATCTAGAACATTGTCAATTGATTTTGGAAGTTTATTTCATGGAAATCAACAATTTTTGCTGCCAAAATAGCTCGACTACCCAGCCAATTATAGTCCAAATAATTGTTCAAAATATCAGGAAAGACACTTTATATTTCGTAGACAGTTCATTTTTCGTCTCTACAACAGTTCAGAAATTTTCTGGTATTTTGATAAATTTTGAATTTCGATGCAGCTCTATTTTACCGTTTCCAATATAGAGCAATTGATTAGAAAATATATCTGCCGATGGATTATTTTGCAGTAGTACTCTCATATTTATGGCGGATAAATCTGAAACTTGCGGTTTATCCAAATAACAGTTATTCCTGTTCAGTAGAGGTGTAATAATCATTATATGTAAAATTTAAAAAATGCCGCGAAGATTTGTAATCCTTTCTTAATCAACAATAATTTAAAGATAAGTAAAAAAATGTATTCTGGTGAAATTAACACCGAAATATCACTCCCAATAATAACCGACTTTAAATTAAAAAAAGGATTAAAATCTTCGCTGACATTTCTTTAATTTTACATATAAAGATAATTACAACTCTGCTTAACAGGAAGGAACAACCTCTATTCGATTGGGATTAAATTTTCTCAACTTTAAATTATTGTTGATAAAGGAGGAATTACAAATCTTCACTGACATTTTTTAAATTTAACATTTTAGAGCACGGGATAAAAATAATAAAAAGGTTTGGTAAAATAAAAAAACACTGTATTCAAATAATCATAACAAAACGAAAAATGAAAATAAAGAAACTTCTGTTAAATAAATAAATTAATCAACTGAAAATATAATATTAAAGTCTTAATTATGCAGTTCTTTAGCAAATCACAAAGTATCCCACAACACCTAATCAAAACACACTCAGGGAGTTTTCATGTGTGGTTACTGGCAGTGTAGCCAGCTCACTAATTTTCATTACTTTTTGACAACAATGACTCCCCAAGTCAGGTTTCTATTAGGTTACACCTGTGATAGTAGGTGCTGTTACTACATGTATAGAATATTATTTCAAATAATAGCCTAATTTAAATTATTATAATGTACTAGCTGTATGTCCCGGTTTCACCCGGGGAATTTCATTTTTCTAATGAAACGGTCGATTTCGTAAAAAAATCATTGTAAAGCGAGATCATTAAGATTTTTATTAGGATAAAGGATATCAGCTGAAGATCGGCTGAAGTTATGTAATTTTAATATGCACAGGTGTTAACGCACCTGGTATGAAAGAACCACTGAGCGAAATTTGGAGAATTTAGGATAAACGGTATGGAATTCTATAAATAACAAACAAACAAACAGAAATATTGCCCTGCAGTTTCAGCTTCTCGCAAATCGGCTTGCCTAAGCCTCTGTCGCGCAAGGCGGGCCTCATATTCGTGGGCAGACTCAGTTTCCCGCGATTCTACCTGTCTAAGCCTCTGTTGTTCAATCCTATTTTGATGTTCGTCGAGAGTTTCATCTGCTCGTATTTGACGTTGTTTTCTAGCTTTTGAGCTCACTACTCCTATTGAAGCTTGCTTGTTAGGAGGCATTTTTAAAAAATAAATTCACCATACATGTAAATAAACGTATTGTAATGTTAAATAAAAACAACATATGGATTAAAAATCCCAGAACTCGACGCCTGCCAAAGGACGGTCTTACCGGGCCTCTCTTCTCTGTTGGCCTCTTCAAAATCTATAAAATGATTTTTTAGGCCGTATTTTCGACTCAAACGGTCGATTTCGTAAAAAAAACCATTGTAAAGCGAGATCATGACGAATTTTATAACAATAATGAATATACCCAGAGATTGGCTAAAGTTATGCAATTTTAATATGGACAGGTGTTCCCACCTGGTATCAAAGAACCACTGAGCGAAATTTGGAGAATTTAGGACAAACGGTATGGATTTCTATAAAGAACAAATAAACAAACTAACAAACAGAATTTCAACTTTATTTATATTATAATGTATTTACTAAAAGTTGATATCAGGGTGGGCCACAGCAAAGCGTTTCAGCGCTTAGCTAGTAATTTAATTGAAATACAAATAAAAAAGTAAAATGAAGAAAAATTACCTACACTTTTGAGAATTTATTATGACCTTATCTTGATTTATTTATTCTTTAATAAAAATTAACAATAAATACATAGATTTGTATTGCTATTTGTCTGTGGAAAATAATAATATAGGAACAAATAACTGCACTCACATAACACAATACAAAATTATAATAATGATAACCTGTATTACAATAGCATGCTTATAAACAAAAACGTCATGAAATCGACATATGACACCATGTTAATAAAAAAAGTATTAAAAAGTTCCTCCAAGCCTCTCTTTTTGCTCCTCTGACAGATTTGTGATATTTGGTGAGTGCTTCCTTGTATATATCCCATCTGCCAGTGTTTTTTGCAGCATTGAACAATTTCCTCGTGTTTGTTCTAAGCTTTTTTAGTTCATTGTTCCACCATGGAACGGCATAGGTTTGTTGCTATAATGGTAGGATTTCATCATTGTCATTATTGTGTTGAGACAGTCCAGTTGCCACTCATTATGTGCATCTATTGGATAATGTCTTATTAGTTCAGTAAGTCTGGAGGAGTACATTTCCCAGTCTATATTCTTAGGATTTCTGTACTCCTCATTGTAGTTTAGTTTGTCCGGTAGGTATGGTCTGAGCATGTTTCCTCGTTGGAGACATGCCAGTTTATGATTTGCCTACTGAGTGTTTGTGATGCCAATGTTATGTCTATTACCTTTGATCTTTGTTTGTTATGAAATGTGGGTTTGTTGCCACTATTCAGTATTTCAAGATCGTATTTTATAATAAATTTGTGACATGGTTTATTGGTTTTGGACCAGAGGTTCTTACAGTAAAACACCAAAATATTCAGATACCAATGTAATATAAATATTTCAGACTCCAATGTAATTTAATAGTTGAGATGTTACTTAATATCATAGTTCAAACACCAAATGTAATATCATATTTCAGACACCAACTTAAAATCATAGTCGAGACATATTTCAGACACCAACGCTGAGATCCTCAAAATAAAAAATAATAAAATAATGGGCACTTCTTCGCCAAACATAGAAATTAACTGAAAAAAGAAGGAAGGAACGGTACGGTACAGTACATCCACTCAGTACCACAGTTCTTACGGGAATGGCCAATATGGTGGGTACCATAGGTAGCGACACCATTACTATTTTAAATTCAAACTACCCGCGCAAACAGCCGCCTTACGCAAAAAGGGCTCAAATGATCTCTTCGCGACTCCAGACGGACTTAATCGAAGCGAAAAAAACTCGTTACACACCCCCCTCAGCGCGTAAGTCCGTCAGGATTGTCGAAATAATTTAAGTTTTGAAGGATGCCATAAACCTACTAACTTCCCACTATGATCCCTTAACTTACACGATCCGCCGGCAGTAACCGAAACAACCGTATAAGGGCCTTCATATTTGGGGTTAAGTTTAGCTGCAAGTTTATCAGCCGCCGAAGATAGCTGAAAAGTCATCTTTAACACTTGATCTCCCGGACTGAAACGATCTTTCCTACGTCTCAAATTATAACGCCTACTCTGAGTTAGACTCGCTTTAAGAGAATTTTCCTCTGCAACGTGATGTACTTCAGGTAATTTGCTTAATTTAGCAGCCCAAGAAGCCTGTTCTTCTTCGCGAGCTACCAGGATATCCCCTTGTGGAGCTTGGTGTAAAGGCCTTAGCTCTCTACCAAAATTCAAGAAGGCAGGGCTGAACTTTGTTGAGTCTTGAACAGAAGAATTTATTGCAAATTGTATCTCCCCTAATTTCTCGTCCCAGCGTTGGTGTCTTTTCCCGAGATACGTGACGATTAGCTGCTTTATATTACGATTTGCTCGCTCTGTGGGATTTGCCTGTGAGTGATATAAAGATGTAGTCTCTCTCTTAATACCGAACTCCTTAGCTACTTCATTTACAAGATTACTAACAAAGTTCTTTGCATTATCGGTAATTAACTTCTGAGGTGCCCCATATCTATATAATATTCGGGATTTCAATTTCGATACAATAACTGAAGAGGTAGCTTTTCTAATCGGACACAATTCCACCCATCGGCTAAATAAATCAACGAAAACTAAAAGATAAACATTGCCTTTTGAACTTTGAGGGTAGGGACCCATAATGTCGACTGACACAATTTCCCAAGGCTGCTTGTTATGGCGAGGGTACATTAATCCGCGAGGTGGTGTATTACTGGGTTTGACTTTCTGGCATAATTCGCATTGTCTGACATATTGGCTTATATCGCGATATAGTCCAGGCCAGTAATATAATCTGCTAACCCTAGCAACAGTTTTATCTATACCCAGGTGGCCAGAATGCGGAAGATCATGATTATCATAAATTATAGATCTACGCAAATGTCTAGGAACAACAACTTTCCATTCCTCGCTGGGGTCCTCAAGCTCTCCCTTCAAAGGGTTCTTGCGATGATATAATAATTGTCCGTCCTTTATCAACCATCCAGGATGAAATTCTGGAGACTTTTTGACTCGGTAAAATTTCTGATTATACCATTCGTCGGACGATATGGAGGATTCCGAAGACGAAATCTCACCGGAAGAAGAACCATGATCGGGATTAGAAGATAAAACGGTTATTGCGGCAATTCTGGATATAGCATCGGCCAATGTATTCAGTTTGCCCTTACGGTATTCCACTTTGTAATTGTATGGTTGTAAACGAAGAGCCCATCTAGCCAAACGGCCCGAAGGGTTTTTCAAATTCAGTAACCACTTAAGACTTGCATGGTCAGTTATAACGGTAAACGGATATCCCTCCAAGTAATGCCGATTCTTTTCGATACCAAACAGAACTGCGAGACATTCCTTCTCGGTCACGGTATAATTTCTTTCAGCTGGACTGAGAGTGCGAGAGCAAAAAGCGATGACCCTTTCTTCACCATCTTGTATTTGAGTTAAGACCGCTCCCAGACCTGTATCACTGGCATCGGTCTGTAATTGAAAAGGCTGCGCAAAATCTGGTCTGGCTAATATTGGTGCTTCAGTCAGAGCTGACTTGAGAGCATTGAAAGAGGCTTCCTGCTCTTCTGTCCATACACATTTAGCTTTACGTTTAAGCAAGGATGTAAGTGGAGAGACAACTGAAGAGAAATCTTTTATAAAACGACGATACCATCCTGCCATTCCAAGGAACCTTCTAAGTTGCCCAACATTAGTAGGAGGAGGAATCGAAGTTACGGAACTAACCTTGTCTGGATCAACACTCATGCCATCACTATTAATTAGATATCCCAAGTACCTAACTTCATTACATCCAAATTCTCATTTTTCGGGGTTGATGCGCAAACCTGAAGCTTTAAGTCGACGGAATACTTCCTTAAGCATATCTAAATGCAATTCAAAAGTTGGCGTACAAATCAAAATATCGTCAAGGAATACTACTACGTATGGGTAGAGTTCGGGCCCAAATATTGAATCTGCTAACCTCTGAAAGGTTGCAGGTGAATTAGTTAGTCCAAACGGCATAACTTTAAATCTAAATAACCCTCTTCCGGGAACTGTAAATGCAGTAATGTCTTAACTGAATTCGTCCGCTAGTGGAACTTGCAAAAATGCCTGCTTGAGGTCGAATTTGGTCAGATATCTGGCTTGTTGAAGTCCGTCCAAAAGAGAAGTCATATTTGACATGGGATAGGAATCTTTTCGAGTAACTTCATTTACTTTACGAAAATCTATACAAAAACGGTAGCCCGATCCCTTGCGAACCATGACTACAGGAGATGACCATGGGGATTGGCAAGGCTCCACTAAGCCTTCTTCCAACATCCGATCTAGCTCTCGGTACATTGCCTCAAGCACTTTGGGCGAGTAGTGATAGGAGCGTTGTTTGATAGGTTGAGCGTCATTAACGTCTACCTTATGGCTTATCCGCGTTGTTAATCCCGGAGAATCTTGAAGAGTTAGCAAACCTTCACTAACTACCCTATCCAGATCCAACCTTTCTGTGGAATTAAGTGAATTAATTCCGCAAAGTTTGGATGTTTCATTTCCCGAAAATTGAAACTCTTGACGAAACGAGAATTTATGGTTAGGATCATCTTGAAACCACCATGTTGCTTCACGAAGGTTCGTGCACATATTAGAGTTATTGGATTTGTCGGTAGCAGTGTCTGTTTCTTTTGACATTGAGGAACCCGAAGGTGAAACACTAAAGATTCCCGATATTTGTTCTTTCTCATAATTCGAGTTATTGCCGTGTCTAGTTGTATTGGGATTTGTAAATCGGGTTTTCCCTTTTGCATTAGACTTTTCGGATCGGCCTTCTTGAGCCATCATCTCGAAGACTCTAGAACGTTCCGTAACAAAATTTATCAAGTCCTTATAAGAAGGAATTTCAGTTGACTTTATTCGTTCTTCAAACGCTTTTCTAGTACCGGGGTCTAAATTTGTGAGGGCTTAATGAAGTTTGATGAAATCCCCCATGTCTTCAATACCTAAAGCCGATAACGCAGAAAAATTATTTTCATGCTCAGATAAAAATCTTTGCAAGTTACTAGCTGAAGAGTTGTTTAAGGGAGTAAAATCCATCACCCTCTTGATATAAAATCGGGCGAGTCGCCTTTTATTTTGATATCTAGAGACTAATGCATCATAAGCTAGGGAATAATTAGCTTCGTCTAGTGCGAAACCTGAGATAAGGGACAGAGCTTCCCCGCGTAAGCTACTTCGTAAATAATGAAATTTCCTAATGGTCGATAAAGAATTTTCTCTATGAACCATAGAGTCAAAAAGAGAATAAAATCCACTCCATTCTTCCAATTTCCCCGAGAATAACGGTAAATCAATTTTCGGTAGCTCCTGAGGTACAGGATAAATAGGGGTAGGCAAAATCTCAGGTTTCTTTTCAGGAGGATTGCACGCTTTTATCAATTTATAATAATTGGCTTTAGTGGTATCAACTAAATCATTGAATGAGTTTAACACTGCGGAGGTTTCAATCTTGCCCTTTTTATCCGTCACAGTTGCGTTATATTCCCGTATTTTGGACTGAATATTCTCAAAACGCGACTCATAATTGACTAGCCTATCGTAAACTGGTTTAAAATCTACTACGGTATTGACACTCAAAGAGTTTGATTTGGTAAAAATGTTCTGAACTGTGGCAAAAATGTCCTCCCGCTCTGATATTAAAACGTCGGGAACACCCATGATAGCAAAAGAAACAAAATGTCAAGAAAAAAAAATTAAAATAAATATATAAACTAGCACTCTGAAAAACGATAACAAGAGAAATTTTAAACTGTTTAAATTAAACAGGCAATTAAAATAATATTTTTTTTTATTATTATTTTTTTTTTTTAAATGAAAAATATTAAATAGAAAAGATAATGAAAATTAAATTGAACTCGGGTAAGCTTCCTTTACAAACCCAAAAGGCATCAAACTAGTGCCTTAACAGAAATTTTTTTTTCTTACCAAAACAAAAGTTTTAAATTAAAAACAAAAGATATAAATTAATGAAACAAACATTAACTATTCCTAAATTCTAATTAAGATAAATCTTAATTCATAAGTTAAGAGTCTTTAAAAAAGAAAACTAAAACTATTTCATACATAAAAGAAAATAGTATCTCTGTTATCAAAGTTATTTTTAAAATTATAAAACAAAAAATAAATTTCTTATTATAATAACAATTCTTATTAAAAGATAATAGAATCCAAATTATCAAATTAAAGTAAATTAATAAAGGTAAATGAAATCTTAATTTGAAAGTTTTGAAATTATCTTTTGAAATTCAATTCAAATAAAATAATCTACATTTAAATTCCAATACTGTTTGTGAAAACATTATTTTTCCTTAGAACAATATATTTTGAGCATTCAATCAATGAAGAAAAAAAAATATATTTTGTTAAAAAGATATAAGTAATTGGAAAAAAAAAATTAAAACCATGTAAAAATATTTGTTAAAAGGCTTACGTAATATACAATAAAATCTTTAAAGAAAATTTAAGTAATTGTCTTTCTTCGAAAATGTTATTTCGTTGAAAATAATATTCTTACGATATTGAAAGAGAAATCAGTGAATAACAAAAGCATCGTAACTTAAACATAGCTTTAACTTCGTTCTTGTTATTGTTATTGATTTAGCTCAAACGTAAGTATAAACTAATACTCTCAATTTAAACAAAGTGCTCAAACAATATAACTTGTACTCTCTCGTACTATGTATTAGATAAATTTGCTTAATATTAATTTTATATTAATAAAGCTATTAATTAATAAATCTTCAAGACGACACTTATCTTGGAGTTTTCCTTAGTCCCAGTTCGAGGCGCCATTAATTTGTGTGACATGGTTTATTGGTTTTGGTCCAGAGGTTCTTACAGTAAAACACCAAAATATTCAGATACCAATGTAATATAAATATTTCAGACTCCAATGTAATTTAATAGTTGAGATGTTACTTAATATCATAGTTCAAACACCAAATGTAATATCATATTTCAGACACCAACTTAAAATCATAGTCGAGACATATTTCAGACACCAACGCTGAGATCCTCAAAATAAAAAATAATAAAATAATGGGCACTTCTTTGCCAAACATAGAAATTAACTGAAAAAAAAGAAGGAAGGAACGGTACGGTACAGTACATCCACTCGGTACCACAGTTCTTACGGGAATGGCCAATATGGTGGGTACCATAGGTAGCGACACCATTACTATTTTAAATTCAAACTACCCGCGCAAACAGCCGCCTTACGCAAAAAGGGCTCAAATGATCTCTTCGTGACTCCAGACGGACGTAATCGAAGCGAAAAAAACTCGTTACAAATTCAAGCAATTGCTCACCTCTTAGATTGGTATTGCTGCTTCCCCAGATTTCATGATGGGAATTGCTATCTAGGTCAGCAATAATGTTATTTTCCTAGATATCTCCCAGTATTGGGTGATAGTCCTAGATATTTTCCATATTGGGGTGGGGTCCTTGTCCACAAATGGGAGGTATCCCGCTAGCAAGATGATGGCGTTGCACTCATTTGAGGTTTATTTCACTGCTGCTGAGTCTCTGGAACAAAGTTGCCAAAGAGGCAACAGTTTTAGCTAATTTTTGTATAATATGCAGGCTCTAGGACTGTCTTTTATGGATACTATACTGTATCCAGGAAGTGTCAGTCCCTTGAGCTCGCCTTTTAGTAGGTAAGGTTCTTGTATACAGATAATATCTATATTCTTACCTATAATATACTGATGCTACGCAATGGTAGAGATTTATCTGGAGCAATTTCATTTTTTTTTCTTTTTTTCTATTTGCTTTCTGGTGGCAATGGTGGCAGAGTTCCACCCTCCAACCTGGCTTTCGTCAGGACTTTGGGTATAGCTCCTACTCCCGTCGCCTATCTATTCTTTAATTCATCCCTCACATATGCCCATGACGCACTAAATACGCATTATACGATACTAAAAATACGGTGTGTACTTTAATTAACTGGGATTTAAGTAGGTTAGAGTGTGAATGATTCGCACGGGTCAGCTAGTAATTTTGTTATTTCTTCAGAGAAAAAATATGAAGTATTAAAAATCCTATTTGGAAGACGTTATTTATTTATTATTTTTAATGCTAAATGTGATTTATTCTTAAATGGTACATAAGTTTTAAATTTTCATCTTTCAATTTCATCTTCATAAGTTTAAAGTAAGTTGGGAGATTATCTTTGATGATACCGTTGGGCATCATTACTTAAATAAATCTCTCAGCTCAATCGCAATTCCTCGCTGTAACGGCCCCCTTAAGTAGGGGGGAATAGGAAGCAACAGATAGGGGGGCTCTTCTGACTGATATATTGAATCCAAGAGGCAGAGTGAAGTCACGGATCAGTTCTCTTGATGCGGCAACTCATCTGCCCTTTAGCTCTTAATGAGTCCATCAGTAAGGCATGAGTGGTACGGTCGGATTATATGCTATCAAAGCTAAAGCTAATTATCCAAAACATATGACAATTGTGAACTTAACACAGAATTTTACTTTAATAGTAGGGTAATTCCACGTCTATTCAACACAGGCTTGAGCATCACCATTTCAGATTTTCTTGAAATTTGGTACATGTGTACTACTTGTATCTACTAGAACAATTGTGAAATATAACTGAGATATGCCAACCCGCTTTTGAATTATTGGTCTCTAAAGCCCTAAAAAAAAGGTCCAGAAAAAGAAAAAATCATGATTAAAAATAGCTGTAGATGTTTTCCAAATTTGACTAGGACTATGAGATTGGTGTATTATAACAGCGCATTCCATGCCGTTTCATATGATGCACAACAATGTATAGGTTGGTACTAAAGAAATTTTCTTAAAACTAAATGTAAAATTTTAATTTCAATTTTCTCAAAAAGGGAATTTTTTAAAAATTTTATTTATTTTTTCTAAATAGGTAGTATTATATCTATTGATGCAACAAAATATAAAAGTGGGATGAAAATTTCTTCATTACTAAAAAATTTGAAAACTAGTGATAAAATTATGGATAAATCTAGCTTTTTATGATTAAAAATATCCTGTAGATGTTTTCCAAATTTGACTATGACTATGAGATTGGTGTGGTTTCATATGATATACCATAATGTATAGGTATAGGCAGAATGACCTATTTTTTTAAAAAATTTAAAAAAATCCCCTTTTACAGAAAATTGACATTTAATTTTTTGTACATAATACATTTTTGTATATAATATGAAATCCCATGGAATGCGCTGTTAAACGACACAATCTCATAGTCCTAGTCCAATTTGAAAAACACCTGCAACTATTTTTATTCATAAAATACTAGGTTTATGAAATTTTATTAGTAGTTTTCAATTTTTTTAGTAATGAAGAAATTTTCATCCCACTTTTATATTTTGCTATATGAATATATATAATACTACCTATTTTTAAAAAAATATATAAATATAAAAAATATAAAAATATAAAATATATAAAAATATAAAAAAATATATTTGTACAAAGCAGACCTAGCTTCCTGCAAGCCACAATAAACTCCACAAACAGATTTACAGCAGCATGATACTATACGTAGAAGATCTGGAGCAAATGGCTTTAATTAGGTTATAGGTTGAAATAAATTCCTCTCTCTTCCACCATCACTTGCTTCCTCGAACATCCATCCCCATTCTGTAGCCAGTAAACGTAGCCTAACGATTTTTGCACTTGCAAATACACTCTCAATATATGTTGATGACATGCCTCAGTTGTCGGGGTTAATTTTGCCATATCGAAATTTGCTCTGAGATTAGTTTTTTGTCAGGTTCATGAATTTGAAATATCGAGCTTCATTTAAGTTTGCAAACCTGTTTAGTCCATACAGCTCAAGTGCGAATCTTTCCCCATTTATTAGTAATTGTTCTTTTTGTGTATTTTTCAGTTGAAATAAAGAAGCGTGATTCTTAGCTTCAGGCGAAGATTTAATTATTTCGTCACTTTTATCTTGTTTGCTGGATGTTGTATGACATCCTGTCATTGCATGGGCAAACAACAAACATTCTCTAATATCATTATGCTGCTTGATCAAAATATCAATATTATAATATTGCTCGGTCGGAAGTTTATGTTTACAGAAGTAAATATCTTGGTTTTCTGGTGCAAGAGCCACTAATAGAATTATTAAGTCTGTATCCGAACCTACTACAACAACTTTAAAGCATTCCTTCAGCTTTTCTGTAGCAATGGTTACTACATCTAAATCTGCGTCTTCTTCAAATGAGAAAATTGATATTTTTCTTTTATTCATTTCTGACGTCACTGCTCGCATTAAATTTCGTTTGTTTCCTGCATTTCCTAAACAGATATCCTTGGGTGTTGTACATTCTGTGTTTTTTTCAAAACTCATATCACAAGAATTTTTCCTTGAGGCTCTTCTACTATGTTCTTCTGCTTTTAACCGTCGGATACTGAGGATGTCTATCGAAGACCATGGTAACATTATTCTTCAGATTCTTTTGTAAATGGATTATTTTCTTGAAGCTAGGATGTAAACTTACGAATATCTAACTGATCTCTCTTCTTTCTTGAATCTTGAACTTCAACATGTTGTTCATTAAACGTTATTGATGTTCCTAAGCTCTCTTCAGTAGCTTCATGTACTTTTAAAAAATAGGGAGTTCCAAGTACCCACTTTGAAAGTGTGCTTTCTGTAATGCCTCTACCATGGGTTAAACCTCCAACGGATTTCATTGGCCTCATTAGGCATTGCTCAATTGACATATCTTCCAAAGTACCCGACCAACATTTGCCGGTAATTCTTACTGTAAAGCGACCGTTATTTTTAAACATCTCTAGGTCTCTTTTTGTTAGTTTTTTACATTTGTTGTATGTATAAGTGGGCCGATTTCGCATAAGGTAAATGTCCAGCGAAATGGAAGTAAGGAAGCATTTTAATTGTTGTTGATATGTGCAAATTCCAATCACCAGTTCGTTCGGCATAAATAAATTGAAAAATAATATCAATACATTTGAGTAAATTAATCCAAAGGTTTGAAGTTCTACTTTATAATTCAATATTTTTCAATGAATCGTTTATCATGGAACAAGATTTCAGTATCTCTGATTGTGTTGTTATGTCTTCTGGGTTCATCTCATGATTCGATACCTGAGTATGATATTTCTCTAAGATTGACATATTATCTTGAAACTGAATATTGTGTTCTTTTAGAATGTTTATTAATGCGGCTGCGCTTAGCATGTATGCTCGGATACACCGTGCATAAGAATGGCCATTAAGCATACGTTGAACCGTTGAAACTTTCTAACCCACTATCTTCCGTTATATATCCCTATGAACCCATAAACGACATCAGAAGTTGAAACCCTCCAAGCCTCAACACGATTTTCCCAATTTCACTATCACATTCTCCAGAAGCTACGATCTCGAAAGCTTTTAAAAACAAAGGCTGTTACAATACATGACTGATTTTGTTTCCTACTTTGTACCTACAGAAAACATAATGCTGTATATAAATATATATTAATATTATTTAATTTATTTTTTCTAGAAAAGAGTAATAAAATAATAACTTAAACGCCTCTCTCTATCAAAATATAATTTTTAAGTTTGATTATACTTAACTTTTTAATTGATGAATTTTAATGAATTTATGAAATTAAAAAGAATTTATGAAATGAATTTAATTATTTATTTATTTCTAAATTGATTAAGTTTATATTACTCAATAAATTATAAAATAGTGTATAATAAACTTATTAAATATAATAAAATAGAAATAAAACAGAGATAGTTGATAGGCATGCCCGCTGCCGTACGGCTGCCGTCAGCACTTTTTTGTTATACATTAGTTTTGTTGGCGTCCCTGTGGTGGGAATCGGTTTTTTTACATATCATATTAAAACTTAATTCTTGCGCTAAAAATTTTATCTGAACAATTTTTATGAATCACGATTAGGCTAAATTTTATAAAAGAAAGTTGTAACTATGAAATTTACATTTCGCGTTTGTCAAAAATTTATTTTGACAAATAACTGCAAAAGTATGGGCTTTAGGAAAAACTTCCAATACATTATTTTAAAGGTTAGCGTGTATAGAAAAATATTTCTTAAAAAATTTCTGAATTGGATTATTAATAACGGAGGTGTGAAGTAAAACCTGAACAAATGGAAAATTACAGTAAAATGTTGGTGGGGGGGGGTTAGCACAAATAGCAGGGGCGGGGACTTATGAGAAAAAGCTGCTTTTAGTAAGTACTAACAACTGGCAAAAATTCAGCTTGTCTCTAATTATTCCCGACCTTCGGTCATTTTTGGCCTTCATTGCCTGGGCTATAATGAAGAATTAGAAAAGTTCGTGAAGTTTTTTAATTTCAATGCCTGGGCTATTATACAGGGTGCGCCAGAGAAACTTACTTATTTGAGAAAAATCCCGAGCGGTGAGTTGGAGGGGTAGAACGGTGGTAGGTGGCGCATCTGGCGGGGAAATTACCCAAGTTTGTTTCCCCCTCCAGTCAGGTGCAATCATGCTCACTTTCACATTTCCGGCTGCGTCAACAAACAAAACATTCGTTATTGGATTGGTGAAAATCCGCATGAACTTCACTAGAAGCCCCTTCCTTGTGAACGAGTTACTGTCTGGTGTGCGATATCGGTAATGGGAATAATTGGTCCGTATTTTTTGAAGAAAACGGACGTGCAGTTACCGTGACTGCAGCTCGTTACAGGAACATGATCGAGGATTTTTTTCTTTTTTCTTCCAAGCCTCCAAGAAATGAACATTAGGGAAGTGTGGTTTAAACAAGATGGAGCCACAGCACGAGGCTCAATGGATTTGTTGCGACATTTCCCTGGCTGCCTCATCTCTCTCAGAGGGGATCTCCCATGGCCTGCACCAGTTTTCCAGATTTGGCTCCCAGTGATTTTTTTTTTTGGGGTTATTTGAAATCCCTGGTTTATGCCGATCGACCATGGACCAAAGCTTATGTCAAGAATAACATTTGCGACGCCATTGCCAACATACCAATTGATATGCTGCGAAGAGTGGAGACGAACTTCAGAAATCGACTTAATCAGTGTTTGCACAATGGGGGTCACCATTTAACGGATGTGATTTTCAAGACTGCAAGAAAAAAAAAACTTAGAACTTTGTATTCTAAAATAAAAAAAGAATTAAAACAATAACTGAAGTACTTTTATTTTTATTGACCTTTAAAAATTAGTAAGTTTCTCTGGCGCACCCTGTAGATCTGATCATTACAGATTTTATTGGTTTAGGTGGTGGTATCTCAACATGAAAATGAACCAAATGAATCAACAGCTTCTGTTGCACTTATTACGGCTGTAGATATTCCTCAAGGAACAACTCACAGGGATATAGCAGGTAAAAAGGATTTATATTTTATTTTCATTTATTTTATTTAGAGAGGTATCAGCGATCTTCTAGGTCATTTTCTACATCTGGTAGAAATTTAGTAATTTTGTAAACAACATGGGATTTGGGTGGCCAATGAACATTTACACAATTTAAGTCTTTCATCTTTATATATTACGACACCAGTTAATGGTTTATATATATAAATATAGGGAAAAAAAAGAAGTTTTATTTTGGTTGATGAAGGCAATGTTTAAAAAGCTGGATATATTAAATCATTATTCAGATTGAGACTTGAAAATGGCGACAAAGCCGAAAAGTTGTAGATGAAGCAATAAATGTTATTTGTGTGATTGTCCTGGTGATTGCTCCAATACTGTTAACAGCAACTATACCCATATAATAAAAATATCCCAGGAGGTTAAGGAACCAATTATTTATTGGATATAATTAATTAGTAATTTCAATTTTACTATTGGCGGTTTAGTTAGATTTTATTGAAAAGTTTTCTGCTGTTTCGTTGTCTTTTTTTAGGACCTCCTCAAAGCTCCTTTTATAATGCCTTGTTGCAGAGATTTATATTTGTTATAATTAATTAATCAATATAAACCCTGTAAAAGAGGTGAAAAATTAATATTTCCACTTAATTAACATAAAATTAATTGGAAGGGTTAATTAATAACTGTGTTTTATTATTAAGAAGGTTTATCTCCAAGGATTTAACAAGAAAACGAGCTTATGTTCTAAGATGTAACTAACAGGTTTTGATGGCCAATCTTTTTCAGATTATAACACCATATGATGTTATACTACCAAAAAAAGTTGCTTAGTTGTTAATGGCCAATAGTGTATAACTTGAAATGGCCAATAACTTGAATCTTTTATTTTTATACTATATATTATATTAAATAGTTTTTTATAACAAAAAAAATTCATGAACTATTAAAGTATAAATAAAGTTACTTACTTAAATGCTGGTTCGACAAAGAGAGAACTTCTTAGAACTTACTATGATTTATGCTCATAAATTATTAATAAAGTATTTGGTTGATTAAACTTATTGATTGACTGCTTTGGATTGATTAAACTCCTGTACCTGCTTGAAAAAGTGCTATCCTGTCCGGAGATAATTCTCTAAGTGTATTGTTCATAACTTAATTTTGGCTTGATTAATGTTGTATTCCACTCTTAATGCCTATCACATTCCTTGAAAGCTCCCAGTAAAATTGCCTGAGTGTGACCAGTAATGAAAACTTCAACTACAAAAGCAAGATTCTGGGCCAATAAATTGTAGATGATTTCCTCAGAATTTTTCCTAATGGCCCTTATCACCATTTCCAATATGATTTTGAACAGAATGTGAGACAGGGGATCTCCTTGCCTATATCCTATAGAAAGGAAACCGTTGGACTTAGTATTTTGGAATGTCCCTTTCTTTTTTTTTGTCTTTTTTTTTTTTAATTTAATTTCTTTCCCTGCTGTTCCTCCTGAGGTTTTGAGAATTAATCAAATCAGTTTTTCCAGGATGCCAGCCTTAGCCATGGCCAGATACAACTCCCATGGGCCCACACTGTTGTATGCTTGACTGTAGTCGACGAAGAATTCATGCAGATCTATTAGTACTGTAAAATTAGGTAAGAAATACCTCTAACCTTAAAATCCAAAACAACAAACTGGTCATAAATTGTTCATTACTCTGCCTGGTTGGTACATGACTAGTTAATAACTGGTAAAAAGTCCCAAGGAATCACATGACGGGATTCATTGGAGGAAGGGGAGAGGGTGGAAAAACTTTGTTTTTAAAAATTTTGTTTCAGTTTTTATTAGTAACTTGAAAACGATTCTCTTCCCACAGAAATTTGTATTTCTTTAAAAATGAAAAATCTTAAACTTCTGTGTCAAATTACTCGCTTTAAGTTAAAATCAGTTTAGTTGTTTTGCCAAGATTGAGTGTCGAAAATTGGCTATTTTCATTCTGCATCAATCTCAGATTTAATATATTGGTGTAAAATCAACTAATCTGATTCCTCTGAAGCAATGCTCAAACCAAGTACTTTGAACCATGATCTACCCAGCAAAGGAGGTCCCTTAGTGTCCACTACGTAAAATAGTAAGTTAGGAACCATTCTATCTAGTTACTCCACATCTGCAGTGACGTATCCCAAAGGAGAGGTTTTTTTTTGAAGGTATATGGTAAAAGTTTTTTTTACATGGAATGGGGTAAGGTTAGGAAATTTATCATGAAATAACTTTTTAGGTACGATAGTTCTATGACAAAAAGCCGCTGTTTGGGCAAGTTAGGTTTTAATAACAAAAACCTTTCGCTTCCCTGATGATGAAAGTATGGCCGGTGCTCAATGCTCCTAGTTTTGTTGATTAATGTAATAAACAGGTATAAATAATAAAAGATTAACATAAAAGATATTTTACATAAAGCTTACTTTTGAAATTTAGAAAAAAATAGTATAATTAACGAGAAGAACAAAATAATATGAATGAATTGAAATAAGGAAAATTCTCTGATATTTTAGAGCTTAAAAAATAATTTATTAAATACAAATAATTTATTATATACGAATGAAACTTACATGATTAAATGAAAATGAAATAATACTTATAAACTATTATAAAAACAAATGTGCTTTAATCGAATGGCCATTGTTAAACTATAGAATAAAAAATAAACAGTTAATAACTATAATACATAGATAGATAACTAAATTCAGCCATTTAATTTTAATGTTAAAAGGTAAAGTTCAATTTTTACTTTCACTTACCTATATATGAAACTAGCTGTATATCCCGGTTTCACCCGGGGAATTTCATTTTTCTAATAAACGTGAACAAATTTAAAGTGAGATCATAACGATTTTTATAACAATAAAGAATATACCCAGAGACTGGCTGAAGTTATGAAATTTTAATATGGACAGGTGTTCGCACCTAGTAAGAAAGATCCACTGAGCGAAATTTGGGGAATTTAGGACAAACGCTATGGATTTTTATTAAGAAAAAACAAACTAACAGAAATTCATCTTTAAGCTGTATAACCCGGTTTGATCGGGGAATTTCATTTTTCTAATGAAACGGTTGATTTCGTAAAAAACCATTATAAAGTGAGTTCATTAAGATTTCTATAACAATAAAGAATATCAGCTGAAGATCGGCTGAAGTTATGCAATTTTAATATGGACAGGTGTTCGCACCTGGTATGAAAGAACTACTGGCGAAATTTGGAGAATTTAGGACAAACGGTATGGATTTCTATAAAGAACAAACAAACAGCTTCTCGCAAATCGGCTTGCCTAAGCTCCTGTGGCGCAAAGCGGGCCTCGTATTCCTGGGCAGACACAGTCTCCCGCGATTCTGCCTGTCTAAGCCTCTGTTGTTCAATCCTATTTTGATGTTCGTCGAGAGTTTCAGCTGCTCGTATTTGACGTTGTTTTTTAGCTTTTGAGCTCACTACTCTTATTGAATCTCGCTTCTTAGGAGGCATTTATAAAAAATAAATTCACCATACATGTAAATAAACGTATTGTAATGTTAAAAAAAAACAAAAACATATGGTTTAAAAATCCCAGAACTCGACGCCTACCAAGGGACGGTCTTACCGGGCCTTGTTGGCCTCATCAAAATCTATAAAATGATTTTTTAGGCCGTTTTTTTCGACTCAAACGGTCGATTTCGTAAAAAAAAACCATTGTAAAGCGAGATCATGACGAATTTTTTAACAATAAAGAATATACCAAGAGATTGGCTGAAGTTAAGCAATTTTAATATGGACAGGTGTTTGCACCTGGTATCAAAGAACCACTGAGCGAAATTTGGAGAATCCATTGGTATGGATTTCTATAAAGAACAAACAAACAAACAGAATTTCAACTTTATTTATATAGATATATAGTAAGTGGAAGTATTGCGATCGTGAAAAATTTCGACTTCCGGTTTTCACGTTTTGGGGCCCCCTGAGTCCGAATAACGGTGAGTGTGTGTGTGTTTGTGTGCGCGCGCACGTGTGTGTGTGTGCGCGCGCGTGTGGGTGTGTGCGCGCGCGCTTGTGTGAACAGACTAGCTCAAAAACTATAAAGCGTGCGAACCTGAAATTGGGTATTTAGTGTATGTATAAGCCCGCGATGTGACAGCAAAAATTTCATCAAAATTGTTCAAAGGGAGGGGGTACTTTATTTAATAACTTTTGAAGTTTTTTTCGATTTTCTCAAAAATGGCTCTAACGATTTTGATTAAACATAGTATTTGATGTATCAATATGCCCGAGATATGACTGTAAAAATTTCATCAAAATTGATCAACCGGAGGGGGGACTTTACTGAATAAACTTTGTATCATTTTTACGTGTTTTTTTTTATTTCCTCAAAAACGGTTTTAACGATTTTGATCAAACTGGGTATTTGAGGTATGTATATGCTAAAGATGTGATACCCAACATTTCATCAAAATTGATCATTCGGAGGGGGGACTTTACTGAATAAATTTTGTATCATTTTCACGAGTTTTTTTCATTTACTCAAAAACGGTTTTAACGATTTTAATCAAACTGGGTATTTGATGTATGTATACGCCAGAGATGTGACACCCAACATTTCATCAATATTGGTCAAACGGAGGAGGCACTTTATTTCATATTTTTTTTTTCCAATTTTTACCTTTTTTCGATGATCTCAAAAACGGCTTTAATGATTTTTATCAAATTCGTCGAGTTTAATGAAAATTAGGTGTTCTTTAATATCAGGTAAGCTTTATCATTATTAAAATGTTCTGAGGGGGCTTAAATGGGGTAGGGGCCTTTTTTGTTTCCTACAATGTACCTTTGTTTTTGTTTATATGGAGAAATTAACTGTCTTTTGTTACGCCTAAAAATGAGAAATGGCTAAATATGAGCTATGATAAAAATAAAGAAAACATATAGAGGAGAAAAAAAGAAAAATATTAATAATATAAAGTCAACTCATAAAACTTTTTGAGCCCACGCATGCGGAGAACGCCTTTAATGACAGACCATTGTTCATGATTAAAGCCGTTCTGTTTATTTGAGAAGTGGCAATTAACAAAACGCATTAATTTCTAATCTAAGTAAGTTGGTAAGTGAAAGTTGTGTGTTGCGAGCACGCACCAGATTTTTAGAGAATGATATTTAAATTTAAAGATTAAACAAAATTTAAAGTTCAGACATTATTGAAAAAAATAATATTGGAATTTCTTTACTTTAAGGGCCTATTCACACTATCGGTTTCTCTCCCGCTCCATTCTCGCTCTGCTCCCGGTCCGCTCTCCTAATGTCTTACCATATTCACATTATATAATTTTACACCGTTCACTTTTGAAAGTTTTAAGCTATTAAAGCCAATAATAATTGAAGTTTTCTGTTTTCGGATTTTAATTAATGATTAACTTTCTCCTCAATTTTTAAAATAGTACACTCCACTATAGGGATAAAAATAGAAACCTTAAAGTAGTTGTTGCATTTCCTTCCAGAAAAGACTTTTTTCTCAATATCAATTTGTTTACATAACTGCCTGCCTAAATAGTTATTTCTTGACAATATTTTATCATAGCCCATTAGAAAAACGTGTTCATAGCCCTAGATAAACGTTTTAACTTGGGAAAAATAATTTTTCCTACTTCTTTTTCTTATTACTCAATAAACGATGCATCACACAGACAATTATACTACCTTTAAAATTATGGGCATATAATTTGGCATAGAATGATCGGCATTTTTACATTGGAAAAATGAGTTTTGGTCATTTTCCATTTTCTGCAACTCAAAATAGGCTATTCTAAAGGTAAAATGTCACAAATAAAAGTTGTAGAGCATCGTATACTGCATAAAATAAGTATGAGCTCCTTAATTATAAGAGGTGTAATCCATCATTATCGAGTTGCAAAGAAAAAAAAAACCAAACATTTCAGTTGCCTAAAACTTTTCTCAAAGGAAATTTTGTTGGAAAACTTGGTTTTCCATGTTGGTGATTTACAAGTTAAGAAAAGAAAATCTTTTACCCAACCATTTAAGTTTAGAAAATTTTCATGTGTATTGCCCCTGTTCTATGAATAAAATATATAATTAACAAACTTTTTTTCCTGCATTGCCTAGGTACCACATTGCAAGTGATTTTTCATTTGATGACAGAACTTTCATTGTTTATTGTAATCCAGTATTCCAATAAATTTACCGTTTAAAACAATGTTTCGATGACTGATCTCCCTCCTTTGTTTCTGATCATTTTCTCAATAACTAATCAAACTAATGGACTTATCAAAATGTCACCAAAGACTTACACATGGTTCAGTTGACACTGTATAAGTCCTATTTTTTATCTTGTATTTTTTTTTTTTACTTTCAGTTACTTATATATGAATTACTTATACATGGAAATTGGTTCATTATATTAAGCCTTTACATTGCAAGTTGTTGCAAGTCCCTTGTAAATAAATACTCGTCAATGGAGGAGATCGAGAGGTATCGCTGCTAATACTTGCACCGCGTCATGAGACAGATTTGTATGCCTTGGTGACTCATAGCAGAGCTAACCGCTGAATCTTCGCCAGCTTTTTTTTTGTCGGCGTGAGAGATTCCTATAGCAAGCAGGAGAGGCATCTCTCAGAATATCTAATATCACGCCATAGTAAATCGTCATAGTAGCTGGGTATCTGAGGTCATTTCAGTTTTACGCCAACAAATCAAAAACCCACTGTGTGATGCGAACCCACGACCTTGTAAATTAATTAAACTCTTAATATATAAAACTGCATTATGAAAAATAAAGGTAATCAATAAAATAAATAAATGAAGCTAATAGTCATGTTCGAAAATTGGTTTAACCCGGCCTCACCTGCTGTTTTACAACTTAATATATTTTACCTTGAAGGCTAACTTATTGGACAGGAATGGACTAGGAGGTAGTCTAAAATTTTCTAATTCTGCATGGGTTATGGTATCTCGGCCTCTACCTCATTAAACAGTAATTGAATCTAAAGAGTAAAAAAATAGATAAAATTAAGCGGAATAACAGCTCTAAGGGTAGAGACTCACTGGAAGCTCGTTGCAAAGCTGAGGATCTCAGAAAGAATAATATTTAGTTTACAGAGTCGTAAAATGTATATTTTCCTGAAATTTTTTTTAAAAAATATTAGGTTTGTTCCAACAAGCACTTGGCAACTGTTTCGCATGCGCATTAATTTACTAACAGCCCATTGTTATTAAATAAGGCGCAAGGCTCATGCAAATGTGTTTTAAGTGATTATTGAAACATACCTATTTAACGGATTTCATTTGTTCCCATAGTAACTCAATTATGTTTTTATAACTACTAAAAAGATAAATAAAATTAGAATCCATGTTATATTATATTTTGCATTGTCACATTGTCAAAGGTGAAAATAAAAACTATTTTATCAGTTCTTTAGTAAGTGTTTATCTTTGAACATATGGTATAATATAATTTAGTTTGATAAAATATTAGTTATACGATGAAATTTATATCGTATACACGAAAAAATTTTAGTTTAAAACTTTAGTCCCCTCTAGAATTCTGAATGAATAATAAGGTGGTTTTTTGGAAAGTCATTAGAGATTAAAATTCAAAAACTAATTTTCAATTCTCTACGAACCATAAAAACCCTATCTACTGATTACCATTCATGATGTATTTAAAAAAAAAAAAAAAAAAAAAAAAACAGTAAAAAAATACTTGACTTTTTTTCCTCAAAAAAAAAAAGAAAGAAATTAATCGAAAGAATAAATCGAAAATTACTGAAGACTTGCACGTTTTTGACGTGCAAAGTCTTCAATAATACAAGTACAAGTACTGAAGACTTGAAATGACTTACACGTTTTTAAATAATTATAATACTCAATATCTTATGGAGAATAAGAAACAATAGTTGATTAATGTGGATAAAGCTATTTTCTGTAAATTTTCTTAATTGCATTTACACAATTATCAAAATACATCGGTTTCTACTCCAAGTAGGTTGGTAAATGAACCATTCTATCTAGTTATTCCACATCCCTAGTGATGTATCCCACAGGAGAGGTTTTTTCTTGAAGTTGTGTTATAAAATTTTTTTGTATATGGAATTGGGGTTTGGTTAGGAAATTTATCATGAAATAAGTTTTAGGTACGATAGTACTATGACAAACAGTATCAATATCTAAACAAATATTTTGAGAATTTGGCTTAAGGTCAATTTGTGCTCACCCAAGGTTCCTTCCACCATTTTGTAAAGATATCCTTCCTCAGAATCTTCCTGAACGAAACAAACTTATCCTTCGGACAAACTCTTTGCAAATGCCCCTTAATTTGCCAGGTTCTACATTTATAGTCCTTGTTTCGACATTTATTTCTATCTTGCCACATTGCACCATGGATGGTACTAGATTTGTTTAAACCTACCTGTTGAACAGATGTTTTCTGAAAGTTTAAATAGGCTCTTTCTTGATTTGTGGACCACCTAGGTAAATCCTGCTGAAGTCATAATATGTAGAAGAGGCTTCTTTTCTCCTGACAAAATCCTGACCAAATCATCCCACAAACCTTTTTCTATATCTTCTTCGAACATATGGTTTCTTATGGGCCCCTTTATTCATACCTATAACAAAATGATCAAGCGGATTACCTTCAAGTCGAGCTCCAAAGAATAGTTTGCCGCCAAAGACGGAAGTCTAGATATCCAATTATTAACTGATTCAGTAGGAGCTTTCATGGCCCATTAAAACTTAATCTTGCTGCAAAAACTGACTTGGTACCCAAAAAATGTGAATTAAATAATTTTATCAATTCAGTGTGTATTTTTCTTCAGATTTTTTGAGGTCCACTAAGTTCGAAATCAATTTCTATGCTGAATCATCAAAAGAATTTATCATTGAAGCTCTCTTTCTATCATCATTCTTGATTCTGTAACAATGAAAAAAATTTCCATACGAGACTTACCGATGTCCCAATCTTAATCAACAGAAAACTCTCTCAGAGTTCCGACTAAACTGGAGGTTTCTTTTTCTCCTATCTTATCTTCACTTATTCAGTCTGGCTCTAGCCTTTTAACAGTGCAGACCTGTATATATTTTTTATTCACACTTCTGATTTCTTTCTTAATTTCTGTTTCTTTGCATCGTTAAAATAGTTTTTCTCTAATATTTTCATAAACTAACAGAGCCATTGTTATTTAAAGCTTAAAATCACATAAGCAGCATTTTAAGTTAAACTTTAAAAAATTTAAACTTTTTTAAAACTTTAAATTTAAATTTTAAATTTTAAAAATTTTAAGTTCTTCATATCAGACAGTACAGTGGAGATATAAGGACAGTACTTAACCCCACCATTGCTACCGCTCTCCACCACTTCTATCACTATGGCCGCGTTTAATCCTGTAACAGGCAACTGATTGCTGTCCCGTCATTGTAATTGAATGCATAAGGGTATAAGTGCCTTAGAAATTTTTCCAGAAATAATATGACTTACTGCCCATGAGATTGAACTACGTTCGGCGCTTGTACCCATGCCATCTTTCATATGTTCAATGAACTACTTCCTAACAACAAAAAATTACTTAAACCCATTTCTGAAGAATGGCTTTGACACATTTAGCGATTTGGCAAAAAAAAAACTTTCATTTTTTTTTGCACTTAACCCTTCTGCATTTTCACCCTTCAATTAATAAGAAGGAGGATGTTGAGGCCTTTGACTGATTAAAGTGGCCATACCTCATAGTTACCAGTTACCTCCTATATTGTAAAGTTTCTTTGTAAGAAATGTAAACAAAGTGCATTTTAAACAAGTTTTTTTATTATTTTGAAAGACAAGTTTAATATAAACTAAGGGTTGGATTTGACAAATTAGCACTCATTGATTTATTTTATAATTAAACATTAATAATACCTTTGTCCTTGTTTTTATTTACTTTTATAACTCAACTCTCATCGTAGGTCAACTCTGATTTGTTTGAAACACACTCACACTCCCGCATACCAATTATCTTCTCTTTGCCAATCTAAATTCTTTTTTACTTTACTTCCTGAAATTGTAGCTTCAATTACTCTTCACTTTTCGCAATTGTCCTTAGCCATCTAGCTCCATCCTCTCCGGCTCGTTACCTCTCTAAACCCACGCTCTTCACATGCTTTCCCCTCCTGATATATTCCTACGCTGCACCTGATTGGTTGCTGCTGAGAGAAATAGTTTTCCTCCTAAAAACTGTTGCTGGATTCCTTTGGACTTATTACCAGTTGTTATAGGAAGGGTAATGAACAATTTCTGACAATTTTCAGTTTTTTTTTTTTTTTTTTTATGTTCTGGTTAGAGATATTTTTTACCTAATTCTTTTGTAGTATATGGATTGAAGTGAAGTATAGGACAGTCTTGAGTTCATTCTCTTAATCTTCTGTACTCGCATGAACACTAACCAGGCAAAAATTGAAGAACTTTCCTCTGATTCTGAAAGTACAGATTCTCTAATTGTTAATCAGATTTCTAATTTTTTTCCTCACTAAACATCCAGTATCTAATTAGTTTCCCTAATGCCCACTGTTAATGAGAATGTAGTCAGTCCTTTAGCTCCCTCAGTCATCATCCTTTTATCTAATTTCATGCATTGCTGCTAGCTCTATCCTGTACTTTGCCAGCGGATTTTCCAAAATCCTGCTTTATATGTCCCTCTATAGTAATTTATTGATTAAACTTACCCTTTTTTTAATTTTTGAGGGAAAAAAATATAATTTTTTTTTTTTTTTTTTTATAAATTTGAGCTTAAAAAAAAGTTAATTAAGGCACTGCATTTATGATATAAAACAAAAATCTTATTATAATGTCTTAATAATAATTGATTGATTAAAGTTTTGCAACATCCCGATTTACTTTTGTTGTAATATCAAATTTATAAGAAATTCATAAGAACTTTTTTCTACTTTAGGATTAAAGTTTATATTTCATCATGTTTCCTTATCAATCTTAGAGAACCTTTCAGAGTTCTATTGAACATTCCTTGGTCCCAATTCCAATTTATATTTTCAGATTTTTTGTGACTTCGCCCCTTTAGACTTATCTTGAACTTACATTAAAAAAGTTAGTTTGCTTTACTTAAAATAATTTGTTAGCTAAATATAAAAGAGAAGCTATGTTATTACTTTAATAATAATTTTTATTTCCAGTTGATGCTACTAGTGATCTTGCAGCTGGAGTGGAAGTTGAAGATGAAAATGTAAAAGTTAAATTTGAAACTCTGAGGGCTATTGATCAGACTGAACACATGGAAATGGAGCAACATATGCCTGATCATGTAAATTATGCCTTTTTAATTTGGATCTACCATTGTTGATTTAATCACATTTTATAAAAGTTAAATCAAAGAAGCTTTCTTCAAAGTTAAAAAAAAAAAAAAATAAAGCAATTGCCGACCTATAAATATGGATTATACCACATCTTTACTTGTTTGGCTTCAATTACTTTTGCTTTTCTGTGGCTTTAAATTTTCAGGATCTCATGCAAAAATCAGTATCTAGTGCGTGCGTGCGTGCGTGCGTGTGTGTGTGTGAGAGCGTGCGTGAGCATGTGTTTGAATTTGTATGAGTGTGTGTGTTTGCGTGTTCTTCACGAATCTGAAATTAGACATTTAATATATGTATATGCCTGCGAAGTCACAGCAAGTGGCAACAAAATAAAAACAGGCGGCACTTTATTTCATAAATTTTTTCTCATTTTTAAATTTTTTTTTTTTTGATTTTCTCAAGAACGGCTCTAATGATTGAACTCTTCATGTTTAATGAGAATCAAGTATTCCCTAATATCAGGTAGGTTTTATCATCCTAAAAGTGTTTTGAGGGGGCTTAAATGGTGAAGAAAAAATTTTGATTTCCCTATAAAGGACCTTTGATTATGTTTATATGGAAAAATTAAGTGTCTCACATTTCACCTTTAAATAAGAAATGGATTAATATTAAATATGGAAAAATTGAATAATCTGATACTTGAGAAAAAAAGCCAAAAATTCATAAAACACATTAAATCCACACTTGCGCAGTATGACTATAAGGTAATAAGGGGAAAATAAAAGAGGAAAGGGGAAAAAAGGAGAAATACAGAAAAAAAAATTGTTGAGGAAAAAAAAAAATTAAAAAAATTATATCATATGTGAATATGCATGCAAGTTAAAATGTATAGCATTTTATAGCAACCCGATGTATTCGAGCAGCATTGTTTTATTTTTCTATAAAAAAAAATAAAGCATTTATATCTCTAAATAAACGTTTTCATTTTAATTAGTGATAATATGGGAATATAAGCATAATACCCTAGGTGTCTGATAATATAATTCTCAATTAGTTGTTGAAAACTTTGTTTACTCAACATGGAAACAAATAATTACCTTATGTTCCAAAACAACTAGACAACTCTTCACCATGAACAGAATGCCTCTACTTATTAACAATTATTATTATTATTATAACAATTAAAGGCATACTGCGCAAGTGTGGGTTCAATGTGTTTTATGAATTTTCGGCTTTCTTTTTTAAGTATCAGATTATTCAATTTTTCCATATTTAATATTAATCCATTTCTTATTTATAGGTAAAATGTGAGACACTTAATTTCTCCATATAAACAAAATCAAAGGTCCTTTATAGGGAAATCAAAATTTTTTCTTCACCATTTAAGCCCCCTCAAAACACTTTTAGGATGATAAAACCTACCTGATATTAAAGAATACTTGATTCTTCAAATTAAATTTTTTTTTTTCTTCAATTTTCTTCATTTTATATTAAAATTGATAAAATTTTGATCTTGAGAAAATCGAAAAAAAAAAAAAATTAAAAATGAGAAAATTATTAAATAAAGTGCCGCCTGTTTTGTTTTTGTTGCCACTTGCTGTGAATTTGCGGGCATATACATACATTAAATACCCGATTTCATTTCTCCCTGAAGAAGACCCACATTGTTCGGTTTAACCCTCCGGCAGGCACTTTGCGGCATTTGGACCACAATCTAAACATTTATCAAAATATTAGGAATACTAATTGAATCAATGAGCTGAGGGTTCCAGGTATTTGTAGACCGACATGTTCTGGCAGGATTAGATGGCCGTGCCCGCCGTATTCCGGTGTACTTCATTAGTTATATTGCCTTATTTATAGTAGGTCTGTAAAAGCGGTCCAAACACCGCGACGCGCCCTTTCGTGTTACAAATTCAGACAATCTCTGCTGAATTATTTTATCGTTTTCTGCGCTTTCTTCACAAATTAAAATGTAAGTATTTTGGTTTTTATGTTGTCTACTATATTTTGAATTATTTTTAAATATACTATTATTTTTAGTCTTGTTTTAATGAAATGTAGCTGTGTATTTGATTATTTTCCTTTAAAACTTTGACCCATACCTCTATGCCTATGTTTATAATTAAAATACTCTCTACTATAATTAAAATTTAGATCGGAATGTTGGCAGAAATAAAATATGTGATTCATATATATTAGTTCTATTTTTATTTAAACACCCCCAACCATTTCCTCTTCATTAAAACAATGGTCAGTCAACCATAATCCACCATTATTCCTATGTTCATGCGGTCCAAACACCGCAGCCCGCCCGCTGAAGTAACTCAACTAGGCGCGCTCGCCGGAGGGTTAAATGTCAGCAACAAATAGAATAGTTACATGTTTTTTGTAGATTTTCGACAGCCACCCCACACTATCTTTTCTTTATAAAAGCTTGAGGTTTAAAAAAGCAGGTATTTCAATTGTTCATCCCATTTATTTTAGTTTTAGATTGCTTAATTATATACTTTTATTTTTCGTTGAAATCATGCATTGTTTGTGACATTTCTATATAAAATCCCGGTCAAAAGTATCGCAACACCTAGATATTCTTAATTTAATTGAAAAATTTGGTCTCGGGATCATGGCCAATTATAAAAACAAAATAGAAGAAGAAAACAAGGTTTATTAATTAAATTAGGCCAATAAAAAAGTATTTTTCACTAAAAAATAAACTAAACACCTATTTAAATCAAATTAGAACTATTGAAGTAAATAAACCTTAGATTTATGCAGATTGTTCTTAATAAGCCGTGTTTCCTCCTCTAGCTCTGATTACATGCTTCTGATGAGGTCTTGAATCGCTTCTTTTAAAGAAGAAAAGAAAGAAAGAAAGAAAGAAAAGAAAGAAAGTATTTTTATTCTGGGACATCTTGTCCCCTAAGAATAACAATATATGTACAGATACAGAGCTCTTTGTCTGGCTAGTTTAGAACAAGGTTGGTATAGAAACTAAAGAACTAAAATAAAATAAAAGCAAGCCTCTTAAATAAAACAAACAGCAAAAAAGGTATGAGAATATAACTTGACTGGTTTCCAACCATTTGAACGTAAAACAATAAAAGAAAAACAGAATTTTATATCCACAAACACAGAAAAGTATTATAAATTATAACAGATTTCACTATTTTACATAGTTGCGGTAGTTTGAAGATTAAGGAGATGGAGAAATAATTGGGCTTTGAAAGAAGTGAGGGATGAATTTTTACGGATGGAAACGGGTAAGGAGTTCCAAAAGGAGGCACTACGGATGATAAATGATTTTGTAAAGGAGGCAGTTCGGTAGGAAGGGATGTATAGGTTTAAGGTTTGGGATCTGGTATTTAGAGAATGTATGGAGGAACAGGGTTTAAATAAATTCAGAATATACGGAGGCTTCTTAATTCTGAACGTTCGGAAGAGATATACACCAAGGAAATATTGCTGCCGAAAAACTGGGTAGAGCCACTTCAATTCTGTATAGCAGCTTGAGACGTGGGAGCGCCTGGGAACACCGAAGATGAATCTAATGAAGCAATTCATCAGCCTCTTCAACCTCGTCTCGTGTAAGCCAGACAGTCCCCCGTATACAAGGCAACCATAATCGAAATGAGATAATATAAGAGAGGAAACAAGGAGCTGACGGGTTTTAGAGGACATGCTATCACGGGATCTTCGGAACTGTTTGAGGATAGCGATGGATTTTCTGGTGATTTGGGAAATATGGTTACTCCACGACAAGTGCTGGTCAAAGATCACTCCGAGATTTCTGACATAGGAATGGAAATGGATAGGTTGGCCTTTGAGGTAGAGTAAGGGGTAATAAGGAAGGGAATTAATGAGATACTTGGAACCAATCAGGATGGCCTTGGTTTTTTCTCCATTCAATCTCAGTTCATTGTTTTCTGCCCAGGCGTTTATGCTATCTATGTCTTCCTGCAATTTTTGGATTGCCTCTAGCATCTCGGTAGGACGGAAGGATAGGTAAATTTGGAGGTCATCAGCGTATAAGTGGTGTTGTGAGTGGTTGATGGAATCTGGTAGATCATTAATGTAAACAGAGAAGAGTGTTGGTGAAAGCGAAGACCCCTGTGGAACGCCTCGTGTTAGTAAAAGTGAGCTTCTTGTGGAATTTGCGCGCATTCCTCCAGAACTGCTGTTTCCAGCCCTGCCAAAGTTGTGGGTGCAGGATTTTGGGCCATACTCTACTAGTGTGTCCCACAGATGCTCTATACAATTTAAATCAGGGGTCATTGCAAGCCATTGAAGTTTTTCGATTTCAGCGTAATCGAGATAGACTGTGACACAGCTCGCAGTGTGGTGCCTTGCATTGTCGTGGATAAACAGTGCATCTGGGCCAGTGAAATGCATGAAAGCCATGCCATGCCATGTTCTTGAATGATTTCCTCCACATACCCGGGGCCAGTCAGAGCCACACCACGCACCACGACAAGCTCTGTATGAGCTCCCCAAGAGATATGCTTCCCCAGAACATTATGGAGCCTCCTACATATGACATACGGGGACTGATGCAGCATTGGCTGAACCGTTCCTGAGGCCTTCTCCACACTCTGCCACGACCATCTGGACTATGGAGAGAGACTCTCGTTTCTTCAGTGAAGATTACATGCTTCCAATCATCTGTGATCAAATTCACATGTTCTCGTGCAAAGGGAAGCCTCGCCATAAGATGTTGCCTGATGAGCCGCGGGCCTTCTCTAGATAAGGCCAACTTCATTAAGCCTCCTCCCAACAGTTCGCCTTAATATGCATAAGTTACGCACCTGAAGGAGTAGATTTTGGAGCTCTGGATTCGTCGATTACCGTCTCTGAAGTGCTCGAACCTTCTGAAAAAAGATCTTCGTTTGTCCCTAATCCTTTCATAAGATTCCTAGATGATCCTAATGCTTATCATTCTCCCTGTAATGGAATTAGGAGAGACACTCCCCATTTTATTTTTAATAGCAGAAATTTTTAGGTGTTGCGATACTTTTGACCGGGAATGTATATTTCTGATAACTTATGGGATGTAGCTCCACCAGGTAAAGGTAAGAGTCAGAAAAGTGTGTTTTTATTCAATTCATGAAATAATCTAACTTAAATTTTAGGGAGTTCAATCAGTAGGAGAAGAGGGCATGCATACTATGATGATAACACCTGAATTACTTGGTCTCATCCCATCATCACAATCTGGTAAATTACACTATAGTCTCTTTTACATTATTTTTACAAAGTGATGTTTTAATTTCTATCATATAAATTCCTTATATTCTCTATGTTTTAAACAATTATACCAGATATTATTAATAACATTGGGATAGAATAATGTTATAATTGGATACCAAATCAGTCATAAGAGTGATTTATATTATTTCACGATATACAGGGTGTCCCCAAACCAAATGGCCAAACTTCAGGGATCGATAGAGGATTGAAAAACTAAGAAAAAAGTCCTCTGGCATATGCCTCGTTTTCGAGAAAATCACAAAAAACTAAAAATAGTTGTGCAAAAAGTGTATTTTAATTTTTTTTTTTCAATAATGTATTTAAATTACAAAACTATACTGGCTTTTTGAGTAAGCTTAATTTCTTAATTTGCAAGGAGTAAATTTAGAAAAGATGAATATTCTCACGCTTTCGTTATCAATAAAACATTAGGTTGAGTGTTTAAACTTAAAAAGAAAGGATTAAAATGTTAGCCATTATAGTATCATTTTAATCCTTTTTTGGGGGAATCCAGCCTCGCATTCTCACATTAGTGGTGTTGCTAATAGTGTTTAGTGAAGTCAACAAATATGGCTAGATTTACCAAGGCTGAATATGCGGACATAGTCTACGTCTACGGATTGTGATGGCAATGCACGTCAGGCAGTTCGGGAATATTGTAGACGGTTTCCTGACCGAGAAACCCCACATAGAGGTGTTTTTACCAGCACTTTCAGAATGCTTCGAGAGATTGGGTCCTGCTCATGTAATCGGGTTAGAAACCATATGCAGGCTCCGATGGAAGCCGATCTGAGGCGGATGGAGAGGATAATGTGGCACTTTAATACCAACCCTGGTACAACCCTGCACATTACGGAAGGGCCATGCGAGACTGGTTGGACATCAACTACCCAGGTCGCTGGATAGGACGGGGTGGGCCGGTGCCTTGGCCTCCACGGTCTCCGGACCTCACGCCACTAGATTTCTTCGTCTGGGGATACGTGAAAGAAAATGTGTACATAGAGCTTGTCTGCACAAGGGATGATCTCATCGAGCACATCAGAATGGTTTGCAACCAGCTTACCGCAGAACAATGTTTAGATGCAGTGCGATCCGTGAGTACGCGATGTGATGCGTGTATTGCTGCGAGAGGCCAGCACTTCGAACAACATTTAGGTTGACGCTGCCGACAAAATAAACTAGGTAATTTTAGAGAAGGTAAAACCTTCAAAATTTTCGGTTTTTTAGTTTTATTTTTTTCTTACTAAGGTAGTCCCATATAAAAACTGAAACATTTATGTTTTCCTAGTAAGAATATTTAATTATTTTATTATTTCCTAAATTAAGAAGCAAATGTGTATTTTTTTTAGATTAATATTTAGTCCATTCTCTTTGCAACAATCCTTAAAAACTTTGGTTGCATTTAAAAGTAGGTCAGATAATAGTCTTTGATATTTGCCTGGAACCAGGATTGCAATATTGACTGCGTATCCCTGTGTATAGAAGCCTGCATTGTTTAGTCTGCTTAGCAGTGAGTCTACCTTTAGGCACCACAGTAAGGATAAGATCACACCACCTTGTGGGCATCCTCCTTTAAGTTTTATTCACAGTGCTATTCACAGTTTGGTGTGTCCCATTTCTGATTGTATAGCTCTTCACCCCAGCATCCTTTCTATCCCTCTGGAGAAGATTTTGTCTATATTTCATTTCCTTATAGTGTCCTTTATGATGTTTTGTCGAAGGCCCTTTGGATATCAACAAAGTTGCCCACTGTTATTTATTTTTTTGTTTATGGATTTTTCTATCCTTGAGACCAGGATGTGCAGTGCTATTTCGCAGGATTTACCTGCTTGGTATGCATATTGCTTGCTATGTATCGGGCTTACTTCCGATATCTGCTTTCTAGGCTTATGGGTCTAAAGGATCTTGGTTCTTCGTATGATCCTTTGCCTGGTTATGCTATATAACGCATTTTGGATAATATCTATTCAGTGGGAATGTATCACATTGTTAAGCTACCTCTTAACAGTTTTAAGAGGTGAGGTCTTATGATATTCAGCCCTTTTTGTATTAGTGCTGGAAATATGCCATCCGTGCACCAGCAGATTTGAACAGTCTCATGGAGTTGACATCCCATTCCAGAGCATTGCTGGTCTGGTGACTATGTGCTTTGCATATCTCCACGAAATTTCATCATTGGTTGGTACTGAATATGTAGAATGTATCATTGGTTGGTACAGAATATGAGGATTAATTGGTGATGGTACTACTTATTTCACAGTTGGGAAACTGGGTCCTTGCCATGGCTTCAAATGTTCCCACTTTGTGGTAAATTCCCCTTCCACTTTCAGCATTCCCAGCGTTTCCTGTTCTGTTTTATTTAGTATTTTTTTTTTTTTTTTTCTGCTTCTGAGCTGAAATTCTTCCATGCCTCTCTTTTAGCTCTTCTGAATGATTTGTGATATTTAGTTAAAGGTAAGAGCTTCTTTGTAAATATCCCATCTATCAGAGTTCTTGGCAGTATTGAACAGTCTTCTCTTTTCTGTTATTTGCTGTTTTAAAGTTAGAACCTTGTTAAACCAAGCAACCTATTTGTTGTAATTTGTACTATTTGTACCTATTTATTTGTAATTTCTTTTTCTAATGATAAGTTATATGTAAATGTCTATTTGTACAGATTTAATGGAAATATATTTTTCTATATCTTAATTAATTAATTTATGGATCTTGTTTGCTTGATATAATAGCTTAATTGTTTGTTAATTTTAATAACCTTAGTCAAACAATAGTTTATTTACCATGCAACATTTAAAGCTTGATTTGATCATAGAAGGAAGTGATGCAGGCAGTATCACCAAAGGCTCTGCAAGCACTGTAGGGAGTGGAGGTAAATCTTGGAGACAAGAGGACATGGAAGCTGCTCTTGAAGCTCTTAGGTCAGGGTCTATGTCATTAAGTAGGGCTTCTGCTATATATAGTATACCATCTACTACTTTATGGCAGAGGGCTCACAGGTAAAACTGTTCTTTTTCATTAATATTTATTTTTCAAATTTTCAATTTCCTTTTTTATTTCGTTTTCGGATCATCTCTATCAATGTTGTCAGTTTCATGGAGAAATATTGCTTTCTAACTGAAAATATTGATTGATATTCATTTCAATGGTTCACAGTAGTGTGTGCACGTAAAAGATTAGCAGAAAAGTATGTTTTATCATAGTGGGAATAGTGTGATGGGAATTAAATGTTGAATGAAAAGTTTATTCCAATCAATTACCTTAAAAATTTTGTTTATTTGGAGTCTGTTTTCAACTGTCTCTCATTATTGCTAGTCACGAAAATGGCCAGTTATAAAATAAGAAAGAATTTAATAATTGAATAAAGGGAAAGAAAAATATTTTCCCAGATTGAAAACAAATTTCTGGTAATAAGATTAGTAATGTAATATATCACTGGTGTTTGGGCAAAAGGGGTTAAGTGTTGGAATATGAAGTTTACAGAACGATTTTTCAAAGTTTTGAAAAATCATTTTAAATCCTATCTATGGATTTCTTTATTCATGAATCACTATATTATCTCATAAGAGACTAAACATTATAGCGAAATACAAATTTAAACAAAATATTACTTATTTATTTATTTTAAGTGCATTTAAGCCCTTAGTATCTAATATTTTTGTCTCTTATGACCTTCTGATCATTACTCATGCCTTTTGTACTTAATAATAATCAACCTAATTCCTTTTTACCAAGGATATGAGAAATGGACCTTGCCCTAAGGGTGTCAAAAAGTTTGGAAAAATCAAAAATATTTTATTTATGTTAAAATTATGATTTTATATAAAAACGTGTTAACACTAAAAATACATAATAAATTATAAAAATGATGAAAAATCAATCTAATGGTACATTATTAGTTTAAAAAAAAACATTTTATAAAAAAAAATTAAACCGACTTCGAAAACTAGGAACAGTAAAAATAAATGCACTAAAAAGTATGAAATAATTACCTTCTGATTTTTATGAATACACGGCAAAATCGAATATGGTATAAAAAGTGGGAAAATGCAATAAAACGAAAAAAAAATATTTTGATTTGTACGATTACACATTAACTCTTAATAAAAAGTATTAAGTTGAAATATTTAATGCCATGTTTAATACATCACAATCTTTTCGGAGGCGGCGCAAAATAGAAAATCGATAGATTTTTCATAATGTTTAGTGTTAACAATTTTAAATTTTGCACCGCCTCCAAAAAGATTGTGATGTATTAAACATGGCATTAAATATTTCAACTTAATACTTTTTATTAAGAGTTAATGTGTAATCGTACAAATCAAAATATTTTTTTTTCGTTTTATTGCATTTTCCCGCTTTTTATACCATATTCGATTTTGCCGTGTATTCATAAAAATCAGAAGGTAATTATTTCATACTTTTTAGTGGATTTATTTTTACTGTTTCCTAGTTTTCGAAGTCGATTTAATTTTTTTTTATAAAATGTTTTTTATTTCACACTTTTTAGTGGCGGGAGATAATTTATAGAAAGCAATAAGTTAATATCTAATAAAAATCGAAGTTTTTTTTTATACAGATTTTAAGTGTATTTTGTACTGGTTTCTGGTTTTCGTAGTCGTTTTTTTTTTTTTTTTTTAATGGGTACCCCTCTTTGGACACTACAGGAGAGTTAGGTTCATTGGTTGGTTGTTCTATCTATGGTGGGAAGGATTCCGTGGGTCCGTCGAGACATAAAAGTCAACCCGGGCTTTTATATTATAATTATATTAGAGTCACCACCTTTTCAATTTTATGAATACGCGCGGAAAATCAAGTGCTGGGCGTGCATTACACTCCTTTCAACACCCTGCCTACTTTGATTAGAAACGGACTTTTTTGTAAAAGACCAATGTTTCATTGGGACGACACATAAAACTTAAAACTTTTTTTCACAATTACAATAATTTCCTTTGCTGAATTTTTTGTCAGATTAGATTAGATTGTTAGATTTGGGGCGATCAACAACGCGGTTATTACGCCCTTCCATTACTCTATAATATTATAGCAAATTGCACTCCTATCCTTTTTAATATTTACTGTTTATTAATATGTTATAATAGTATTTTAATTTTTAATGAATTATATTTTTTCAAATATGAGGATCTCTTTTAGGAGTTTTATTATGTTATCCGCAGCTTTGGTAGAATCATTCAATGCCTCTGAAGTGTTACGTGGAATATTAAGTTTTATAAATTGTTCTTCGTATCTGCTACAGTCTTCTATAATATGTTTTATCGAAAGGGGTGTTTTGCAGGTTTTGCATCTTGGTTGAGCTTCTTTTGTTATGAGGTGAACATGGGTGAGGTTCGTATGTCCTATCCGAAGCCTTGTCAGTACTACCTCTTCTCTTCGGTTCCCTCGAAGGGAGCTAATCCAGTTTCTAGTTGTAGGCTTAATGGATTTAAGCTTATTAGAGAGAGGGACTTCAGACCACATGGATTGCCAATAACTCTTTATTCTCTTTTTGAGCCAAGTTCTTATATCATTCGCTTCATATATATGCAGTGCTGGGCCAGTCATAATTGCTGCTTCCTTTGCTGCCCTGTCTGCTACTTCATTGCCTGAAATTCCTGTGTGAGATGGCACCCATAGAAAGTTTACCGATTTGTTAAGATCCGATAGAATATCGAGATAATTAAGGATTTTGTTGATTATCTGGCCTTCTCTTTTGCGTTTTTGAATTGCTTTTATGGCTGATAATGAATCTGAACATATTAAAATTTTATTTGCATTGCTGTCAATAGCCAGATAAAGAGCAGATGCAATCGCCTGTAATTATGCGGAAAATATTGATACGAAAGGAGGTAGTTTGTATTTTTTTATTGTATTTGTTTGGACTACAGCGTAGCCAACATAGTCATTGCTTTTTGAACCGTCTGTATAGATAATTTCATAATTTTTGTATTTATCCTTGATAAAGGAATCAATGCTCAATGTAGGTGGGTGGGTATTTCTTAACGAGAGGTCTATTTTTGGTGGAGGGTTTGTCCAAATCGGCTTATGCAAGTCATAGTCCGCTACATCTATGGATATACTATGGATTTCACTAATTATTTCTCTGAATCTGATTGCTAATGGAGAAGAGTTTCTGGGTTTCGAGTTATATAACTGCATATGCTGGGGATGGAAAATGTGGTTGTATGCAGGATTGTTAGGCTGGAGTTTTATTTTTGCAAGATATGAGGAGATCAGCTCCTGACGACGGAAAACAAGAGGTGGAACAGAGGCTTCTACGCAAAGGCTAATTATAGGACTGGTACGAAATGCCCCAGTGGCAAGTCTTATGCCCGTATGATGGACAGTATCCAGGAGTTGCAGGTGATTCGTTTTCGCTGATGAATAAACAGCACAGCCGTAATCGATCTTAGATCGGACGAGGCTTGTATACACCATAAGCATGCTTTTGCGATCGACACCCCAGGATGTCTTAGCGAGGACCTTCATTAATCTAAGCCGGCTGGAACATTGCTCGCGTATATGTCTGATGTGGCTCAACCAAGAGAGTTTCCTGTCTAAAACCAGACCAAGAAATTTAACTTCTTCTGTAAATCTCAATCGCTCACCGTACATATAAACCTCTGGACATTCGGTTGGATTTCTTTTCCTAGAGAACATAAGGCATTTGGTCTTACGAGTTGAGAAGCGGAGGTTATTATTATCTGCCCAGCTTTGTAAGTTGTTGATGACATTCCAAAGAATCCTCTTCATCCAGTTACTGTTTCTGAATCGTAGTGGAATGGTAAGATCATCGACAAACAGAAATGCTTTTATTGGCCGGGGAATTACATTGACTATTGAATTAATGCCTATTGCAAATAGTGTGCAGCTTAGTACACTTCCTTGTGGTATGCCGTTTGCTGTTGTCTTGGAAGCAGAGATGTATCGTCCTATTCTTACTCTTATGTACCTCAGTTGAAGGAAGCTTTTCAGAAAGTTGATTAGGTGTCCACGAAAACCCCATGAATACATGTTTTGTAGAATGACATTCCTATTGATGGTGTCATACGCTTTTTCTAAATCAAAGAAGACTCCAACTGCCTCTTTTTGTTGTTTAGCACTTCAGCCTCCATAGTTATTAACTCATCTATTGTAGATCTGCCTTTGCGGAAGCCGCATTGGATATCCGTTAGTATGTTGCATTTTTCCAATATCCAAACGAGTCTTTTATTTATGATTTTTTCTAGCAGTTTTGAGAGACAACTAGTTAATGAAATGGGTCTGTAGCTATTTATTATGTGTTTGTCATTACCAGGTTTTAAAACTGGTATGATAATTGACTCTCTCCAAGATATGGGATAATACGAGACTTCCCAAATTCTATTATATATGGATAATAGAGCGCTTTTTGGTGTTGATGGCAGATTTTTAATCATTAAATTGTGGATATCGTCCTTGCCTGGGGCTGAAGGTTTTAATTCGTCAATAGCCGACTGGAGCTCCCAAGAGGTGAATGGGCGATTGTATTGCTGCTGGAGATGTTCTACATGGCCAGAGTTTCCATTACTTTCCTGAACATCGCTTTCATCCTGGTGAGGTATTGTTTGGTGGTTGGAAATACTTGCATAATGATTCACAAAAGCTTCGGCTATTGTTTGTGTGTCAGTAACCATGTTTCCTTGCAGATTAATTACGGGTGTTTCAGGATTAAACTTGCCTGCAATGCTATGGATTTTCTGCCAGATCTTCTTGATAGGAGTATGGACATTTATGGACTCGACATACGAGATCCAAGATCTCTTCTTTTTAGTTTTAATAATGTTTCGAGAGATAGCTTTTTCTTTTTTATAATTTATGAGATTTTCGGTTGTGGGGTTTCGCTGAAAGAGTTTTAGTGCTTTATTTTTTACTTTCAGAGCTTTTCGACAGTCTTCATCAAACCAGGGAGCGTGATTAGGTCTAGGGAGGCCTTTCGATTTTGGTATGCTATTAATGGCAGAGTCTATTATTTTTGAAGTGAGAAACCCTATTGCTTCGTCTATATCGTCTGGCAAGTCTTGGGATTTTAACTTTATAGTGCTTTTAAAGACTTCCCAATTTGCTTTTTCTACAATCCATCGTGGGTGGCTGATCAATTTGGGTAATTCATGATTAAAATTTAATTTTATGGGGAAGTGGTCGCTTCCATATTGGTTTTGGCATACTTCCCACGACAAATGATTTTCTAGTGCAGGTGAGGAGATGGCTAAGTCAATAGCCGAAAGTGATCCAGTTCTCGGGCATAGGTGAGTCATATCTCCAGTGTTAAGAACTAAAGCATCAGTAGCATCTATGACCCTTCGGATAACATTTCCTCTTGGATTGCTTAGCTCGTTGAGACTCCAGGAGCTGTGGGATCCATTCATATCCCCAACAATAATATATGGGCATGGAAGTCTATTAATAAGTTGTAGTAGCGCAATTTCGTTTATGGGTTCAGTAGGAGGTAAGTATATTTTGCATATGGTAACCGAAAAGGATAGTTTGACTTGTGTAATTACAGCTTGCAGTGGGGTGTCTATGTGTAGTTCTCGAGCGAAGAGGTGCCTCCTAACTGCTGTAGCGACTCCTCCATGAGCCCTTTCTCCTTGCTCTAGCTCCTTATCTTTGCGGTAAACTGTGAAATGAGGCATCGTCAGATCTATGTTCGGGGTTAGCTTGGTTTCCTGAAGGCAGACGACGGCGGGGTCGGTATTCTTCAACAGAACTTTCATTTCAGCATGCTGTGTACGAATGCCATTACAATTCCATGATACAATGGGCATTTTAGATAAAGAATTTGAGAGCACCTAATGAAGTCATCTGCCATACAGATGTCTGGGTGTGATATGGGATTTACCATAAGATTGAATTGTGAAGGTTACAAATAAGGTTTAGTTTTATCTGAGTGTGGTTAAAATATTAAATGTTTTTTTATATACATATTAAGTATAAAACATGGCGCAGTCAGAATGTGTGCAAGGATTTGTGAAATTGCCGCCTAATTTACGTCTAGATGGTGAAGACGTTGCATCCGAATGGAAGTTTTGGAAACAATCGTTTAACGATTTAACGAACCTGGTAACAATGGGGCAGGATGAATCTCCGGATAAGGTAAAATTATCACTTTTACGTAACATGATGGGTACAGAAGCGGCACGCAGTGTCACTACTTTACCTTTATCTGAAGAGGATAGCGTAGTTTATAACCGAGTCATTCAAACAATCGATAAGTATGCTAATCCTCGATCCAATGTAGTATTTGACAGATTTTTATTTCATGCTCGCTTACAAGCTGATAATGAACCATTTGACCATTTTCTAACAGATTGTCGTCGGCTTTTAAAACAATATAATTTTTCTGATCACAGAAGATTCCTTAGAAAATCACCTACTTAGGGATAAGATTGTACGTGGGGTACAAGACAAAGGTTTGAAAGAGGCTTTATTAAGACAAGATGGGTTTAGTTTAGTTGGTGCCATAAAATTTTGTAGGGCTAGTGAACAAAGTAAACAGCAAGTAGAGAAGTTAACTTCATCAACGCAAGATGTGTAAGTTGTTAGGTCTAAATTTACTAAACGAAGTCCTGCTAATAAAATAACAGTAAAACTGATGTTTCACTGTCGTAAATGTAATCGCACACATGGGCCTCGCCAATGCCCAGCGTTTGGGAAGACGTGTAAAAGCTGCGGTCTGAAACTTCATTTTGCTTCATCATGTCCTTATAAAAAAGTAAGGTTAGCCTTAGGTGTCATTATAAAGGCAAAGAGGCTTTTGAAGATTTCATGATTATAAGGGGTAACAGTATGCTACTGGGCCTACCTGGATGTCTGGCTCTCAATTAGGTAAAAAGAGTTGAAAACGTTTCTAAAGAAAGTTGCCAATCATCCTCAGAAAATTTCATTAGAAAGAACATAGATGTGTTTACGGGTTCAGGAAAATTTCCCCATCCTTGCTCTATTCCACTGAGAGTTGAAAACATTGAAATATTCCACCCACCAACTCGAGTTCCACATATATTATTGGAACCACTGAAGAAAGAGTTGGATAGATTAGAAACACGTAATGAAATAGTAAAAGTTGACCAAATTTCATCCAGGGCCTGCATTAATAAAATCGTAATAGTCGAAAAGCCGAATGGAAAAATTCGTTTATGTCTAGACCCACGGGGTGTGAATGAATTTGTAGTCAGGAAACCGAAAATCATGCCGACAATTGAAGACGTAGCCCTGAAACTCAGAGGAAAAAAATATTTTTCTGTCTTTGATCTCTCGGAAGGTTTTCATCATTTACCACTTACTGATGAGTCTTCATGGAAGTGCTGTTTCGCCACTCCTTTTGGAGTTTTCCGATATATAGTTCTTCTTTTTGGGGTTTCCAATGCCTCTGTCAACTATATTCCAGAAACATATTTGCAAAATTGGATCGACAAGACTGCTACGATTTAGAATTAAACTACTTCGTTATAATGTAAACGTAAAATATATTCCTGGCAAACAACTTCATTTTCCAGACCTACTTTCAAGAAATTTTCTAAAACAAACTGTAGAAGATGAAGAAATGTTTGAAATGGTGCTTAGTGTCAGTAAAAATCTGCCTTTAAGCAGTGACCAAAAGAAGGGACTGTGACTGGCCACTGCTATTATAAAATACTAGTTAAGGTTCTAGAATACTGCCGGGATGGTTGGCCTTAGGAAACTAAGCTACAAATGGAACTTTTACCTTTTCCAAGATACAAAAAGATCTATTTTTTGAAGATGGTATATTGTTCTATCAGGATAAAATAGTTGTACCTGAGGGTTTGAAAGTGCCGATATTACACAAAGGACAGCCTTGAATTACTAAAGAATTACAGAAAGCAAGACAACTGTATTTTTGGCCATCAATGAGCCGTGATGTCGAATCAATTGTTGGAATGTGCAGGACCTGTGAGAAGTATAGCAACCCAAATTTGCCGGAACCCCTTATGCCCCATGAAATTCCTGAATTGAGGTTTGAAACAGTTGGATGTGATATTTTTGAGTTCGGACAATAAAGTTATCTTGTTGTGATCGACCACTTCTCCCATTGGATTGAGCTATGACCTCTCACAAACAAGTCTTCATCAAGTATAATTGATCAATGGACAGAAGTCTTCTCGCATTTTGGCTACCCTAAGAATATTATAGCAGATAATAACCCATTCTCATCATTCCAGTGCAAAACCTATTGTCAACAGAAAGGGATAACACTAATCAACAGTACCCCTCATTATCCAAAAAGCAATGGTATGTCAGAAAGGGCAGTGGGTATTTCCAAGAAAATATTGAAGAAAAGTTTTGATGATGGAAGTGACTTTAGAGATATGTCTTAAAATATATCAACTCTCCTATAACCGGTCTTAATTGTTCTCCATCCCAGATCCTTAACAGTCGTGTTCTCAGATCAGAATTGCCATGTGCCAGAGAGATTCTCCAGCCTCATGTTCAAAACAATATCAGATAACTCTTAAAGATCAAACAGGGCATAACCAAGGATATTCATGACCGACACCGACTTAAAAAGGAATCATCGTTTTTAAAAGGAGATATCGTTTTCCGAACAAGGAATGACGAACACTGGATAAAAGGGAAAGAGAAAAGGAGAAGAGCCTAGTTCCAATTGGATTTCAAGAGATGATGACAAGAGGCTCCTGAGGAGAAACACTTCTCAAATGAAAAGGTCTTTTACTAAAGCTAACCCTAGGGACAGAACGATATCAGCAGAAATGCTACTCTTTCCTGAAGCAGAGGAGAACACTGAACCTGAAAACTCAGAACACTCTTCGCCTCAAGATTCACAAGAATGTAGAGGACATAACTTTCAGGTAACCAGATACGGATTATCAAGCCACCTAATTGGCTGATCTTTAACAATCTTTGGAGGGAAGATGTTATATGGGGTTTACCATATGATTGAATTGTGAAGGTTACAAATAGAGTTTAGTTTTATCTGAGCGTTGTTAAAATATTATATATATATTTTTAATTATATATTAAGTATAAAACACTGGGTGCCGTGCTTTCCCACCGACTACCGGATGAAATGGAACATCCTATTTGCTTTGCTTCAAGACGGCTGAGCCCTGCAGAGCAGAAGTTCAGCCAAATTGATAAGGAAGCAACCGCTATCTATTGGGCTCTACACGATTTCTTTACCTATTGCTATGGTAGAAAATTCTTATTGATAACGGACTATTAGCCATTGGTATCCTTTTTTAATCCAACTAAGACCATGCCAACACTCAGCGCACAGACTTCTAAGATACGCCATGTTCATCTAAGGCGGGTATGGCAACCTTTGACCTGTTGTGGGCCTGCACTGACCTTTGACTGTTTTAGCATGCAGATATGTTCGCGGGCCGCTTTCAAAATTAGTGCAATTTAAAGTAATGTTCATAATTTTTAGCGATAGATATCAGACATGAAATAATAAGACAATGTTATTGTATTTCAATTTATTAAAATAACAAAATGAAATGGAAAAAAAAATAGGTACAGTATAATAATTAAATTGTGGAATTTGGTACTATTACTAACTATGAAAGTTAAATAGTGACACCAAAATCATTGAGACTCTTAATAATTTTGAGACAATTGGGAATATGTAAAGGGAAAAAATGGAGAAAGAGAGAAAAAATCAATAAAAGAATAAAGGCTTAAGAATTATGAATAGGAAATCAAGTGAAAACTTTAAGGCTGGAGCTCTTGTGCACTTCTTCCGTACTTCTGATCAGGATATTAGGAAATGGGTTTAGCTTAAACAGCAACTGTTTGGGAAGTAAGGAGATGATGAAATAAGTAGAATTTGAATGAGGACAGAGAAGGAGCATGGCGGACAGTAGGTGGGAAGGAATTCCAGAGGATAGTGGGTTGTTGTTGGGTTCAAGAAAGGATCTTTCAAATTTTTTGGTCCTGTGGGTAAAGGAGTAAAGAGATCGTAAGGGCGTGATCTTGTTTCCTGTGAGTGGGAAGGGTTCGGAGGTTGAATACCTGAGATCTCCAGGATTTCGAGCCACTTTGAAAGATATGACAGCCTAAAAACCGAGGCTGGGGTACTCTATACCCCAGCGCCCGCTCGAAGGTTAAGTATTTCTAACTTAAGTCTTAAAAATGGAATATTTTTTACTTTCAAGTTACATATACATGAAATATCTAGTGGAGGAAAGTATTGCGATTGTAAACAAATGTTAACTTCTGGTTTTCAACAGGTTAGGTTAGATTTTGTTGTTTAAGGACACACAACTACTATGGTCATTAGTGTCCTTTATCTATTAGTTCCGGTTTTCAACATAAATTCATGTCTTGTGGTCTATTGAGTCTGTGTGTGAACGGACTAGCTCAAAAACCATTAAACGATATGAACCTCATAGGTATTTGAGGTAGGTATATGCCCGTGATGTGACAGCAAAATTTTTGCCACAATTGAGTGAACGGAGGGGAGGGGGCTATATTTAATAAAATTTATCACATTTTTAAGTTGTTTGCGATTTTCTCAAAAATGGCGCTAACAAATTTGATTAAACTTTTCATGTTTTCTGAAAATCAAGTATTCTTTAACATCAGGTAGGTTTTATTATCATAGAAATGTTCAGATGGGGCTTAAATGGTGAACAAAACTTTTCTTCCTATAAAGTACCTCTGATTTTGTTTGTATGGAAAAATTAACTGTCTCTCATTATGCCTACTAGGTAGAGCAGTAAATATATGGAATGACCCTTTTTGTAAATTTGAAAACTAAAATATATTTATTTCAGAAATTTGAAAATTCCTATTAAGGTATTGGTCTTGCACAGAAATTATTTATGGCCTTTTTTCGTCCTTCTAGATTCTAAAATAGAAATAGCAAGGCATGTTTTGAGATAATTTATTCGATGGGTGACCCAGCTCTGTTAAATGGTTAAATGGTACAATTATTCATCTCTGGAAACTAGTGAGATCATTTCATGATTATGTCCCAGCTTGGCTTTGTCAGTACTACTATTTTTCAGTTAAAAATGCTCTTGATTAGCTTAATTTGGTCCGAGCTTTCGAATCCTGCTCGCTCTTAAGGGATAAATAAACCCACAAGGAGTTGGAATTTGACCTCGCTTAAGGTCTGGCCACACATGTCCGCACCGGACAGGAATTTGGTTAGGGCCTTGTTTAATAGAGCATTATGTGATGTTAAAAGATAGAGAGAGGAAAGTAAGTCTTCAGGTTAAATATGTGGGAAGTAAAAGTTATCTGAATCATAAGTGTGTGAATGAATATAAAGAGGGGTGAGGAATAGATGGAGAGTTGGCAAAATAGGAATTCATATTGGTCGATGGGGTTATTCGTGCATGCTTTGGATTTGACTATTATGATAGTTATTGGCATTTATTGTATTTAAACACATATGCATCATTGTATGGCAAACCCCTAGTCCTAGAGTTAATGAGTTAATTGAATCTGTATGTAGTTATTCTGGAATTTGGATGATATCTAATTTTATAATTATTTTACCCAGGCAAGGAATTGAAACTCCAAAAAAAGATGGTCCTTTAAAAACATGGACTGAAGATAACTTAAATGTAGCCCTCGATGCTCTCAGAACTGGTTCAATATCGGCTAACAAAGCCAGCAAGGCTTATGGTAAGCTGATTCGTTTTTCAATTAATTAATACATAATAATTAACATTTGCTTGTGTGTGTGTGTGTGTGTGTGTGTGTGTGTGTGTGTGTGTGCGTGTGCGTGTGCGTGTGCGTGTGCGTGTGCGTGTGCGTGTGCGTGTGCGTGTGTGTGTGTGTGTTTGTGTGCGTGTGTGTGCGTGTGTGTGTCGGTGTGTGTGCGCGTGTGCGCGTGTGTGTGTGCGCGCGCTCGCGTTTGAGTGTGCGCGCGCGTTTGAGTGTGTGCGCGCGCGTTTGAGTGTGCCTGTGCCTGTGCGTGCGCATGGGTGCGTGCGTGTTTGTGTGTGTTATAAATTATATGTTTAATTTAAAAAAATATTTAATAAGAGAAAAGATTAGCCTTATCTGGGATTTGAACCCGGATTTCCTTATTCTGCCACCAGGCCCATGGCAACTTCTCACTGAGTTATGGGTATTTTCCTTCTTTGTAGATTTTTAAATTAGAAGGTTTTTTTTTGTTTTTTTTAAATCACATGATGTATGTGTGTGTGTGTATATATACACTTACTAACAAAAGTCTCTGCACACCCTCAAGCTTTTTTTTTATTTTACCTAAAGATACCTTATGAGCCAGATATGGGCAACGAAACTCACATATTTTTTACACAATTTAATCTATTTTAATGACCAACAATTACATTTAATATAATTTATTTAACTTATAATTTATGAGGAAAATTACATAAAATGTCAGAATATTGATGCGCCAAAAGTCTCTGCACGCAGCGGAATTAGCCAAGATACTGATGTATACAGTTTGCACATTATCCCATTCATCCTCCGGCTAATCCTAACTTGCCAGTGTTAATTTGGGCCCAGACAGTTAAGAGTGTGATAAAAAATGGAGGTTCCAACACCGATTCCCGACCAAATTGTAAATTTGAGGAAACTCATACGACTCTTACAGGTAAATAGGACAAATCGTCAACAGGGGCTGTAATACGGTAAGGTATGTCCTAAAACGGTATGAAGAACTGGGTACAATGGAAAGTAGATACCGCTCTGGCCGCCCCCCGTACTCCAAGCTCACCACAAGAGGGCTCATCATAAGGACTTTGGCCGAAGAACCCCACACAAGTGCTCTAAATTTAGCAGGCATGGTGTAAGAAAATTACAAGATTGGGGTATCTGCACAAACGATTAGAAGAACCCTAAAGAAAGCTGGCTATAATGTGCGTAAGCCTAGGTGTAAGCCATTCATTAGTAAACGAACTGGATATTGAAACTGCAGTTCGCTAAGGAACTTGTAAACAAGCCCTTATAGTTCTGGGAATGTGTTTTATTTATTGACGAGAGTAAATTTAACATTCATGGATCAGATGGAAGGGGGAAAGTTTTGAGAAAACCTAACAAAGAGCCCCTGGAAAAAAACATAGTTGGTACTGTGAAACATGGTGGAGGGAGTGTTTTGGTTTGGGGGTGTATGTGTGCTGCTGGAGTTGGTAATTTGAAATTTATCGACGGAATAATGGGCCAACACGTTTATATAAATATTTTGAGGAGTAATTTACCGGAAAGTTTAATGAAGTTTGATCTCCAAGAAAAATTCATTTTTCAACAAGATAACCACAGCGCGGAAAGTTCAAGAATAGTTGCTCTACAATGCTCCACAGCAACTTAAAACACCTCACCAATATCCTGATCTTAATCCAATACAACATCTGTGGGATCAACTAGGCCGTCAGAAAGTAAAAATTAAAATAAAGAACAAAGACCACTTAAAAAGAGTACTGAAGGAATTGTGGAGTAAATTTACTACAGGAACTACAAAAAGCTAGTTCACACCATGCCAAATAGATTATGAGAAGTGATAAGAAATAAGGTAGGAACGACTACCGTAAAGTTGATTTGGCATCAATAATTAAGCTTCAAGTTGAAGAAAAATGATGTGTGCAGGGACTTTTGGCGCATCAATATTCTGACATTTTATGTAATTTTCCTCATAAATTATAAGTTAAATAAATTTTATTAAATTTGATTCATGACCTTCGATTGCTTGACCGAGTTTAATCTTGGACCTTTTATGCCTAATTTATCCGCGATCATGATACGTTAATAGTATCACAATTTTGCGAATAATAAATCGGTGAAACACCGGAAAAACAACAATATCAATCACCACTAAATTTCACAATGCTGCACTTAGTAGCTACCATATGTCATATTAAGGTCATGAAGGTTAAGAATCCATCTGGATCAAGTAAGAAGATAACAGCTTCTAAGACCAGGAGTGTTGAGAAGAGCGAAGAACCGCGACCAGAGGCTGGGCCTGGCATCTCAGGAGAGTGGCATCAGGTGTCCCCCCGCAAGGCTGTGTCCCCAACAGCAGCGGCTGCTTCTGCTCTACAGAGGCAGGTTAGTTTCGAATCATTAAATCCTTTCTATGTTCTACCGACTGATGTGGATCCCCAGTCTAATATTAATGAATCTACAACAAATAATAATAATAATAAGGATGAAACGCAGAAGCCTCCACCAATTTACGTTAAAACGGTTGATAACTTTAAATTACTTTGCGATGAGCTCGTTAAAGTAGTAGGTTCTAATGGGTTCACTTTGAAATCTGGAGCTAAAAATGTTGTTATTATGGCCAACTCATCCGACTCTTACAGGAAAATAACCAAGTACCTCCAAGAAAGAAAGGCTGAGTTCCATACCTACCAACTTCCTGAGGACCGACCCTTTCGGGTTGTTAAAAGGAACTTACATCACAGTATAGGCTGTGATTTAATAAAAACTGAATTACAAGAATTGGGTTATAGCGTACTAGCTGTACACAATATACTTCACCCTAGAACAAAAGCACCTTTGCCTATATATTTTGTTGATTTAGAGAAAAATGATAAGAGTGCTGAAATATTTTCATTGAAATTCTTGTATTATACAAAAATCAAGGTTGAAGAACCTAGAAAACGTAACGAAATCGCCCAATGTAAACGCTGCCAATCATATGGGCACACAAAAACTTATTGCAATTGGAAGCCAAGGTGTGTCAAGTGTGCTGGTGAACACCTTTCGTCATATTGCAAAAAGCCCTTAGACAAGCCGCCAAAATGTGTTCATTGTGACGAAGCGCACCCGGCTAACTATAGAGGTTGCTCTGTGCATAAAGAATTGAAGAAACGTAGACAGCGTCCCCCCATGAGAAGTCTTCAATTTTACGAAGAACAGGAAAACAGGGAGAAAAAAGAAAATGAAGAATCCTCAGAAATTCCACCAAATTTAGCAAGTAATCTTGAGCCACCATTACAACCAGACTCTACTCAGATCCAGAACGTTGCCTCACAACCAACTTACTCACAATCCATGATTAGATCATATGACTCACCTGTTCCTAACCTTCAAACCAATAATACAACAAACATTCCAGATATTACTACACAACTGACAAACTTCATAAACGAGTTCAAAAACCTTGTTTCACCCCTTATATCGTTGCTCACAACATTGGTGCAGCATGTTCTTCCATCACTTTCCAAATGAATGGACTAAAAGTTATTCTTTGGAATGCCAATGGTGTGATATCTCGTAAAAACGAACTTGAAATTTTCCTTTCTGACAATGACATAGACATAGCTTTATTGACTGAGACTCATTTAACTAGAAACAAAAAATTTCACTTGCCGTCTTATAGTACTTACCGGACAGACCATCCTTCAAATAAAGCTAAGGGGGGAACTCTCATTCTAGTAAAAAATTCTATCAGTCACTACTCAAGCGCTTCTGTTGATTCTGAAAATTACCAATGCACTTTGGTAATTGTTAATTTTCTAAATTTTAATGTCACTATCGCTGCTTTATATTGCCCTCCTGGAAGAATTTATCAATCCAAGCGTTTGAAAAACTGTTACATTCTTTAGGCAACAGATTCTTGTGTGGCGGGGATTACAATGCTAAGAACCAGGTATGGGGCAGTAGAATAAGCAATTCTCGTGGTAGAGCCTTACATAATGCAATTCTTTCCCAGAACTGTAAATTATTGTGCCCCTCTTCCCCCACATATTGGCCCACGGATGCTAACCGAATTCCAGACGTCCTGGATTTTTTCATAACAAAGGGAGTTAATTTATACCAATGCGATATTACCAATGTAACTGATCTGTCTTCGGACCATTCCCCTCTTCTCCTGAGGATAGAATCAAAACCATTAATTAAAACTCCTCGTCCATCATTGACTCCTGGAAAAATTGACTGGACTAAGTTTAGATTATCTATTGAAAATGCATTATCACTCAACACTAACATACAGACACCAGAAGACTTGGATGACGCGGTAAATCACTTGACAAAAACTATTCAAAACTCAGCATGGGCTTCTAAACTAACCAATCAAAAAGCCGAAAAGCAGAGCCATAATTACCTTTCGCCTGAGATCCTAAACCTTATCGCACAGAAATGGAAAGCCCGTAAAATATGGCAAAGATCTAGATACCCGTCAGACAAGCATAAGTTTAACAAACTAACACGACAACTACATGATGAAATTAGACGTTCAAAAACTGAATCTTTTGACAATTTCCTCAATCGTCTCTTAACTTGCGAGAAACTACTCTGGAGTATGACAAAACGTATTCTTCAGCATCGTGATGTCTCACACCCACTTAGACATCCTGACGGTTCTTGGGCAAAGTCAGATGCACAAAAAGCACAATTGTTTGCTAATCACCTCCAAGAAACTTTTAAACCTCATGACATAAATGACAGACTCTCAACATTACTTGTCCAAAATCACCTTGACATACCTTTACCAATGACATTACCGCCGAAATTTATTCATCCCAATGAAGTTCAGGATTTAATAGCAAGCCTGCCTAATAATAAAGCTCCAGGGTTTGATTTAATTACAAATTTTATAATTAAAAATTTACCGTGGAAAGCAATCCTTTTCCTGACAAACATATATAATTCTATTTTGAAAATCACTTACTTCCCTGTCCTTTGGAAATATTCCGAAGTTATCATGGTACTAAAACCAAATAAATCCCCTGATCTTCCAAATTCCTACCGTCCAATCAGCCTTCTTCCTTCCTTTTCTAAATTATTCGAAAAAATACTTCTCCGTCGTTTTGATTCTCTTGAAACTCTTAAATTTATTCCAAATCATCAATTCGGTTTTAGACAACATCATTCAACTGTCCAACAATGCCATCGTTTAGTTGATTATATTTCCAATTCTCTAGAGTCCAAACATTATTGTCCCAGCGTCTTTCTTGACATTAGTCAAGCGTTCGATAAAGTTTGGCATGAAGGATTGCTTTCCAAACTTAAAATCTTACTTCCTCCGACCTATTTTCTAATAATACTATCATACTTGACAGACAGACATTTTGCGGTGAAAGTAGGAACTGACCTCTCGGACATTAAATGTATAAAAGCAGGGGTGCCTCAGGGCAGCGTCCTTGGTCCGAAACTATTCAACATATCCATGTCAGATCTACCGCAACAGACTAACACTCTATTGGCTACTTTCGCTGACGACACAGCTATACTTTGCTCAGATAAAAACCCTATTTAAGCCTTCAAAACCCTACAAAATCATTTGGATGATATTGCAGATTGGGCCATTAGATGGAAAATAAAAATGAATGAAAAAAAGAGTGTTCATGTCATTTTCACGCTTAATCGTGGCCCCTGCCCAGGAATATATTTTAATAATATCTGCATACCACCATCTGATGAGATTAGATATTTAGGTTTTTATCTGGACAAAAGACTGACTTGGAAATCTCACATTATACAAAAACGTAAAGAACTGAACAAACGGTACGGTCTTTTATCCAGACTACTTGATAGACGTTCAAAATTATCTTTGACAAATAAACTCACATTATACAAAGTCCTCCTAAAACCTATATGGGCGTACGGGATAGAGTTGTGGGGCTCTGCAAAATCGTCCAGCATCCAAAGAATACAGTCTTTTCAGTCAAAAGTGTTGCGAAGAATAGTTGATGCACCATTTTTTGTTAGCAATAATATAATACACAAAGACTTAGACATGCGAACTATTTGGAAACAGCCAAAGAAAATTATAATAGCTTTCACCTAAGACTGACCTACAATACAAACCCTCTTACGGAAGCCTTAAGATGCTCGCACAACCCTTTCAGCCCACCACGTCGACTACGCAGGTGGTGGCCAAGAGACTTGCTGAGCTAATTTGTCATTTCCAGAAGGAACTCTCATGTAGCAGCCAGCAAAATTTGCTCATTGCAAGTAATTTGCAGATCGCAAATTTATAATTGTTAAACGTTTGTTATTAAATAAATAAAAAAAAAATTTGATTATTGTTAATTAAAATAGATTAAATTATGTAAAAAATGTGTGAGTTTCATTGCCAATATCTGGCTCATAACCTACCTTTAGGTAAAATAAAAATAAACCTGGAGGGTGTGCAGAGACTTTTGTTAGTAAGTATATATATATATATATCATGTATTTAACCTGTTCGCTGCGGAACAGTCCAAGGCTTAACCTTGAGTGGGTGCTACGGGGCTGCCGCTTGAGCAACCACCCAGTGCTGAGTTCTTTTTGCCAGTTTTTCATCGCAAATTCGTCATTTCCGATTTAAAAAAAAAAAAAAATTCATCCTCATTATATCCGGACTTTGGACCATTGTTAGTGTCAATTTTTTTTTTTTTTTTTTTTTTTTTTTTTTACTAATGTTCTTGTGATAAATTTCAAAGCACGGCAATAAGCTCAAAGGTACTTCATAAACATCACAGCAATACATCGTTAATTTTCTATTTTTGTGTTTACTACGAACAGTACAATACTGTTCAAGTATTGTGGGACTTGAACAGGTTGGCCTATGCCAAACCAGGTATAAAAAGGTCTGGCCACTCAGACCTGGCATAGAATGAAAAGCGCTACCTACTGGGTAATCAAAGAGTCCACAGATTGATTTAGAGACCGCTAGATGCCGTTTCAGCGGCACAGAAATATGTGCGAGTAGCAGACGTTCAGAATCACAAATCTGTGATAGTAGCACTGGAGGCGCGCTCCTTAAGCGCACAGATCTGTGTTAGTAGCACTAGAGGCACGCCTGCCCACCGCACATATCTGTGTTAGTAGCAGTTAAAGGGTTAATAAAACCAAAAAAAAAAAAAACCTTTTAATAAGTCTTTTTTGCAATGGACAATGGTGAATTAATGTTACGGATCAGCATAAATCATCACTAATCTTCTGTTCTAACAATTTCATGTTGGCAAAGAACAGAATTGATAATTTATCTTGTAATTTTATTTTTAAAGTGAACTTTCACTAAAAGTAATCGCTCCTAGAACATATTTGTGAAATGTTTAATATATTTCAAATGTAACTAAATTATTTATTTTGCCCTATATTTGATTTTCCTGGAAATGATAGGGTTTTCTCAAAATGACAATATATGCACTAGAATAAGAAGAGATGGAAAACTATCAATAGCCTATCGATAGGTTAAAGCAATAGTTTTACCAACCCACAGTAAAGTGGCCAAGCGTCCCTATATAGGCTGGACAGTCCTGCTTTTTATTTTTATGTTGGGCCATCCCCTTAGACATCTGCTATCCCTGTGGACAAGGAAAATGTTCAGAATCCCACATATTATTTCACAAAGCCTAAAAATCGGTTTTTCATGAATTATAAGGTCCTGCCGTGTTCAAATGCCATCAATGTGGTATCGTTGGATTCAGAATTTCACAGAGCTTTTGCATATCACATTCTCAGTGTTTGTTTTTTGGTCCAAAATAAAATATCGACCCAAACGTAGTGATTCAACGGATCAAATTGGGTTTCATAAATTGACATACGAGCATTAAGAGGGGGTTATGTTTTAAAGCCCTAAAGCCTACCGTTTTTGAGATAACGCCAGGTTTAGGCCCCTCCACCGCACGTGGTCAACTACTTATCGTGTTACGTTACATCAAATGTAAGGTCCTGTCATACTATAAATGTGGTGGGCGTAATAATCTAGAAATTTATCGCCCTAAAACCCCTAATATTAATACTAATACTATAAATGTGGTTTCGTCTGATTTAGAATTAATTTTAGCGTTAAAAAATTGCACTCTCACATTCAGCAATAACAGTATAACCGCTTAACCGGCTCCCATTTAACGGACTCCGATGGACGCTGTAAATGATATAGAATCCGAAAGAAATAACATCAGAAATAATTAACATCGTTGAAAGCATTTATAACTTTGTTATATTCTCAATCACTGGTAAAAAATTTTGTTAAAAGTTGTATTGTGTTGAGGTTCGATATATCTTAAATAAATTGAAATATGGAAAAAGGTTTTTTTTTTTTTTTTTGACCGATCTTCATTAAAACAAATCTCTTCGAAGTAAAATTGATTTTGAAACAAAACCCTTATCCTCCATTCATTAAAAAAAAAAAAAAAATAAATAAAAATAGCTTCGTATATTTAGACAAGAACGATGAAATGACATTAAGGGGCATAAAATGAGAAAAAATAAAAGATTTTGTGAAAACTGAATAGATTGATAGTGTAACTTTTGTAAATCGTTGAATTAAATTAGCCAAAAAATTTTATCTTCTTTAATTAATATTTATAAAACCTTCGTGAATTAGGTTAGGTTGTGTGTTTTATTTGGGTTTTATCGCAATGTAGTAGTTATATAATAATAATTTTTTTGTTTGTTTTTATACGCTTTTCCAGATTGACCGGCTCTCTCACTTAAACGGCAATGTACCGTTTCCGACAAGGACGGATAAGCGGGAGTCTACTGTAGTCCAAAATATGTATGAAATAAAATCTTTTTATCGTGATTCATAGTGGCATAGTGATTCTTTAGATCAAAGTGGGTTTTATCAATTATGATCAGCACATTAAGAACCATTTAAGTACCTTCTTACATATCTGCACATATATTATTTCTCAAAGCTGAAAAATCGGTTTTCTCTGAAGTGTAAGGATCTGTTATGTTTAAATGTGTTGTAATTTAATTAAATATAAGTGGTTTAGTTCGATTAAGAATTCAAATAGTGTAGGTAATAAAATTGGGTTACAAGTATTTCCACAATCCACAATGCTGGAAAAAATCTGTTTTGCTAATTAAGACCCACCCAAAAGACATTTTAAAACGAACAGGTCAGTGATTTCATTCAAACATGAAAGATTATCATTCCAATAAATGTTTATTTATAGATGTACAATTTGAAGTAAATTAAAAAAAAAATTATATATATATTTATTTTTACGCATTGTTTACTGTTTAACTGTCGACATATGTCAACATTTAACAGATAATTTAAATATATTTGACCATATCATTTTACAGGAATTCCAAGTAGTACTCTGTATAAAATAGCGCGCCGAGAAGGGATTCGTTTAGCTGCTCCTTTCAATGCTGCACCAACTTCGTGGACTCCAGAAGATCTTGAACGTGCTTTGGAATCTATCAGATCTGGGCAGTCAACAGTGCAAAGAGCTGCTGCCGAGTATGGTATTCCTTCTGGTACCTTGTATGGTAGATGTAAAAGAGAAGGCATTGAGCTTTCTAGGGCTAACCCCACCCCATGGTCAGAAGCTGCAATGAACCAGGCATTGGATGCTGTTAGGTAAAACTTAATTTAATGCCATTCATTTATGTTTTCTGTGGCAGCTTAAGACATTTGGCGCCGCCATTATTTATGTTATGAATATTCTCTCTAGCTCAAAGAAATCAATTTAAAATAATTACTTTAGCTGATTCATATTACTTAATCTTTGCATTGTATTTTATTCGATATTTCTCTGATTCTTTTGCTTTATTAACATGGTAAATATAATTTATCTCATACATTTAATAATTTTTTTAATTAAACTCCCCACCAGTTTGGTGCTCAAGTTTTTTTGGTCCTAAATCTGATGTATGATTTGTCTGTATGTCTCATTAGTTTGATTTTTAAATTTCATTAACATTCCATTTACAATGATATTCACTGAAGGTTATATTGCATTAAAAAAAAAAATTCTTTGTTTTTAGATAGTAAAATATTAATAAAATTAACTATGCTAAAATAAAATTGGAAAAATTCAAAACGGGACATAAGTTATACAATTTTTGATAATATCGTTACCTAAAAGGGGAAAGGGAACGACAAATAACAGTTTTCTTATTGTGTTTAATTTATTTCAACAAAAATTTTGTTTTCTTATAAAGATCGATTGGTATTATGTTTCTAAACTGAAAAGAATGAAACTATTGGGCTTCTTCTTCGATCTTTGACCTTTAACTCCTTGTAATTGTCTGCCCCCTCCATTGTTATCTCCTAGAAAGGTTTTTGTCAAGTTTCAGTATTAGTGACATCCTCGTCGAAGAAGTATTATGTGTGAATTTGACTATTTGACCTGACGCCAGTCTTTGTGTATAACATGTGACACTATCTTGACCCGACGCCAGTGTTAACATCCTAAAATTTTTTATTTGTAGACAAATCGAGCACTCACTGTATTTACAGTTTAGAAAATATTTTCACTCTACTTAATGGCTAAATTTAAAGTATTTAGTACTCTTGAGGAAATATTGGCGGAATTTGAGAGGCAGGAACAGGAAGAAGAGGAATACGTTGGAGAAAGCAGTTCAGATGAAGGGGAAGACGTAGTTCATCAAAGTGATCACGAATGTAATTCTACTTTATCGGCGGAGAGTGACGATCAATGTGAAACCACCTCAGGCATCCAAAATTATTTTTTATCAAAGGACGAACAAATCAAATGGTCGAGAGATCCTGTTCGGACATCATCCCGTACACGAAAAAAGATATAACTAAATTACCGGGGGTAATATCCGAATATAGAAACATTGATGAAGTTTATGATGCTTTAGAAATTTTTTTCTCTAATGAAGTGATTAATTTGTTAGTTGAAAACACCAACTTATACATTAATTTGATAAAATCAAACTTTAAAAGGGAAAGAGCAGCCCCTGACACGGATGAACATAAAATTGGGGCACTGTTAGGACTTCTAATTCTTGGCGGGGTTTATCATAGCGCCCACTTGAATTTCCAAGATTTATGGGATAAGGATGGTCCACCAATATTTTCGATAACTATGTATCTTATGAAAGATCCCTCTTCCTACTACGTTCTCTCCGATTCGATGACAAATCATCTCGAAATAACCAATTGGGCATCGACAAACTAGCACTCATCCGATCACTACTGTCCGACATCCAAGACAACTTTCTGAAGCCATATACAGTGGATATCGTTTATAACGACATTACAGGGACCGTAAAAACTTCGTCGTTATAGGCGATCGTCGTTACATCCGACCATTCGCTTATAACGACGCCAGTCGTTATATCAGGTCTAGTCGATTTTTAACAGCTGATTGTTATGATAGCCTTCTTGCAAATAATTATCTTTGTGTTAGGGATAGTGGGTCAAAAAATAACAGGAACGTTATATGCGGAAAAAGCTATTTTTTGTCTTGAATGATTCTAGTCCCCGAATGCTGTCCCTATTCTCCATATTGTTGAAATAGTTGAATGACTTACATTAAGTTCCTCCGAAAGACTTCTGTTCGACTCCCCATTTTCCAGCCGACAGCAAATGTGCAATTTTTCTTCTAACAAAAACGCCCTTCTCTTGACATGATATTACCACGCACAAGTGTATGGAGAACAAAACCGCAATTAACAACCAAACAAACAAACAGATATCACCAAGCTCAAGTTTTTTATTCGAGAATTAGGCCGCAACTGATTCGAATTTGTTTGAAGGAATAAAAACACAAACAATCGGGGGAGGGAGTTTCCTAGAAAAGGTGATTTCTAAAGTGGTTTGTCTTCCTGTCCCGGGAAGAAATATCCCGCAAGCCGGGTAGAAGACTTCATTCCGGTAGCCGGGCGTTATAACCGATCTTTTTGTTTACCGGGGGACTCAAAATGGGTCGCTAAAGCCGATCAGTCGCAATAGCCGGGTAAAAATTCATTAAAATATGACCGTAGGGACCTGGGACAGGAAACGATGCAACCACCCTTGTTGTAGCTTGTGCCATCGAACAGTGGTTATTTGCTGGGCCAGTACCGGCCCTTGCATCCTTGGACGCAGGCTTCTGGGGGGTATCCCTTCTGGAGGTTGAATAGCCCAGCTTGGGTGCCCTTCCCTCAGTTGGAACAGCTTCGTTTGCCGGGCCTGGTTGGGCCCTTGCATCCTTAGCTGACCTTACTTGGGCGGGCACCTCCATGGCTGGTAGGTTAGATATGATAAAGGTTTTCTTCTCTCTCCTGTGGCACCTCTTCACATTCTTTGGGTTCCTCGACGTGACAGTGTAACCGCCATCCTTCTGGTCCCTGCTCGAATGTGAATGGCTAGGTGTATTTATGTATGCTGGGGCCTGTGAGGCTGCCGCTAGAGCTGCATGCTCCTCCCCTGAAGATGTGTTCTACTTGAAGTCCTTCGGCTTCTGCAGAGAGCGACTTCAATAGAGGTTCTAGTGAAGCCTCATCTATGGTGTCAGGTTCCGACTGTCTACGTGGCTCTGGAGAGGACAAGTCCTCTACAGATAAAGGTTTTTCATCAAGATAATAAGTTTCTGACATTATGTTAGTCCCTTCCGTGTATGGCTATCTGCCGGGGTATACTCCGTTAAAAATGGAATTGCCTAGAGCAGCTGGAGACCGCTTTTGGCAAATTCCCCCGCCTCTGTCGTTCGCGAGTTATAAACTCCTCAGGGGGCACCACAAGAAGGTGACAGTAGGTGTTGATGGGGATAGGGAGGGCAGAGAGCGCGAAACAGTGAGTAGGGCACTATAGTTTCTTGCTCTCACGTGAAGTGAAGAAGACTCCCACACTCGTCTAACTCTTCCGCCTTCTCATTGCCCCACCCATTTCCCCCCCTATATATATATATATATATATATATATATATATATATTAATACAATTTCCTCTCCTCTCCCTCAAATACCTTACCTTACAAATAATAATCTTTTATATCTTGGCTGCTTGTCTAGGTAATAATCCCTCTTGGAATACACTTATTTTCTTTTTAAATTAGAATTCTAAAATATGAGAGGCAAGGCTCGTATTAATATGAATATTGATATGAAATAAAATTATCTTTCAATAACAGGAATGAACCATGGAATAGAAATAAAATTTAATACAATATGAAATAATTTATTCATGAAAATATTGATATATGAATAACATGATGAATTGAATTACGGTTATTATTTTTTTAATACTGACAACGAAAACTATATAAATTTATTAGACAAATTAAACCTTATAATTTATTAAATGGTAAGCAACCTTGACACAATTGTAATTAAATAAATTTAATAATGACTATAAGCGCTTTTGAATTACTTGAATCTAATTTATAATTGAATTAATTAAACTGAGCTCATTAAAGAAAATATAATAAATTATTCTTTATAATATTCAGGATACTTGCTATTGCTGATGTTGAATGTATGGATGATTTACTCAATACCCTGGACTCCTCTTGTGTTCTTCTGATCTGAAGATCATAGTCAAGACTTAACTAAGTAGGATGGAGAAAATGCAATGTTGACTAGTCGGCTGTGCTTGATTGAATGCCCTGTTTCTTCTCCCACTCCCGACTTTTTCCTCCTTATTGTGGCGATATCTTGTAGCCAAACCCTGCAATTATATCTCTCTCTCCCTTCAATATAATAACTCCATCTCTTCGACATATCCGCTGGAGCAAAGGATGTTACTTCCTGGCTGGAAGTAACATACCGGATTTTTTCAAATTCCCTTTGTCTTTCCTTTTTGAATCTTGAGTCATCAGATCTTCAATTATTTATTATTAATAATATCTCCTAATTTAGCTTTTAATAAATTTTAATTAGGCCATATTTGTTTCACTTATCAATATATCCTTATATATATAAAAATCTCGTGTCCCGATGTGTGTGTCTCTATTTCTCAGAAACTACTCAACCGACAGAGTTGGGCAAAATGTAGTTACAACTACTAACTTCTAACTACAACTACTTTGGTTTGATTGTAGTTACAATTACTAACTACAGTTTGTAGTTAGTAGTTAACAGCTGGCAACTACATTTTTTAACTAGTAGTTAGTAGTTAAATTTTTCCAACTACCAACTACAAGTTAGAAAAAGTAGTTAGAATATGTTAACTACTAACTACAAACTGTAGTTGGAAATTGCAATTATTTAACTACTAACTACTATACAAATGTGATGACTATCAAAATATTATTATATTGAATTTCGTTTTTCTTTCACATGGGGGTCCAGTTTTATGTTATCGGGGACGGTGTTTTTGATAAAAATATTCATTTTGTATTTTAGTGGCGGGTGAGGGGGCGCTCTACAAAATAGTTTGAATTTCGTTTTTCTTTCACACGGGGGTCCAATTCTATGTTATCGGGGACGGTGTTTTTGGATAAAAATATTCATTTTGTATTTTAGTGGTGGGTGGGGGGGGGGGCGCTCTACAAAATAGTTTGAATTTCATTTTTCTTTCACACGGGGGTCCAGTTTTATGTTATCGGGGACGGTGTTTTTGATAAAAATATTCATTTTGTATTTTAGTGGCGGGTGAGGGGGCGCTCTACAAAATAGTTTAAATTTCGTTTTTCTTTTTCACGGGGGTCCAATTTTATGTTATCGGGGACGGTGTTTTTGATGAAAATATTCACTTTGTATTTTAGTGGAGGGTGGGGGGGGGGGCGCTCTACAAAATAGTTTGAATTTCGTTTTTCTTTCACACGGGGGTCCAATTTTATGTTATCGGGGACGGTGTTTTTGATAAAAATATTCATTTTGTATTTTAGTGGCGGGTGGGGGGGCGCTCTACAAAATAGTTTGAATTTCGGATTTCGTTGACTTAGGGGTCCATTTTTATGTTATTGGGGACGGCAGGTTCTAATATTATGTTATCTAGGACAGTTTATACGAAAATAATATTTATTTTGAATGTGATCTAATCGTACTTTTTATATTTTGTATAAGTATTTATTAGGGTGTCCCTTATTTTTGATGGTTTTAAATTTCTAACGAATAGGTGTTAGTTTTGTTCTTTTGCATCTAAAACAGTCGGAAATAAATTTTTACCTTATTTGGAGTACGATAACCCATGTTGACTTGCATCGAATCATGTTCACACATGTTGCGCGTCAGTTTAATAATAATATTTATTTTGAATGTGATCTTTTATAATAATTTAAGGTTTAAAATGGTAAATGAAAAATAATCATATTATTTTAGCAAACCGTTATAAGATAGCCGAGTGGGCAAACGTGTTAAAAAATACGCGTTGCCCATGGTAACGTATGATTGATAACCCGAAGAGATAGCAATCGGAGCCAGGAAACATTTAATAATACTCGGCATCAATCTTCCATCCACTCCACTGGCCCGGGAAACCCCGTATAGCCTAAAAAAAAAAGTCAGGAAAGGGAGGAACAAAATACAAAACAAAAAAAAAATCATTTGAACCCATATTAAAGATAAACAGTGTTTACAGGGTTCCCCTTATATATGCGATAAAATTTTTTTTTTAGATATCGAAATGCATACCTCCTTTTTCTTTTAAAACTATCCAGACTTACTTAAATACAAAATTTCATCTTCCTACGTCAACGTTAACCCGTGCCGACAGAATTCTGAAGATTTTGAAACTTGCTGTTTTTAACCCTTTCCGTTATATAGCTAAATCAATTGAAATATTAATTTTTTTATGAAATATTTATGAGTAATGAGTAATGCTTTTATTCGTTTTTAGGGTTGAACCCTATACAAATAGAGTTAGCCTTAGAAAATAACATTTTAAGTTATACATCTTATAAATAGAAAACGTAACAATTACAGCATTATTAAGCATATTAATAATATTAAATGGTCCATTAGTATGCGGTATTTTCATTAATATTATCTATACTTACTACTAGACTATAAACACATAATATTTATGCACTATAAACAAAATTAATAAATAAGTATATAAATAGATTTAATAACAATAGAAATAGAACTATACAATGAGATAAGAATATATATATATATATATATATATATATATATATATATATATATATATAAATCCAATAAACATAAATAATATATAAAATAAACATGCATTCACTCGGACATAACGTATTCGAATTCGAATAATTAGTAAATTATTCATTAAGAACGAAAGCCCTCAGAAGAAGGCAGTTAGATAAATAATAATATATTTTAGCCAACGATTCTTTGTTCGTTACCTTAAGTAATTTGATAAATTGTGAAATATTTATATTTTCAGCGTGGGGAATATAATGTTTTCTAAGGGAAGAATAAATCGGGCAAGAAACAAATATATGATAAAGGGTCTCTTTAGCTTGGAGATTACAAATTGTACAGTTGAGTTGAGGTTTAATAATATGTGCAGTGGTTTTATAAGTAATTTTTATAACATGTCTACCAGACAATCTAAGTTGGGCTAACATACGGACCATGGGAAAGTGACTTTCTATTGACAAATATGGATGGTGCATTATTTGTGGATCACATAAATTTACATAAAATGGGCTGTATGCCGAACTCGTTAATTTAGCCTTATCCTCCTCCAATAAATATGATTTGAAACTATTCAGAATCGCGGGTATTTTTTCTTTTAGCACTTTTGGGTCATTAATTAACGCTGTATCACCGTATCCGATATTTTGTAAAATTTTATGAATTTGTGTGATCCAATTATATTTAATATTTTTTCCGGGTTGAAGTGCATATTGCTGTTTTAGTTTTATGAAGCACTGCTTTGGATATCTTTCATTATCCATTTCTAACAACTTTAACATTAGTTTTAATGTATGTTTCATTAATCTGTGACTAGAATGAATTACATTGAATTCCTGCCTGATAATCCATCCCGGAGTGTTCCGATTCAAAGAAAATAAATTTTTGAAAAAAGTGATATGAGCCCTTTCTATAATGTTAAGATACCTGAGTCCCCAAATCGGTGCGGCGTAAAATAATGCACTCATAGCTATGGCGTCATTTATCTTCAACCTGCCCTCCATGCCAGGAATTTTCGCTTTTCGACACGTTTTGACGACGCTTCCGACTGCAATTCTGGTTTTAGACTCATTGAGCTTCGCAGCTTTAATACCTAGCCCTGAGCTGGAAAACATTACTCCCAGATAAGTGTATTCCTGCACTCTTTCTACCGTTTTTCCCTCATAGTAAAACTCTTTCGTAATTTTATTCCTACCCTTATGAAAATGAACTATCTTCGTCTTTGTAATATTTATTTCTAAGTCGTTTTCCTTGCAGAAATAGCCCAATATTCGCAACTTATTTTGGACATCCGTCTCACTGTCCCCGAATATCACTAAGTCGTCAGCATATAACTCCATAATAATATTGCAGTCAGGGGTAATTGGAATGCCGTGTGCCCCATGATCTCTAAAAAAGTCGTCTATGTCGCTCAAAAACAAACTGAAAAGGTACGGGCTAAGAACCTCCCCCTGAAGAACTCCTTGAGTGACCTCGATACTATTCGATAGTTTCCCATTCGTTCTCACTTTCATAGTGATTTTTTTGTAAATATTCATGAGTAGTCTCACTATTTTCGGGCTTACACCGAGTTGAAATAGTTTGTTCCATAATAGGCAGTGGGTTGTGGTATCAAACGCTCGTTTAAAATCAACAAAAATCGCAAAAACATTTCCCTTTTCCTTATTCAGTTTTAAGTGCACAATGGAGTTCAATATAAAAATATTATCGATACATCCACGGTCCTTCCGGAAGCCCGATTGTGCCTCAGGTAATGCCTTCACCTCGTTACCCCAAAGTATTAACCTGTTTAACAGCATTTGTGAAAATATTTTCATTATCACATTGACGAGTGATATCGGCCGATAATTATCAGGTTGGTTCGTGTTTCCTTTTTTGTGAATTAATACAGAAATAGCCTCACACCACTTATCGGGAACATCCTCTAGATATAAAATTTTATTAAACAAATTTAAAATAAATAATTTCCAGTTTTCAGGAAGATTCTTGTAGAATTCGGGAGTTATATTATCGGACCCTGATGATTTCCCCGTCTTTAATTTGTTTAAGGAACAAACAAGTTCATCTTGACTAAATGGAGTATCTAATAAAGGATGAGTTACACCAAAATATTGAATTATGCTTGCCTCTTTAGGAGTGTAGAAATTTTTAAAATAAGTCTCCCATTGTTCCACTGCTATAGGGTTAACAAACTGAGCAGTATACCGATATTTGTTTACTGTTTCCCAAAAATTCTTCGAGTTCTTTACATCAGCCAACTGTATCATTAAATTATTTAAAAATTGCCGCTTCTTCTGCTTGATCAGATTGCAATAAGTACGTTTAGATTTAAAGTAAATGTCTTTTAATTCTAATGTATAGTTCCCTCTTTTAAAATTAAGTAATTTAATCTTTATTTCATTTTTTGCTGAACGACACTCTTGATCAAACCATGGTTTACTAACGGTATTTCCTTTGTTCCATCCCGATCTTTTAACCATACCACACGAATTCGCTGCCTCGAAAATCGTCTCCGTTAAATTCAGATTTAGCTCATTTATATTACCCTTTATATATTTTCCACCGACTTTAGGGGATAACAGCATTCGTTCCCTAAACATATTAGCTTCTAAGGGATCCCACTTTAATTTAAAATCAGTCGGAAAATTATTTTTGTTATTGTTTATTTTATTATTCAAGGATATTGTCAAAATAACCTTGACCGGAAAGTGAGTTGAATGAGTAGTGATGTTGTCTACTATGAGGTCATAAATATTATTAACTTTATCCAAACCACACCATACGAGATCAATAACACTACTACCTAGCGATGTAATGTTTGTAAACATAGCTGGGTTATCACTTACCGTACGCCCATTCAACAATACAAACGAATTATTTTCCATTTCTTCTATTAAGTGAACCCCCCTTTTATTTGTTTTAGAATCTGATGTGTTTCTGACAGCCGAAATATTATTACTAATTAATATATCTGAATCATATTGATTTAAATTGCCTACTTTTGCATTAGTGTCCCCTCCCACCAGTATTAACTTTTCACCATTTTTATTTTTAATTTCACAAACTGAATTACTGTATATTTCTGATATAAACTCAAAATCTAATGACGGCTTAAAATAAACTAATCCTACTACAAATTGCTCATTATTCTTAATCACTTTTACATTTACAAACAGCCAATACTCACATTTTTCTAATAATGTTATATCGTAAAAATCACTTCGGTAGAGAATAACTAGCCCGCCGCTGGCTCTCCCCCTACTCTTCTCTCTTACTGCCATTGCTGTGATCGCTTTAAAACCTCTAAAACAGCTGGACGTGAAGTCTGGCTCAGATAGATGCCATGTTTCAGATAAACAGTAAATACCGTTATCTAAGACCTTTAACTCGTTTTCCATAAATTTATTAAGTCCTTGTACATTCCAATATATTACCGTTACTAGCCTGTTGACAGAAACAAGTGGTTGCTAGGATTCTTCAGTTTTATCCTCCGAAGTAGTATTGGTGCCAGGTTTGTTTTTTGGTCGAAATGCAAACTGCTCCAGCTTTGCGGTCCGTGACGGCCTCATATCTACTTCCGCTTCTCTTTCCTTCCTTTTCATCGCTGGGCTGTCTTCACTAGTCTTAAACCAGTTTTTAACCTCATGGATTGAGTATGGCTGGGAATCCACATAGATCTGCCCGTTACGAAACTTAACCACTTTTTTAATAAGCCTTAATTGGTACAGTATCGGTGCGACTTCCTTGTATTGCTCCCTTTCTTCTTTCGACCTATCATGTGATACTCTATATCCTAATTCTGTCAACTTTTTTGCTGATTCCATAAATTCAAATTTGATCCTTTTTGAACAGAATTTAATCAAAACCGGTCTCAGGCCAACCCTTTTACCTATTCGGAAACATTCCTCTATATGGTAGTCTTCTGCATTTTTGCCCACTTGTTGGAAGATGTTAATCACTTTATTATAAAGTGAATTTCCTTCATTATCGTTTTCTTCTGGAACGTTAAACATCAAAATATTTCTTTGCCTCTCTTTTAATTGCATTTGTTTTATCTGTATCTCTTGTTGCTCAATTTTTTTCTCTAATAATTGTTGTTTGTCTTTTACTTCCTTCAAGCCGGTCATGCACATCTCCAAAGATTTCACAACAGTGGCCAGATTATTGTTAATAGCTGTGATTTGTGTGGAATTATTTAAAATCTCATTGCGAATGTCGTTGAGACTTTTTTGTATATCAATTAAAATGGTCTCACTCATTGTTATATATATTTAAATATATTTATGTACGTGACTATTGTTTTGGTCCTTTACTATTATCACCTGCAACTAGTGTACGCTAGTTGAATTAACAGCAGTGGCAGTGGGGGGCTGCAGGAAAATTCCTCACCATCTGATAAGCAGCCAACTCTCCGCAAAAGGTCGTTTCCTTCAAAATCGAATATTAAAGAAGTTTTCAATCCGATTATTTTGAAAATTCGCCAATCACACTATCACCACAATTACTACACACTTGCAAATTTTCAGCTAAATGCGCCGCCAATGAACCGTTTTAAAATTTGGTTAACACGGACCCGATGTGCTACCTTCCTCGAACTGAGGCTAACTCTTAATATTTATTAAAAGAAGATAAAATTACTGATCAGGCAGGACGTTTTCTTTTCTTTATTCTCTTTTTTACAGTCTGGATACAGATTCCTATGCTCCTGAACACAGCATAGCAAAAATTGCTTTTGGTCTTCCTTTGGAGTGATAAAACCATGCAAATCTTGCATAAGTTTTTCAAGCTCTTTCAGCTGTATCATTAACTGCTCTTAAAGAAAACACTTTCCTTTTCGCCTCTGAATAGGAATCTTTATCTTTATCTTTATCCCATGTAGAAGCGGGTCTCTGGAGGAAATTGTTATCAATGTTTAATCGAGAAAATAAATTTGTGCTCTTGGTAGACACAAAATCACTTAATGATTTTCCTGCAACAATAAATAAGGCAGTGTAATTAACAATTTATTAAAAACAGTATAAAAACATTACTATTTATTGTATTGAGCCCCTTTAAAAACCACAAATCTTGATTTGGTGCCTTCACCGCCAGACTACATCCAAGCCATGGTTTTACATATAAAACCGCATTGAATAAACAGACGTCGTTTTCCATTTGTCTCTAAACTTTTTGAACAGTGGGATACCAGGACTACTTGTGACTTGGCGGTTTTTTGTTTCGAACACACATTTTAAAACCAGTTCGTAAATGTGATGGCGGCAAGCAAAGAGTATTAATTCCCTGTCTAGTTTTTGTTCCAAAAGTACAGAAACTCCTTTCAATCGCCCTGTATTAGATGCAGTTGTGTCACAGCACATTATCTGTACTTTGTCATCGAGGTTCCAGTCATGAAGTGTGTTCAACACAGCTTAAGCTTGATCCTGGCCGGAACAGCTCTCCAGTTAGGGTATAGTCAGAAGTTGTTCCTTTTCTCCAAATGAAATCAGAATTGGCAGGCCTGCTTCTTTAGAACTTCTCAAGTCAAGTCCAGGTAATACTTTTCCATCCCAGTAAACGGTAACAATTACAGGCATATTATTCTGAAAATCTGATTTTATAGATTCCGCTCTATCTTTTCGACTCTGTTTGCGATTACGTTAAATAGAAGATTCGTTTATCGGAAAATCATCACAGCTAAGATCAAGTGCATCTACTACAGCCTGAAATATATAGACAGGATCCCTTATCCTTAATTGGCATCTATCTAAAGCTACAACTAACTTAGGCGTGATAAAGTCTTTCCTTCCCCTTTTTTTAGTAGTTTGAGAACTTACCATTTGAGAAGTGGATGCTAAGGGTTCCTCATGGCTTTCATCAGAGCTGGTAAGTTGATCGTGGTGTCCTTGCGTTTGAATAGAATCTTGCGTAGTAACAGATGACGATAAACCTCAGATACACATTTGCTCACATATTTTTGTCCCTTCATTCAATTTCCTTTGTCTTGTCCTTTCTTCTTTTTCAGCTACCTTTTTGTCTACACCCGCTAAATACCCTGGAAGCCCTATGTAAAAACATCCTTTTCAATTTTCATCCGTTCCAATGCATCAGCGTGTGCTATATCACAGTTTTCATTCAGATTCACAAGTTTTTTTACACAGTTAGGTCTAGCTCTAGTAGAGATTCTAGCTTTTTCCCAAAATATAATACACTCCTGAATGACGAGATTAGCACTTTCACTAACAGTCAATTTAACTTCGCGAATGTTAAAAAAAAGTACTGCAAGAACTTGACGATTAGACGGTAACTTTGCGCCTGTTATTTGATAATTTACGTCACTAAATAAGAAAACACATTTTTTATTGCTTCTTAATTCCACTGCCATCTTTAAAATGTAAAACAATACGTGTTAATCGCGAGAATAGTTGAGAAAAAATGACTAATGCCGTGAAATCGCACCGCTACTGCCGCGCAAAATGTGTGAACATGATTCGATGCAAGTCGACACGGGTTATCGTACTCCAAATAAGGTAAACATTTATTTCCGAGTGTTTTAGAGGCAAAAGAACAAAACTAACACCTATGTGTTAGAAATTTAAAACCTTGAAAAATAAGGGACACCCTAATAAACACTCATACTGTACTAGCTAAGATTATATTAGACCCTGACTTGAAAAAAATCCGAAAAGGTAATCATTATCAATATTATCATCATCAATATTAGTGCGCCCCCTCCCCGTCACTAAAATACGGCATGAAAATTGTTTTGAAGAATACAGTCCTCGATAATATTGGACTCCTTTGTGAAAAAAAACGAAATTCAAACTATTTTGTAGAGCGCCCCCTCACCCGCCACTAAAATACAAATTGAATATTTTTATCAAAAACTCCGTCCCCGCTAACATAAAACTGGACCCCCGTGTGAAAGAAAAACGAAATTCAAACTATTTTGTAGAGCGCCCCCCCCCCCCCCCCCGCCACTAAAATACAAAATGAATATTTTGATCAAAAACACCGTCCCCGATAACATAAAATTGGACCCCCGTGTGAAAGAAAAACGAAATTCAAACTATTTTGTAGAGCGCCCCCTCACCCGCCACTAAAATACAAAATGAATATTTTTATCAAAAACACCGTCCCCGATAACTTAAAATTGGAACCCCGTGTGAAAGAAATCAGAAAATGTTACTACTTTCAACATTAAAGAGCCCCCCCTCACTAAAACTTTAAAATAAATATTAATGCTAATGGATACCTGGTCATGATATAATTTGCTTAGGTAATGGGGTAGACCGGGCGAACATGAAGGAGTGGCTCACTAATATTCCGAAGTTAATAATATTTGGATAGTCATCACATTTGGATAGTAGTTAGTAGTTAAATAATTGTAGTTAACAACTTTTTAACTACCAACTAGTAGTTAGTAGTTAAACATTTTAACTACTTCTTCTAACTAGTAGTTGGTAGTTAAAAATTCTAACTACTTTTATTGTAGTTGAAAAAAGTAGTTGTACATTTCTAACTACCAACTACTAGTTAGTAGTTGCTCCGTGCAACTACTTAACTTGTAGTTAGTAGTTAAAAATGTAGTTAACTACAGGAAATAGTTAACTACTGCCCAACTCTGTCAACCGATTTTAATGAAATTTGGCTCAATGTATATAGTTTTGGCCAACTTACCGGACCGGATAGTTTTTAACTTGATTAGTGATCAAAATAATTCTTATATAGCGAATTATTGCAAATACAGTAGGTCGTGTTTCGATTTATTAACATGGCGTCATATGTCGATTTCATAATGTTTTTGTTTATAAGCATGCTATTGTAATACAGGTTATCATTATTATAATTTTGTATTGCGTTATGTAAGTGCAGTTATTTTTCCTATGTTATTATTTTCCACAGACAAATAGTAATACAAATTTGTATTTATTGTTAATTTTCATTAAAGAATAAATAAATCAAGAAAAGGTTACAATAAATACTGAAATGTATAGGTACTTTTTCTTCCTTTTCCTTTTTTATTTGTATTTAAATTAAATTACTAGCTAAGCGCTGAAACGCTTTGCTGGGCCCACCCTGATATCAACTTTTAGTGTAGTAAATGCATTTTAATAATTTAAATTAGGCTATTATTTGAAATAATACTCTATAAATGTTGTAACAGCACCTACTGTCATATGTGTAACCTAATAGAAGCCTGACTTGGGGAGTCAGTGTTGACAAAAATTAGTGAAAATTAGTCAATTGGCTACACTGCGGGTAACCAGTCGTAAAAACTCCCTCACAAAAAGGGTGTGTTTTGATTAGGTGTTGTGGGATACTTTGTGATTTGCTAAAGAACTACATAATTAAGACTTTAATATTATATTTTCAGTTAATTTATTTAACAGAAGTTTCTTTATTTTCATTATTCGTTTTGTTATTATTTAAATACAGTGTTTTTTTATTTTACCAAACCTTTTTATCATTTTTATCACGAGATCTAAAATGTAAAATTTAAAAAATGTCAGTGAAGATTTGTAATTCCTCCTTTATCAACAATAATTTAAAGTTGAGAAAATTTAATCCCAATCGAATAGAGGCTGTTACTTCCTAAGTTGTAATTATCTTTAAATGTAAAATTTAAGAAATGTTAGCGAAGATTTTAATCCTTTCTTTAATTTAAAGTAGGCTATTATTGGAAATGATATTTACTTATTTTTAAATGATTGTTGATTAAGAAAGGATTACAATTCGCGGCATTTTTTAAATTTTACATTTAATGATTATTACACCTCTACTGAACAGGAATAATTGTTATTTGGGTAACCTCAAGTTTCAGATTTATCCGCCATAAATATGAGAGTACTACTGCAAAATAATCCATCGGCAGACATATTTTTTAAACAATTGCTCTATATTGGAAACGGTGAAATAGAGCTAGCTGTATCGAAATTTAAAATTTATCAAATTACCAGAAAATTTCTGAACTGTTGTAGAGACGAAAAATGAACTGTCTACGAAATATAAAGTGTCTTTCCTGATATTTTGAACAATTATTTGGACTATAAGTGGCTGGGTAGTCGTGCTATTTTGGCAGCAAAAAATGTTGATTTCGATGAAATAAACTTCCACAATCAATTGACAATGTTCTAGATGTAAACGAAGCCGTAAATTTCCCATCTGAATTTTTTAATTCCCTGGATATACACCCAAACAATCTCCAGTTGAATATTGGCTCACCGATCATTCTTCGTAACTTAAATCCATCTCAATTGTGCAACGGTACACGTTTGGTCATTAAAAGGATCACAGGAAATGTTATTGAAGGAAAAATGTTACCTGGAAGGTTTTCAATAAAATTCAAAAGGCTTCAATATCCTATTCGTTTGGCTTTTGCCATGACCATAAAGAAATCCCAAGGGCAAACAATGTCCACTTAGACTTTGAAAATCCGTGTTTTTCCCTTGGGCAATGGCATAACTCACGTGGGAAATGGGTATCGCCTGCTCACGTGTGTGGAAACCATCAAATCTTTGGTTTGTGTTAAAAAAAAAAAAAACAGGTTAACCCAAAACATTTTGAACAAATTAGTACTTGAATAAATAAAAATTCTTAATTGTATTATGTAAAAACCTCTTTAAGAAGAGATTTATTATCACTCAAATATATTGCTAAATTAAAAGCTTCAACACACCACCCTCCTACCGAACACTTATTAGCCGAAGGGTTGGGAAATCGAGGTCTCAAAGAAATTGAGAAAAACGCCTATCAAAAGGACATATATGACGCGTTAACCAAGATTGGCATGACCCTGAGCAAAATTTAACCCGTTGTTAAACTAACAATACCAAGTTGAAGTAGTGTTAGGCCAATAATCAATAGATCAATGGCTGAGGTTATCAAAACTTAAAGTAGTGGGGGGAAAGGAAAATCTTCGAAATAATGCTTCAAGTACCAAAATTCATGAAATTCGATGAAAATACAGTAAATTTCGACCTGAAATTGATAAAAATCTTATAAAATGATGATAGAAATATGAAATAAAAAGAAAAATATCGGAATGAAGAAGTACGAAAGAGAGTATTATTATTTGTTCTAAATGCGGTTTGTGTGTTTTGAAGGTTATCATGAAGCTATGAAAATGCAGCAGATTTTATTCTAAAATCGTTAAAATTGTAACAGAAATATGAAAACCAAAGAAAAATATTCGAATCGAAAAAGTAAGAAAATATATGGTCATTTGTTATAAACTTTGTTAAATTTATATAAAATCTGTAAAAATGTTGAAAAAATGCTTTAGAATTTGAACGAAAATTGTTAAAATCTAACTTCAAAAATATAAATTTATACACTGTCTATCTAAACTTCAAAATTATAAATTTATACACTGTAATGATAACAAACTAACGTAAGTACTAACAGAGCATGGTAACACGAAACAATATCTTAAAAGATTTAACATTATACAAATAGACTTATGTGACGAAGACAGACAAATCCAAAATTTCCAACACATACTTTATGACTGTAAATTATTTGATAAACAACGATTCTTACTAATAAAAAATATAATGAAATTGGGGAATTGGCCAAAGACCGAACATAACTTATTATTCAAATTTAAGACAGACTTCCTAAAATTTATTAGAATTATTGACTTTGACTCACTGACTAACCAGCAATGGGCATCGTTGGTATTTTCTTGTTGGCTTTATTTAGTTTTTATTTATTTTCATTATTTTTATTTTAGCTATTTTATATTTTTATTTCATTATGTAAGTAGTTAGCCTATCTGTGCATAACACACGGGTTATGAATGAAGAATTGAGTTCGAGCTCCATACTACCAGGAAGCGCTAGGATGCGGTCATGGTTTATTGTTCATTCGTTCAGTTTGAAATGGTTAAATTTTTTTTCAGCTATTATTTTTAAATTATTTAAAATTAAGCTCAAATAGTTATTTTCTCTTTTGTGTTTCAAAATAAAATAATTATTTGACATCTCTTTCATGAATTAGAAAACCAAGTGAATTCCTTAAAAAAAGTAATTTTCAAATAAGAAGGTTATTGATCAACAAATTACATTTAATCAAAATTTAATGTCACATCATCATGCACCCCCCCCCCCCACATCCCTATAAATTGCATATCATTGTGATAAAACATTAAGAAAAAGCCAATGTTCCCAGAAAAAAAACGAGGCCGCACACCCAAAATGGTGTTCAAACATGGTGGAATGACAAATTTGATTTTAGTTGTTTTTACTACTGACATTCACCATTATGCTTAATTTCGCCATAACTGGTCATTTATTAAAGCTAGATAGTTCTAGATTCAGAATAAATAAACAAACGTACTAAAATAATTAGTCTAGACAACATAAAATACCTTTAAAGTAAATTTTTTGCATGTTACTCGCTTAAAAGTTAAAATTCCAAGTTAATTTGTGATTAAACGGCCCTGAAATAAAACATCTGGAGCAATTATTCTTCTTTAAAAATCACTGGTCAAATTTCAAAATATATCAATTAGCTTCTTAGAAAACGGACCTTAGCCGCGAAAAGGTGCCATCCAGTCCCCCAGACCCAAGAGGCTGCAAGTTATTGCGTTTTCAGACCTATCCATGCCTGCATACTAGCCGCCAGTATCACATCTGTGGGGTCAGTTGTTCATTAGCAGTGACAGATTGAAGTGCGTATTATGGCATCGTGGTCACGTAGTGAAGTAAGGGCAGTTTTGCGATATAATTTTGTGTGTGGTTTAAGCATAGATCAATGCTTAGAAGAAATGAAGATTGCATTGAATAATGATTGTCCACATCGTACAACTATATTTAGATGGGACAGAGAATTCGAAAGGGGCAATTTCACTCTGGAGGACACTGAGAGAGAAGAAAGGCCGCGAACGTCTGTAACAGAGGAAAACATTTCTGCCATGAGGCAAATGCTTGATGAGGACTGTTGAGTGACATATCAACAGATAGAGGAGACATTATGCCTTCATGCACCAGCAATTTATTCAAATCTGAGAGACCATTTAAAGGTAAAAAAACTTTGTTGTCTTTGGGTTCCACATAGTCTATCGGAAGAGCAAATGACTCATCCTGTGACTTGGTTCCGAAAAATGCTGAAACTATTTGATAAGGGACTTTCTACGTTATACGGTGACGATACTTGGCTATACTATTATGATGTGCCGACCAAAGCTCAAAACAAATTTTGGGTATTTGACGATGAGGATACACCTGGAACTATCAGAAAATCTCGATCTGTAAAAAAAAAAAAAAAATGATCGCTGTATTTTTCAGATCAAGCGGAATTGTAGAGTGTGTTGTTTTGGAGACACAGAATACAGTCACTGCTCAGTGTACTTATAGACTGCCTAAAGTCATAGATTCGATGAAAAACCTAAGACCAAATTCAAGAATAAACACCTGGTACCTCCACCATGACAACACACCAGCTCACCGTGCCAGAGCCTGCACCGAGTATTTGGCCACTACTGGGCCGAAACTTCTTGAGCACACTCCTCACAGTCCAGACCTTGCTCCCTGTGACTTTGCGCTGTTCCCACATGTGAAAATGAACCTAAAAGAAAAAGTTTTTTCTTTGCCTGCCTAAAGTCATAGATTCGATGAAAAACCTAAGACCAAATTCAAGAATGAACACCTGGTACCTCCACCATGACAACACACCAGCTCACCGTGCCAGAGCCTGCACCGAGTATTTGGCCACTACTGGGCTGAAACTTCTTGAGCACACTCCTCACAGTCCAGACCTTGCTCCCTGTGACTTTGCGCTGTTCCCACATGTGTAAATGAATCTGAAAAGAAAACGTTTTTCAAGCGACGAGGACCTTCTGAGAGCTTGGGACAACGAATGTGCCTTAATCCCAGATGAAACTTGGCAGAGCTGGTTAAATAACTGGTTTCGACGTGTCGAGAATTGTATTAAATGTAGTGAAAATTACTTTGAGAAAATTAAATAAATAAAGCTGTATTGCAAACCTTTTGTAGTACCCTTTATAAGATCGAGCCTATATAACTGCAAGTATTTAATTGACAGAAAAAATAATATAATTTTTTTTTTTATTATTATTTTCTTATATAAATCTGATAAACAAAGGTTATAAATATGGTAAATAATAATTAATTAGTCGCAGATTGCACATTAGCTAAACCTTCCTTATATTGACATAAACTGGTTATCTTGAAATGTAATAATAATGCTCTCATCGTAGTAGTTGGGTTACAGACACTGGCTTCTGATCATTCATGAAATTTGAAAAAAATGCATGGTAAAATAAAAAAAAAGTTCTGTTTGTTCATTGATATGTAGAAATTATTCATAATACAATTTAGAAAGTATATACCTAATACAATTTAATAGCTCACAACAATTAATGAATTAACAGTTACACAATATATATATATATATATATATTGTAGCGTTAAATCGATAAGCAAATAAAAAAAGATCCAAAATCCCATACTTCCTCATGGCCTACCGTTCTGCAGTTAATGAATCCTCTGGACAGACTCCTACGAGAGTTCTCTTCGGTCGAGAGATGAGGTTACCTTGTGACCTCATTTTTGGCAGCAAACCTGGGGTGGATGTATCTGGGCAAGACTGTGTGTCCGTACTCCAGAAAAGAATAGAATGCACGCACGAGCTAGTTTGCAAGAATCTTCGCCTCGCCAGCGACCGGATGAAGAGACACTACGATAGTAGAGCCGATCAGGGCGGGTACCAAGAAGGAGACCTCGTTTGGCTCTATAACCCGAGAAGAAAGCGAGGATTCTGCCCAAAGTTGCAAAATAACTGGGAGGTACCCTACGTGATAAAGATGCGCATCAACGATGTGATCTACAGGGTCTCCAAGTATCCCAAAGGAAGGCCTATGATTGTCCATTACAATCGCTTGGCGTCATATGCAAGGAACCACGAAGAAGAACAGGTGCAGCGGATTACGGGAGAGACCTTTCGTTCGACCTAAGGAGCAGACACGCATGAAAAGGAAGACATCCTGGAGGAATGTCTCTAAGGAGGGGGCAGTGTAGCGTTAAATCGATAAGCAAATAAAAAAAACAATCATATGGCATAAACTCCCAGACCGTTTGTTGGAACAAAATAAGCAGTTGGAACGAACTCTTTGTGTCTAGATCTTTCCGTGATGGCGTAGAACTGCCCACATTGTTCTGGAATATTCCAGGCCTGACTATTTACGATTATATATAAGCAGCAGTGACTGAACGGGTTAGTTGAAGTCTGTATCTTGACTGTATAGCGCAAGTCATATGATTTTGTGTTTTAACGTTATCATTTTTGTAACCTGCTCAATTGTTTAAGTTGTAATAATTCGTTGGCATTGTGATAACTTTATATTTCTGTTAAATAAATATTTGTTACCCACATAAGTATATATATATATATATGTGTGTATATATTTTTTCCCCTTCTATGGTAGCCCCAAAGAAGGCGAATTTATTGAACAACTTACATGCTCCATGCCTATTTTATTAGGCACTTCTTTTGTGCGAGAATTCGAAGCGCTTCCTTCCTGCTAAAACATTTTTGTGAAGAATAAATAATGCATATAACTACAAATCATCCAACTTCTTCCGTTTTTAAAAATCGAAGATCGATTTTGCAAACCATCTACCTACCTAAGTAGTTAGTTCTGTGAATATTTTATTTTATCCCCTTATACTTCACAAAAAGAAGTAAGCGCTACGAATACTTTCACGTTTTCTTTTGTATCTCTACGCAAGAATAAGTTACTCCCATGCCGCTGCGGGTTCGAGTCCCGCCCTGGGTGGTGCTTTTCTTTCGTAGGGGAAGTATCACCCAGTGCCATGGGTGTTAGTATGGGCAGTATAGGGCTTCAGTGGAAGCCTTGAAGCCCCCCCCCCCACAAAAAAAAAAGAATAAGTTAAAAATTAAAATAAATGGGCTCTATGGGCTTATTTTAATAACGCTAGATTTCTCATCTAAATAAAATACACACAGGGCAGGGATCCAATTTTATGTTATTGGGTACGGCGTTTTTGAAAATATACTCAATTTGTTTTTAATGGCAGGCGAGGGCGGGGGCGCACTATGGAAAGTTAGAATTTTGGATTTCTTCCACATGGTGGTCATATTTTATGTTATCGGGGACGTTATTGTTGAAGAAATATTAAATTTGTATTTTAGTGGCGATGGGGGGGGGGGGGGGGGAGTACTATAAAATGTTAGAATTTCGGATTTCATTTACACCGGGGGTCCAATTTTATGTTATCAGGGAAGGTATTGTTGGAAAAATATTCAATTTGTATTTTAGTGGCCATGTGGGTGGGGGAGGGAGTACTATAAAATGTTAGAATTTCGGATCTCATTTACACGGGGGTCCAATTATGTTCATTGTTATCGGGGACGATATTTTTTTAAAAAAAAATTCAATTATATTCTAGTGGCGAAGGGGAGGGGGCACTATAAAATCTTAGAATTTCGGATTTCTTTCACATGGGGGTCCAATTATATTTTATCAAGGACGGTGTTTTTGAAAAAATATTCATTTAGTATTTTAGTTGGGGGGGGGGGGGGAGCACAACATAATGTTAAACTTTAGGATGTCATTTACAAAGGGATCCAATTTTGTCATCCAATGTTATTGGGTATAGCGTTTTTGAAATAAATATTAATTTTGATATTATTGGCTGGGGGGGGGGGGGGGCGCACTTGAAAATAGTTACATTTTCCGATTCGTTCTATCTAATCTAATATTATGTTATCGGGGACACGGCATTTTTGAAAATACACTTTAACTGGCGAGGGCAGGGGTGCACTATGAAAAGTTAGAATTTCGAATTTATATCATACGGTGGTCCAATTTTATGTTATCGGGGAAGGTATTGTTGAAAAAAATATTCAATTGGATTAGGGAGATTCTACTCTCTCTCTCTCTCTATCTATCTATATATATATATATATATATATATATATATATATATATATATATATATATATATATATCTGGTGGACAAAAGTGCGAGGGGTAAACCAGAAGCCAAATGGAATAAGGTTAATCTGATTTATAAATGTCATGTTGCTTAGATTTTATTAGCATTATACATTGTTCAAAGATTTTTCTTCTGTGATATCTTTTATTATTCCTGCTCATCATGGCTATTATTTGTTTTTGAATTTTTCAGAATCGGACAAATGAGTATAAACCAGGCAGCTATTCACTTCAATCTACCTTACTCATCATTATATGGAAGATTCAAGCGAGGTAAGTATGACGGGACTGGAGGAGTTGAAGAGACAAATGTGTCAATGGAGGCTACAGTTACAGAAGCAACACCCACTGGACCTGACCTTTTGCCTACGACTCCAACCCAGCCACAGATAATGCTTGTTCAATACCAGCAGCCAATCCATATGTATCAACCAACCTGAGGCCTAGATTCGCCGGCCCATATCTTCATTTCCTAATATTGTCTTGGGCCTAAATGTTTTTTACCTCTGTGATATCTATTTCCTCCACTGCTGTTTTTTAAGATCTTTACTGTGCATATCTTAAATGGGTTCATTGACCTATTGGCAGGTTTAATATGTTATAAAATAAAATCAATACTGTAAATGCTAATTTAGCTGATTTGAATCAATAATTATTAATTTTAAAAACATTATATTCAGTTACTATGTTAAATTTTATTTAATGCTTAAAGCAACTTGAGGAATTAAATATATATAGAACCAAAAAAAGTTGAATAGGTTAGAAGGTATCAAGAAAGTGATGAGCTGACAGGTTCTCAAATTATCTGTAAATTATTAATATTATCAATATTAACCTAGTTATGTTTGTGATTTCTCTGTTATTTTATTCGAATGAAAATATTGTTAGTGGTTTAATAATTTTTGTGGGACCTGAAGATTACTATTTTAACAATAAATGTAACTCTGACTATTACCATAGCTCTTTTTCACTGATATAAGCTTGTGACAGGAATTGAATGAAAAATTTCTAGATAGCAAGCTAATAGTGAATAGGTTTTTATTTTTAAATTTGAGGATTATCATTGATTTTTTCCGATTACTTCAAGAAAATATGATCATAACTAAAGCTATTTGTAGGTCAATAAGGATCTTCAATCTAATCCTCAACAAATTTTTCTTCCTTTACAAGCATGCCATACCCATTAGAAAAAGTATATTGCTTGGAATTGATCTATGCCAATTAAGTTTTTTTTTTTTTTTTTTTTTTTTTTTTTTTTTTTTTTTTTTTTTTTTTTTTTTTTTTTAGTTATTTGAAGGCGTTTTCTTTGTAATGTATTAGTCTGGCGTTCATTTGAAATATAGTTATTTAATTAGTATTCAATCTGTTGTAAATTAATGAAGTTTTGACTACTAAATAGAGAACTATAAAATCGGATGTAATGGAGTATTATGCTTGCATTCGCATTATCACAAATAAAAAATTTTATTAAACAATACATTTTTTTTCTTTCGTGTACTTAAGAGAGTAAATATGTGATTCTAAATCATTTAAAGCAGTTTATGGTGTGAAACAAACTTTCAAGTCTTGCAATATAAATTATAATACTCTATAACTGATTTTCACAAACAGAAATAAGTAAATATACACGTGTGAAAACATGTGTGTAGTTGCTGCATGGCATTTATATATTTATCAAAACAGGTCAATTTGTAATCTAAGTAGGTTGGTAAGTGAAAATTGTGTGTTGGGCGCATCACACCAGATTTTTTTTTCCCTGTTTGTCCTAACGATTAGAGAATTTTAGAAAAGAATTTCTATATTTGGAAAAATATTGGAGATTTGTAGGAAGTTAATCACAAAATTATCTTGAAGTATTCATTTTTGACATAGTCATTGTATGGATGACTAAATCAATCACTCATAAAAAAAATGGTATCTAATGCATTTGCAAACCAAAGTCTTTTGTGACAACTGATCCTTTAGATCATTAAGGAAGTAAATTTTTATTCTGAAGATTATAATGATGGTATTAAATTCTCATAATGACTGCTATTTAAAGTTTAAGTATAGTAATTTTACTTTCTTAGTTCCTCTTGAATAAAATTACCATAGCATTTTTCTGTTTTATATTTTTTATGTGAAAAATTATTTATTCTTGGTTTCATCCGGATTGTATAAAACAAACTAAAATTTAAAAAAACCTATAACATTGGTTTAATATATGGTAGACATTTTATAAAAATATTACATTCTTGTTCCTGTAATTTTAAAAGAATATCCTTATGTTTTGCTCTACTTATATTTAAATAAGGAAATAAATTTAAATATTTCCAAGGAGGCTTATATTATTATGTGTAAATAAGATTAAATATTTTTTTTTACAATAAGAAGTAGATAATTTATAGATGTCATAATGAATATTATGAAGTTGCAAAAGTGGCAGCTTGTAAATATAAAGGATAAACAAAACTTGTAAATATATAGCTTAGTATAGTGAGATTAAATATCTTACTGATAACAAAACAGATAGTTTTGTTTAATGTGATCTTAGGGTATGGATGGAGAATTTTTCAGCCTTACATTGTTTTAATAGTACTTATTTTGATATTTATTATTGTTCTTTTTATATTTTGCTCATTCATAACTAAGTATGACCTTTTCTTTTTTAAAATAAGTACTGTGAAAATATGTTTATATTTAAGTAAATTATTTACCTGATTAAAGTTAATATGTTCATACTTACGTTTTAACACATAATTTGGTATTAAAATCTAGTCGTTTTAAATTAAAATTTGTTATAACTATTAAAAGTGTCTATAAGAAATGTGTATACATAGCTGTATTTTCAAAAGACAATATTTTCAAAAATTATATATATTGTAAATAATTTGAAATATGATATTGTAATAAGAATGTGTTTTACTCTAGTGTGCGATGTTAATAATATGTCTATTTTTGTTATGTCATTATAAAATGAGGGTAGTCTTTATTCTTACATAGTTCATAAAAACCTGAACAATCTTGATTTGGAATAATAAAAATGGATTACCACTCTTCAGTGTACAGGAGGCCAAATGATACTGAAGCATTTACTGACATTCACTCTGACATAGCATTAACTTAAAAGTTCATTGAAAAAAATTGATATATAGTTTTTTCAGTACATACATTAAAGTCCTGAATTTTCCCTTCATTCACCTATATTTGTAAGTGCTTATTAGTTTTATAATTTCAAGTCATTAAAGTTAAATTGTTTAAAAGGCAAAAGCAAATTTTCAGGTTATGGTGAAATACTCATTAAAAAAGAGGGTTTTTTTTTGTTGCTTATAATAGAAAAAAAGAACTAGTTAATGCATCCAGACTTTTTGGAACCTCCTGCCCTTTTGCCTCCTGGCTTGGACAATAAACGTACAGAGCTGTGGAGGGTAACATATCTTGTAATAATGTTGACCAAAGGAATTTTGTATTTCTCAAGGGGAAGTATTGCGATCCTGAAAAAATTTCGACTACTTTTTTCAATGCAAATAAACCATTTGCCCTCTGAGACCATATAACCAAGTCCTGAAATGATCTGTGTGTGTGAACAGACCAGCTCAAAAACAATAAACCCTAGGAATCTGAAATTAGGTATTTGATGTAGGAATATGTATATGCCCCTGATGCAAAGATTTCATCATAATTAAGTAAACAGAGGGGGAACTTTATTTAATAAATTTTGCCACATTTTTTTGTTTTTCTCAGAAATGGCTGTGGTTATTTTTATTAAACTCTCCATGTTTAATAAGAATCAAATTGAAATATGATATTTGTAATAAGAATGTGTTTTCCTCTAGTGCTATGTTAATAATAGCCGTCGGTTTTTGAAAAATACTAAAGTGCTCAAAATTGAAAATTTATTATTGGCAGTTCTGAACCCTTTCTATGATTCCTGTTTATGATATATCGTCAAAAAACCTTCGGTCTAAAACTTGATTATTATTCCTATATATTATATAACGAACATTTATTGGAATCACTGGAAAGTACAGAGTTCTGTAAGGAAATGGGGCCAATCTTGGTACACCACTAAATGAAGTACTGACCCAACTTTCTAATAAAAAAACAATTTTCACTAAGGAAGAAAGTTCAGCATTCCCTTTCCGGCAGCACTTACATATGACATTTTCAAAACTTGTCTGTTTTTAGTAGGGGCGTAAAAGCACGAAAACCCTGTTTTCACAAAATCACTTGGCTGACTGCACCATTTTTGTATGAGATTATAACCTTGTATCAAGAATGTCTGTGATCTAAACAACTGACAGTGTTATGTAAAGGTCATTGTAACAACAAAATTGCATTATTTGTTTTAAAATTCCAAAAAATTGAAAAGCTAATATATATTTTTGGGGGTTCCTGACCCCTCACCCTAGGATCTGCCCATGATTTTTAATCATGAAATTAACCTAAAGAAAAAAGGGTGGTAAATGTGTGATGCATCTCATATTAGCGGTTATTTATTACTAGACAATGCGAGACAGTTAATTTGTGTGTATAAACAAAATCAAAGGTATACTTCAAATTTATAAACTTATCAGTAGATGAAAAGTATTGCTCAATAATTAAAGTTTTATCAAATGAAAATAAAATTAAACTAGAAGGACTTTAAACTTTCCAACAATGTGTCTTAAAAATAACACTTATTAATTTGTTTTAAGTTTTCTTATGAATGAAACAAATAAGTAAAATCTCAATACCAGACCAACATAAGCATTTAAATTTCTACATCAGTTATGTAATATCTTTGAACTTAGAAACCTCTGAAATAAAGGCGACGGGAGTTCGATAACACCACGGTCACATAACCTCTCAAAACAAGCCACGCCCATCAACCGCTCTTCACTACCTTTACGTAAGAGATTTAGGCTTTCATGGGCGAAGAGTACGTAAAAAATGCTTTATTTCACGAACTAATATGGTGAAGAGGGAAATGCATGCAAAAAAACAGTGCAACCAACCTCCAGAGTTCTGGAAACGAGTCATTTTTACTGACGAATGCAAATTCGAAGTGTTTTCTAAAAGAAATCGCCAAAAAATATGGAGGGAAAAAACTAGGGTTGCCAGACGTCCCGTATTTTAGGCTTAGTTTCAAATGTCCCGGCTGGACTGACTCTCCCATATTCGAACCGTGCTTCGGTTTTATTATTAAGACAAAAATACTCACGCATGCAACGTTCGCAACTTTGCGTACACATCAACTCGGATTAAGAAAGTTCGGGAGAATTTATGGTTTAATTATTCACTTTAATTTAAAAAACATTCTCGTGGTCATTGTGGTCTCAGTGATGTAAAACAATATGCATCTACTAAATCTCACATGACTGTTGTTAGCAATAGATCATCGAGTAATTTAACACAATATTTTTCAAAGCCTGATAAGTCTGCCTCGGTCACGGAAGAAAATTAGCTGCTGGAGAACTCGCATCGGTTTATCATACGTTAAGGCATACCCTTAGCTGCAACACACAAATTGTTAATTTAACACAATATTTTTCAAAGCCTGATAAGTCTGCCTCGGTCACGGAAGAAAAAATAGCTGCTGGAGAACTCGCATCGGTTTATCATACGTTAAGGCATTCCCTTAGTTGCAACACACAAATTGTTACCATATATCTGTAGTGATTCAAAAATTGCTCAGAAGTTTAGCTGCGGCAGGACAAAAGCAGAATCTATTATATGCGAAATACTGGCCAAGGAATCTGTTAAAAATATTTTAAAGACACCACATGAGAAAAATTTATACTTTTCGATCGCGAAAGATGCAATTAATAAAAAAAAACAGAAAAATGTTTCCAATTTGCTTACGATACAGGGATTCAAAATCGTTTTCTCGATTTCGTAGAATGCAACCACAAATCAGCAAATGAAGTAAATAAATTATTATTAGACATATTGGAGAAAAATGGATTATTTTTAAATAGAATATCAGCATTTTATGCTGATAATAAGAATGTAAACTTCGGCAAAACCCATTCAATCTATACACTTTTGCTGTCTAAAAAAAAACATTATTAAAGCTGGTTGCTCCGTCCATATTCTTCATAATGCTACAAAACATAGTACCAATAAATTGGAAGTGGAAATTGAAAGTTTGATACTGAAAATTTGTTGGTCACTTTAGTAGATCTCTAAAAAGAAGAGCGGACTTGGAACTCCAATTTGAAGAGAAAGAGATGTAGTGGGAAGAAATAATGGAACATGTCGCGACAAGAGTTTTATCTCTTGGTCCTGCCGTTGAAAGAATCATTAAAATATGACCTGCCATAAAATCTGATTTCCTGGAGTTCCGCAATGAATGCCCACGTTCAATGGAGAAAATAATCACAAATGAAGAGGAAGAGAAAAAAACTTTGACATATTTGTCGTTTGTCCATAACTTTATGTTTTCGTTAGAAGTAACTGAAGAAGATTGAATCAGATATTCTGTTAGTTGTTGAGATGCATAATGAAATGTATGGGATTCGCGAGAAGATCGAGCAAAGAATAAACGACAAGTTTTTGGCATTCAAGCGAGAGACATAATGCATGTTTTGAGTTTATGACCGTTTTTAATTACGAGTATAATTGTATTGATTTTTATAAATATGTTAAAACTGACTCGCTCCTCGGACAAATATTAAAAACAAAAAAAAAATGTCACTATATATATTTTTTTTTATTTGTCCCGGGTAAAAAACTAAATTCCCGTATTTTTTGCCTATTAAAGCATTTGTCCCTTATAGGCAGAAAAAAAATCTGGCAACCCTAGAAAAAACTGTTCAATGGATTCAAAAAATTTAGTTCCAACCGTTAAGTACGGGGGTGGTTCACTTATGGTTTGGGGCTGCGTGAGTGCCAGTGGAGTGGGTAAATTAGTGTTCATAAATGGTATAATGGACCATGTAAAGTATGTTAACATTTTAAAGGAAAATTTAGCACCAAGTGTCGAGAAAATGGGTTTGGGAAATAATTACATATTTTTTTTTGTCAAGATTTATTCCGTGGGGCCTCCCATCCAGCCTCGAATCCACCATCCCAGTGCGTATTCGAACCGCCTCCGTTCGGCTCGAGCATGCTAAAGCGGTTCGCGCTCAAACTCGCTCGGCTATTCCGGCCCGGAAATAATTACATATTTACCCAGGACAATGACCCCAAGCATACCGCTTGGAAAATCAGGTTGTGGTCACTTAACAACGTTCCAAAATACGTGGTGAACCCCCCCCCCCCCCCCCCCCCAGGTCCGGACTTGAATCCTATCGAACATTTGTGGGACCACCTAAAAAGAAGAATGGCAGGACGGAAACCTTCCAGCCTACAAGAATTAAAAACTTACCTTCAGGAAGAGTGGGGCGGAATTCGCAGTCGCGATCGACTATAGGGTACCGCAGGTAGTTTTGCAAAGTATCGGAAGGAACGGGGATAGACATAGTTGATGTGATAGACATAATTGGTAATTTCATAAGACAATTAATTGAAGGGCAAGCTATCCTCGCATAATTACATGTGGGATAGTATCTAGAAGCGAAAAAGTAGTTATTTTACAAGCCTTTTGCCTTCAAACAAGCGATCTAAAAGGCCTGTCCCATCAAATAAAAATATAAATTAAATTTATTAATAACAATAAACAATTTTCTAGTAATGGTACGTGTAAAGCTGGTAGTAATGGTAAATGCAAACACATCATTGCAAATTTATACTACGTTCTTCGGTTACTAATAACATTAATTACCTATTCATACTAACATTGTTATGACAGCTTAGTTTCTTTGTCATATTATTTATTTATTTGTTAATACTTCAGGCATCACGTTGAAAACTTGGAACAATTAAGCGCAACGGATGCAAGACAAAAATGGGGGAAAATTAAAAAAATAAGAACAAATCTTTGACACTACGGCCCCAATCATCAGATCGATAAAATGTCAAAAACTAATATTTAATTAGATAAATATAGTCACTTTCTTTAAAATGAAGACTACAGATCGTCATAGGTTTCGAAACAGGCTTATCTATTTGTTGGCGCAAAAGGCTTAAAAATTACATATATTTAAACTTAGTAATAATATGTAATTATTATAAAATAATTATACCATTTAATAGATCTATCATATCAATATTGTATTTATTTTTATCTTAATATTAGGATACAAATGACTAATTTATATTATCTATGTTTGATAAATGTTTTATTTAATTTTAAATTAATTAATTTCACATTGATTGACCGTCTGATGTCAATCATATGTTTTTTCAAGAGAGAAACAGGTGAAAAACAAACGCCGCTCAGTTGTCCACTCGCGGTACCGATAGCATATTTAAGTTTTCACGCCGGCCGGCTAATTTTTTGTTATTACGAGGGGTGTCCGTAAAATAAGTTTCCCTATTTTTTTAAAAGTGAAAAAAATGTTTTATTACCATTGTATATTACATCATTAGAAATCTTGAACATTAAACTATTTTTCTACGTAGTCCCCGTTGACATTGATGCACTTCTGCATCCGTGTCACCATTTTTTTGATGCCCTGGTCATAGAGGTCCGCCGCCGCACACAGGGGTATTTGACCCGAAAAGCTGGCCAAAACTATTTCCTTCCATTTTATTAATTCAAAAGTCCTCAAAATGGCTTCTATATTTGTAATAGACATTAAAAATGTTTTTTAGCAGTTAAAAAATACTCTAAGGAGAAAATTTTCATAAAATGAATTTTTACAAAACTCCACCGACTGTGAAATAGACATCCATAGGTTTACAATTTATGTTCATATTATTTTCTCTTTATGCATTGCACCCGTGAAATATGCTTGTAACTAATTAAAGATTTATTATCATTTATTTATTACTATTATTTTTAAAAAAATGAAAATAGTGTAAAATAGGTGAATATAAAAAGTTATGGTGATAAAGAAAAAAAATGTGTTTTCCTAATTCATTAAGAATTGTTTAATACCTCTTCGAAACACAACTTATATCCCAGGAAGAAACGCACCAACCTTTCTTAAAAGTGCAAATGAAATATAATTATTCATTATTCACTTTCCTCCCCACTTAATGAACTTTCGGAATCACCACTATCGGTTAAGTTGGTTGGGGGAGACAACATTTCTAAAGTTTCCTTACAAAACCTGATACCTTTTTTCTTGAACTTCTCATACCTGTGATAACTGTATCTGATGTCAATATTAATCTATTAATTACATCCAGATTGCACACTGCCCGGGAAAATTTTCTGGTCTTATGTTCTCTATAAATCCGGAAATGGTTATTTCGGCTTTCTGCTGCTTCCGCATATAAAAGACCAATATGAAGCAGAGAGCTTTTTATCGCTTCAAAACTAGTGATGGGCAAAACTGTTAATTTTGAAAAACAGTTGCAACTATTTCTGCTACTTTCATTAAACAGTTTAAAAAAAAACAGATACAACTGTTTAAAATAATACTATATGGGAAAAAAGAAAAAAAAACTAGTCCCACTTCGCATTCCCGCATTCTTTTGAATTATGTTTTAATTATTGAAATATCTAACAATTTCGAATGATAATTTCTCACAAAACATTTAATATAAAATAAAGCTTTATGTAAAATAATTAAACAGCACTAAAAATAAATAATAAATCAAAACTTGTAATAGGCATTAATTGATTTTTTGTTTATAAAATTATGGTTTAATTGAATAAATAATCTGGAGAAAAATAATGTAATAATTAAAAAAATTAAGAGCCACATAACTCAGAGTAGGAGATTTGCGAATGAAATAAACAGATACAGCACGGGCGCAAGCTGTTTAATAAACAGTTTCACTGAAACAGTTTAGAGAAGCAGGCAGAATTAGCAGGTTAACAGGCTGTTTAATGAAACCGAAACAGATACGTGAAACAGTGGCCTTGAAAAAGAAACAGATTCATAAACTGTTTCGGTCAACAGGCTGTTAACCTGTTGATTCTCGCAACAGCCTGTTAACCGAAACAGATACGTGAAACAGTGGCCTTGAAAAAGAAACAGATTCATAAACTGTTTCGGTCAACAGGCTGCTAACCTGTTGATTCTCGCAACAGCCTGTTAACCGAAACAGATACGTGAAACAGTGGCCTTGAAAAAGAAACAGATTCATAAACTGTTTCGTCAACAGCCTGTTAACCTGCTAATTCTGCCTGCTTCTCGAAACTGTTTATTAAACAGGTCACGCCCGTGCTATTGCAAGCTAATTGTTTGTGTTTAATTTTTATTATTATTTACCTTTTTTTTTCTCACTTCACTGTTGTATCTGTTTATTTTTTTCCGAAACTGTTAACTGTTTCAGTTTAATGAAATTAACTGTTTCAAATAAACAGATTGCTACTAAACAACACACCACTATTCAAAACCATCCCTTAAAATTTTGTGAACAGATGGTGTCATAGCATACCATTGATAAAATTTCTCCATATCCTTTGTAAATTTTAAAGTAACAAATGATTTTTCAGAGCGTCCACCAGATCTTGAGCTTTTGATTGATATCGTCCCACATAGCCATTTCTTGTTGCTGTTTCAAAAACAGTTCTTTTCCTTGAAGAAGCATTCTATCTCACTTGGAAATCATGCCTCAAAATGGATAATTTAGTTTTAGCTCTTTCACATGCTCTAGGTTATTACAATATTTCCCAATGAGAAAAGACACCCAAAATTTCTTCTTTTTTTTAAAAGCTAATGTTTTGACTTTAAAAATATGTCAAATAATTCCATTCAGGTTACAGTTATCCTTCCTGAAGATCCTAAAATACAAATAAATGAAAATATAACAAAATGGAATTTTGTTTATTATTTAATGAAATTGACATTTTAGTAATAAAAAATTATAAGTCTCCGAATCGCAGCTATTCGCAGAATTTTTTTCAAGAAACATAAACTATGATAATTATACATTATCATAAAAAATATTTCGTTGCCCAGAAATGCCCAGAAGTATAACTTTTTAACCTTCAAATTTAATTTTCAGCTCTAAAATATACCTACCAAAAAACAAAAAAATATTGATACTAGTATTGAATACAAAAAAATTATAACTATCTGGATAACAAGTACAAACATGGGCTCGAACTATCCATCATATGATAATGCCGATACTTCAGTAAGAACAAAGAAAATTAATATATTTTGTAAAACAATATTTATGAGCAGATACGAGGTAAAGACGAAGGTCAGATTGGAATTAGAATAGCCGCCGGATTAAGGGCCTGGAAGAGATGAGAATCATCTTGCATGATCCAACAGATCCTCTACTTGAACTTCGAGTCATTATTTACCAGAAATTTCAAATTTCAAAAAATGGGTTTTGGCCAGCTTTTAGGGCCAAATACCCCTGTGTGCGCCGCGCTGTTAAAGAACTTCATGACCTCTTCTTCCAATTCCTCTCTTGTCCCAAAATTCGTTACGCCTAGGTGTTTTTTCAGGCTTGGGGACAAGATGGTAATCACTTGGGGCCAGATCGGGGCTGTAGGGTGGGTGTTGGATGGATGACGTCCAGCCCGCTGTTCATCGTGCACATCTGTGCGCCCTTCTTTGGACTCTTTGCACCATTTGCGCACCATCTGGACACTCATGCATGTTTCACCATACACTTCCCTAAGTTGGGAATGAATTTCGGTCGCCGAATTGCCTTAAGCACACAAAAAACGGATCTGGCGGGGGAAGCGATTGGGAGCTCCATCTTTCAAGGCTGTCAAGGCCGAACTGATGGTGACAGCGAGTTGACCGGGGTTGGGATGTGGAGGGGGGAGTCCAAGCGACACGCTGGTGCCGTCTGAGGGACCTGCCGCGACTTGCACGGCCGTGCCACAACAGGGAAACTTATTTTACGGACAACCCTCGTATTATAACAACGTACAAGACTTTAATACGTTGTCATATCTCATACATTATAACCCGGAACTGGAATGAAGAGTTTATTGGACTGGACTAATTATTTAAAGGGAAAACATCTGGATTATGATGTCTTCGGAGTTCATCCAAATACGGCACTGAATATACAACTATTATCACGGCTTGACGTTGTTCGCCATCTTCACAACGATAAATCCTCAAAACCCTTGATCAAGGTACCATTTCAATATTTGTGTTTGATTAATAAAAACATTGTTTACTATAATTTAAATTTTGAAGGCCTAGATAGTTTATTTATGAACTGATATATTAGATTGGCCAATATTAGTAATTTACAATTTGTTTAGATTATTCTCTTGTTTAAAATATAATCAGTAGTTTATAATGTGTATTAGTTTATAATTTAATTAATTTAAATATCTCTTGTTTTCATTAGTCTATAGATTAAAAATTGTTGGTTTTATGAAAATATTTAATTGATAAAAATTTGAATTAGTGTTTAGAAATGTTAGTTTTGTAAAATTGGTTGATTAAGATTAACTTCATCAGTTAATAAAATTATGAGTTAAGTTAAACGTCAAGTTATTTACTTTAATTGACTATTTCAATAAAATTTATAATTATTGCCATTTAAAATCGAATGATATTCTTATTTTTATTTCTATTATCCCTTATTTCAGAAGGTAATTTTTTAGATTAATTATTATTTATTATGAGTTATTATTTATTACTATAATTAATGCATAATTACTATTAGTAATTATTGATACAATTAAAAGGTAAGGCAGTGTTGGAAACAAAAGAATCTGGCAATTTTAATTTTAAGCGTCAGCAGCGCTAGTGAGCTCCTGACCTCTTACTAAGAGGCAAATCATTTCCACAACACTATTATTAATTTTACAATCCACTCTTTAAGTAGATTTTTTTTTTTTTTTTTTTTTTTTTAACAAATGGAATTACACATCTTTTGATTTTCTGATTTAATACTGAGGGTCCGAGCAAAACCTATTAGATATTTTTCAAATAAATTTTAGCTCTATCGGGTTTTAATTATGGACAAATAAATTAAAAACTCCCAAAAAACCTATGAATCGTAGCTACTGGTCAGGCTTCTATCCCCGCGCCTCTAGTTCCAGTCAAGAAGCAGCACCGTTGCTTGCGACCGCTAATACCGTTTTTGTTATTAGAAAACAATCTATAACAAGACGCTTAAAAGTTGTTATTAACGTAAAAGGGGCGCTTACAAAGTTTAAGCTCCGAAATAATAATTATTTCTCGACTGTTCGAATACGTTGTGTGTGAAGTTTTTCGTCCGATGTATTTGAAGTTTTATAAAAATGATTATGTTAACGTGTTAATAAAGAAATGGTTACTCTTTTATTATATTCTAAAGTGCTTTATTAAATCTTTTTTTGCAATCAGTTGTATTTTCCCCACAAATTAACCATTTTAAAGTCACAATTACACATACAAAAAAAATACCTGATAGGTAAAAGTTAGGACTTCCACTGTAGCATGTCCGAATAGCCTTAGTGGCATAAAGTGACGTTAAACAAACACATTATTTTATCCACCTAGTGCCAACACCTATACTCAATAAATTACCCGATATGTATCAAGTCCTTATCAACATAATGATAGTAAACAATATATATATTTTTTATCACAGATTAATAGACCTTTCGAATCTCTTCACAGCCATAACCTCCTTTAAGTAATTTTAGTACTAGTTTTACCAAAATTGATAAATGGCCGATTTGTCCCTCCCTGACCTGTCACTCCCTAGCCTGTACTGATTTCGTTTTTAGTTAGGGAGTGACAATGTTGGCCATGGAGAGAATTGTAAATAAATTTGTAACTTGGTTACGCAGAGAACTAATCATTCAGAAGAGTTCATCATAAGATCATTCAGAGTTCAGAAAGTTAGTGTTCGACTAAGTATACATATCTTAAATCCCTCCCCCCCCTTAAACCGCTAAATAAATTTTTAAAAATAAATTCTATAGTTAACTGTTAGTTCTTTGAATCCTCCCTCGTCAACCTGGTCTCCAATTATTCCAACATCGTCATTACCGGCGATTTCAATGTAAACCTACTCTCTGAATCCTCTGAGAAGTCCTTTCTAACTGACCTCCTATATTCCCTCAACCTTTACCTAGTCCCCTATTATCAAACACATCACACGCAATACTCTGATACTTGGCTAGACCTGTGCATCTCTGATTCTCCTGTCAAAATCATTTCTTCTTCGCAATGTCCTGTTCCCTCTCTCATCACACGACCTCATCCAGATCTCATACGACCTCCCCGTCAAACGTTTTACTCCTAAGGCCATATCATCTCGCAATCTTGACCAACTATCCTATGAATCCCTCCAATCCGATCTCGAAGCCGTCCAATGGGATACCATATATTCCTACGATTCTGTCGATCCCATGGTCTCCTTCCTCACCACAAATTTAAAATTGATTTTAGATATCCACACTCCCCTGAAAACCCGAACCCTACATTGCCCCGCTGCACCTTGGCTGACGTCTGAGATAAAGGATCTGATGAAAAGAAGGGAAGCTGCAAGACGCATATTTCGGCGTACCCGTTTGGCAGCTGATTATGCGTCTTTTAAAAAACTTAGAAATTTTACCCAATCCGAACTCCGACGTGCCAAATCCCTCCACTTTCACAATGCCCTCTCCAGTGCCCACGTTACCAAAATCAAGTGGAAAATACTACGTCAATTATCCCTCCTTGGTTCCAATAACTCTACTTCCCTTCCGTTCACTCCAGATGACCTCAATAACCATTTCTCACCCCCCCCCTCTTAATCCATCACAAGTCGCCACTATCAATTATCCTAATTTTAATCCGGAGAACTTTTTTTCCCACATAACCTACGATGACCTATTTACTGCAGTCCTAAAATCCCACACCAACGATTACGGTCCTGACGACGTTCCAGTTAAGCTAATGAAGTCCTGCCTACCCTCATTAATTCCCATTCTTTATCATATTTTCAACTTCTCATTGCAAAACTCGGTTTTCCATTCTTCCTGGAAAACCGCTCTAGTCCGACCTTTGAAAGAAAACTCAAATCCCTCCACGATGAATGACCTCCGTCCTATTTCCCTTCTCTCCAATCTCTCTAAACCGTTAGAACGCCTAGTTCAAAATCAACTTTCAAGTTTCCCGTTCCCTTATTAACCCACTCCAATCCGGCTACCGATCAGGTTACTCAACTCAATCCGCTCTCCTAAAAATTACCCATGACCTCCAAACCTCCATCGAACTCCGAAAACTAAGTATTCTAATCCTTCTAGACTTTTCCAAAGCCTTCGACACTGTCGATCATAACATCCTTTTTACAAAACTGCAAAAACTCCACCTCTCTAGCAGCGCCTTACATTGGTTCAGGTCTTTTCTTTCAGTCCGGTCACAGTATGTAGTCGTTCCTTGTCAATCTCCATCCAAAACACTTCCCCTCTCCTGTGGTGTCCCACAAGGATCCTCTCTATCCCCCACTCTGTTTGCTATTTATATTAACGACCTTCCACTTCTGATTCATCACTCCCAATACCATATCTACGCTGACGATTTCCAGATTTACCTGTCTTTCCCACCCTCCGAGTTGTTGCCAGCGACGAAAAAGCTTCAGGAAGATTTGAATCGAATCAGTCTCTGGGCAGAGGTTAACAAGTTGAAGCTAAACGCTGAAAAAACAAAGGTAATCTTAATAGGCTCCAATCATCTCCTTAAAACCGCCCCTAACATCCCACCCCTGTTCCTAAATAACAATCCCATCAAATTCTATCCAACTGTCAAAAACCTTGGTGTAACCTTTGACCAAACTCTCCTAGAAAAACCATATCTCCAATATCTCCCGTCGCACTATTTCAACCCTAAAGCAACTGAACCATCTCCGTAACCTGTTCCCTTTTCAAACACGCAGACTTCTGGTCACCTCCTTGATATTTCCCTACTTCGACTATTGTTGCACAGTGTATGGGGGTATCTCGAAGCAAAACTAAAACGTTTAATAAATTGTTTCATCCGATTTATATTTGGGATCCCAAGAGACGTCTCCATATCGCCTTATTATGAAAAGTTAAAGTGGTTATATCCTTCCTACCGCCGTAAGTATTTCCTAGCCTCCTTCCTTTTCCAAGTTATTCGTTCCCGTCGTCCCTCATATATCTCTGAACTTCTTCAGTTCAAATCCTCCGTCCATTCCCGCAATACCCGCTCTAGGTCTTCAGATCTATATACACCGGCCCACCGAGCGTCAGCTTTTGATAGATCTTTCATTATTAGGTCCTCATCCCTATGGAATTCTATTCCTCCTTTCATCCGTAATTCCAATACCCTCTCCACCTTTAAATCCCTCCTATATCATCACTTCATAGCCATCCAGTCACCTTAAAAAGTAAATTGACAATTCCTATTATAATTTACCTTTTAAGGCCTATTCACACACATCAGTGACGGCACCGGCAAGTAATCCGTCCGGCTTATTTTAAGATATTCTTCCATGTATTTCAGATGAGTCTGTTTCCACACATCAGGCACAGTACCGTATCAGTGAGACAATGCCCCGTCAGTGATCCATCGGTGATATTTCAGGTTAGTCCTCACCGATATTTTTATTTTTTCACTGACGGATTCAAACAGTGATTTTCATTAAAATAAGATGAATGACGAAAAACGCATTGAATTGGTGCGTTTGTATCCTGTGCTGTACGATCTGGCACACCCAAGGTACATGGACACTGAATTCAAAAACACTATTTGGGATAAAATTGGAGAGGAAATGAAAACAACTGGTAAGTAAACACAAATTTGTATTTGTCTAATTTCTTTAAAGTTGTTTATAGTTATATATGATACTGAATTAATTTATTTCTAAAAAAAAATTCAATTTAACGTAATCACATTCTATAACCAAAATCCTATATCATTTTAATGTTTAGATTTACAAACAAGCCCAATGGGTCTTTGATTCATGCAGATCTTTATGAATTTTTAAAATGGGCCAATACTAGCTTGTAAAATAACAAACATAAATTATTATTTATATTTCATATTTCTTATAAAATATATTACCATTGTTTAGTTTTGATTAAAATCGAAGAATTGCAATTTTTAAAACATGTAAACGCACATAGCTCAAATACTATTTGTCATAGAAAGATTAAAAATTTTCATTGTACCAATCTGAATAATGTAGGTATATATTTTAAAATCCGATTTTGGATTGTTTATAAAATAATTATTTGTTTCTAAAAAAAGTTAAACTTTTGAGTACTGCAAAATAGTTATATGCTAAATTAAAGCCCTTGCAATTATAAAAATATGGTACAAGATTCCTCATTCTAGGACTAATTGTATTAATAGTGTATAGTAACATATGTAGCGTTTGATATTCCAAATGTTCCATGCAAATTGCCCTTCTAGGATTTTTTACTTAAATACTAATGTTCAGAAAAAAATTAAAACTTGGCATTTTTAGTCACACTGATGAGAAAAACATAATCACTGAATAATAATTTTTGAAAAAATTGAAACATTCTGTAAATTATTCTCTCAATGGAATGCGCTTAATGTTGGATTCTGGCTTAACATTTTATTTTTTATATTTATAACCAAGGAAGAGCTCCAGCTTCAGAATTGAAATATTCTGTGAATATTTCTCTCACTCGAAATGCGTATAATGTTGCATTCCCACCTTGAGATTCTAAATTTTGAAGTGCGCGGTTCCCACTATTCGATTCTACATGAGGAGGGTAGCTATAACTATTTTGGTCGTATTTTTTCACTAAGTTGTGCAATAAACACGCGGCCAAAACAATGTACGTGATTTTTAGCTGAAAAAAAGTACTGACTGGTGCCGGTGACGTTACGGTTGTGTGTGAATCGAACGAACTGAGAGATTACAGGAAGTTGAATCACTGACAGGTTCCGCCACTGTGCCGTCACTGATGTGTGTAAATAGGCCTTTAAACCGTTAGAAGCTCTTATCTCATTTTTTTCGTATAATTTTTTTTTTTTTTTTTTTTTTTTTTTTTTTTTTTTTTTTTTTTTTTTTTTTTTTTTTAGAATGTATAAATATTATTTAACCAACCTGTAAATAAGTGTGTACATATGTGTATATTATGAGATGCAGAAACTAGCTTCTTTTCACTCGATTGAACATGTAATTTGTATTCTTTTTATTTTTATTAACCGACTTCGAACGAAAGAGGAGGTTACTCAATGTTACTCTATTTTTTTACATTATTCGGGATTCAGTTCATAATGTCCCAACTCTGTGAATAAATTGCATTTTTCAAATAAATAACTATTTATACCTAATTAACTAATTTATTCATAAAGATTATCCACCTTTTGATACAATTCCTGGTACCATTAATTTTATTTCATATACCTAGCTTATACTTAGGTGCATTAACTTTTAATTAGTAATGTGGATTGATTCTAGTCATGGAAGCTCTGCTAATATTAGGTCTCCATTTTGATAATGGAAACTAGGAACCTATTGAATGGAAAGATATATACCTATCACTACTGCAGAAGAAGAGTGCCGCAATTCTCACAACTGAAATTTTATAGAAGCACATGTTATGATCATTATTACTATCTCACAACTCCATGGAAGACTGCTAACCATTAAATATTGGATTTAAAAATCTATTTTTTCCCAGATAATATTATTTTATATCTCTTAAGCAAAGACAAAAATTTTTGTACAGTGGCAGTCTTCATCCAAAGGAGTGATACATTTGTAATATGAAGGGAGACCTTCTTTAATGAATAGAAAAAACCTTTCATTTAACTAGGCTTTAATAAGCATTAAATTGCTATATAGAATTGAATACAAAATACTTGATTACAACATAAAATTAATAATTACTAAGCATTTGATAACAAAAAGATATGGGTGATTCTAAAATTATGATGGTATTTGTGTCACAACGTGATCAGTTGACAACTGCCTGAAGGAGTTTTAAATTTTGTTTTCTATTTATTACCTCATTGGTTACGAACACTGCTATCTAATTTTCAAGCCTAAAGACAGGATGACATTCACTAAAATCAACAACAAAGCTCTTTTTGTCTGTCACAAAGTAGCGGTCATGTACTTTGAAAAATAATTAAACCCTTTTCCGTCACAATAATTCTAAAAACTCAGGCACCAATCTTATCAGCGAACTTTCAGGGTGCAAAAGAAAATTGGCAGGGGTATAGGCAAAGTACAACAGCTTTTCTCTTTGTCACATAGTTGTGAGGTCACTCACTAGCTAGTTTTTTAAAAATCCACCAATCCCTCATAAAATGGAATTTAGTGATGGGACCATTTGGTTATGAACCTGACTATAAGTCAAGTCACATCATTTTTCCTAAATTTACTTCAGTTGCTTTCAGGACCTGGAGGAAGGTGTAATGCTAAACAATATTTTTATAGTGAGTCACTCCCTATACCTTATCAACATGATTAAAGTTAACTAAATATATACTTAACTATTATCATGTTGATATATACAAACTATATATATACTTTATTTATTACAGTTTTATAGACCTTTCAAATCTCTTCGCAGCCATAACCTCCTTTTAGTAAATTTTGTACCAGTTTTGCCAAAATTTATGATAAATGGCCAATTTGTCACTCCCTAGCCTGATAGTGATTTTGTTTTAGCTAGGGAGTGACAATGTTGGCCAGGGAGAGACTTGCGATTAAATTTATAACTTTGTTATGTTGATTAATAATCATTGTCAGTTCAGAGTTGTTTTTCGATTAAGTATGCATATCTTATAGCTTCCCCACCCCCCTCAAACCGCCAAATAAACTTTTGTTTCAATAGTTAACTTTCAGTTCTTTAATTATTTTGATGGTAGGGATCGAACTCATTAAATCTCTATAAGAACGAGATTGACTTTAGACAAGACTTTGAAATTTAGATAATTCTTTTTGAGAAGATTTAAATTAATATAATAATGTCATATGTTACATTTATTTTTACATATCATATCATTTTTTTTTACATATCATGTCGTCTTCTGTAGCGATATTAATATACATATTAGATAGATATATATATTCACCGATAACAGTGAACCTTCTGAATTCAGATCTAGTCGACGGTTGGACACCATAAACGTAAGACCACGATATTCGTGGAATTCCAAGAAAGACAGAGTATTGATAACCGTTTTAAAGTAGAATTTTAGACTTCTTCAAGTTCCCCAAGGTTCGTTTAAATTTAAAATCGTAGCCCTTATTGCTTTAAATCAGATTTTGATTTCCGACTTTCACTCGCTATGCACGTTAAAAAGGAATACAATAATTCCTGGAAAAGCTTATTTTCAGTTGATTTGGGGGCCTTAACATTCAGGCACCTCTGTCTTCTTCCGGAATCACTCGGTCATATTAATATAAAATGTAATCATGAAATCTTGTGCCGATTCTTCATGGAGTGAAACTTGTTAAGTTTTCCGGATTACTACTATAGGTTTTTAATTTTGTTTCTGCAACTAGAATAAATTAGAAAGTCTGCAGTGCCAAATCATTTATTTTGAAAATCTGCTATCTAAGCTCAAATGTGGCTCGAAAACATATTATGGGCATGTCCAATTATGAAATAATTTACGTTCTGCTAAATAATTTCAATATTAGTTTGTTCCATCACCAATTTCATCTATGATGGCTAATTGTCTAATTTTGTTTTACGATGCTAGCTGGTGGCACACAGGCTTTGCTATTGTCTAGATAGGAGAGTCTAGATATAAAAATCTTTAAGATAGACACTTATTAGGTATTATTTCCATCAATCATTTTCCAGTTGATTTTTCGATTTCTTACAGTTTTCCACTTGCCTAAATTGTGAGTTGTAATTGTTTGCTGTGAATTAACTGAAATGTAGTAGAAGAGCCAGAACTGTCTTAAGAAAATTTCCATTGATTTTGAGGTTGCGATCGATCTTTATTAAATCGAAAGAAATTTAAATATTCGATTTTCTAAAGTTTGCCGAAATTTTCAAAAGCCAAACCGTCAAAAGTTCAGTGTTTGCGGTTCGTGAGAGCCTAAGAGTGTTGTTAAGAGCCTAAGTCCAATAATAAATGAATGAATTTTATTGAAATAGACAGTGAAAATGAGCTTGCATGTGTTTAGGGGTTTTTCGCGTTCGAGGTAGTCATCTCTCAGGTACCGAAATAACTAACACAAATATTGTGTATTGTATTTCCCAATTAATGAAAATTTTCCTATGACACTTTCCCCATAAAGACATTACACTATTTAACAAAGAAATTGAAATTTCAATGTTTGCTGATGTTCATCCATCAATAAAAACTGCAAAATAAAAGTTGATATCTCCCAGAATCAACATCTTTGTATGAAGGTCCCCTCAGCGAAAATTTGGCAGCCATGAAAATGCTTAATATCATAAATGCTACCCCACTAGAATTGAAGAAATTTATTTTCTAAATAATTTTTTATTACGAAGGATATTATTCTTAGTACTTCGCTTTTAAATTTAGTCCAAAATTCATCTATAGGGATTACGAACATAGTTGACTCAACATTGATCTTATTAAAAAAAAATCCAATTATAATCGTAGAAGGTAAGGTGTAGAAGTTGTATTATACAGGCACCGCTTTTAAACTTTTCTGTGTGTACTCATAAAATTGAACAGGTGACTGTTTATATAATTATGTATAATAAAAAAGCCCGGGAAAGACGAACGTGGTAGAGCGTAAACAATTTCGAAATTTGTTTTACCCACCTTACGGATTTCTACATTTGTTATCATCTCCAACTAAAAAGCATGAAATAAAAAACATTTCATAAAAAAAAAATTAAACCGACTTCGAAACCTAGGGACCAGTAAAAATAAATGCACTGAAAAGTATGAAATAATTACTTACTGATTTTTATGAGAACACAGCAAAATTGAAAATGTTATAAAAAGCGAAGAAATGCAATAAGACGAATAATTTTACTTTTATTTGTACAAATACTAATTGTTATTAAAAAATGTGAAATTAAAACATTAAATACTATGTTCAATACAACACAATCTTTTCGGAGGCGGCGCAAAATTTAAAATTTTTAACACTAGAAATTATGAAAATCGTAAAATGGATCTTCTCTTCTCATCTATTCGTTTTAATGCCTACTAATGGAATTGTATTGGTAACATGTCATTTATATTTGCGCCGCCTCCGAAAAGATTGTGTTGTATTGAACATAGTATTTAATATTTTAATAACAATTAGTATTTGTACAAATAAAAATAAAATTATTCGTCTTATTGAATTTCTCCGCTTTTTATAACATTTTCAATTTTGCTGTGTACTCATAAAAATCAGAAGGTAATTATTTCATACTTTTCAGTGCATTTATTTTTACTGGTTCCTAGGTTTCGAAGTCGGTTTAATTTTTTTTTATAAAATGTTTTTTATTTATTTAAACTAGAGGTTTTCTAATTATTTTTATCAATTCAATTTGTTACTTAATCTTCAAGGCTCTAAAGCCCTCACTGTATTTTATTTAATTTTGTTCTTAAGGGATACGTCCCAGAACATATGAATAAAGAATTTATTATTTATTTATTATTATTTAACTATTTTGATGGTAGGGATCGAAATCATTATATCTATATAAAAATGAGACACTTTAGACGAAACGAGACTTTAAAATTTAGAGAATTATTCTTTAAAAGATTTAAATTAACATAATAATGTCATATATTTTTACTTCCTAGAACATTTCTTTCTTTGAAAATCATTATCTCGAAAACTATGAATATAATTGTAAGCACACTTCACATTAGAGATGGGGAAAAATGTAATATGATTGCGGAGTACTGATAAGGAGTAATCAACAGCTTGATTATTGAATTTATCGAAAGTAGGGGAGAGCGGGGTTGGTTGGCATAGGGGGTATGTTGGCCATCGGCTTATAGTTTCCGTCACACCTGTTGTGAAGACCCCACCATTGTACCATGTCACCCGCTCGACCTCGGGAGTCTTGTCCTGAGTTTTCAATCCGATGCTAACAGTATAGCGAAGAGTGTGCTTCATTGATTGATTTTACGACATTTAAGTAAATTTTTATATTTTCAGTAAATTTGGTTTAAAGGCATGGTAAAACATTTGACTCCGATTCTGTTCACATAGCCCCAAACTCCTTTGAAAAACCTAACCTTTCGATTAACCAGTTTCTTGTTTGATTGTTCTCTCCTGTCCTGCCAGCCATCTTTCATATGATCTCTCCTGTGGGGTTAGTTGCCTCCCTTCAACTGGGGTTTGTTGGCGCAGTAGCAATTAACAAAAGCAAGGTAAACATAATCAAAGATGAAACTACCAATTGTCTTTAGTTTCAGCGAGGAAGATGAGAGCAATTTTTCTTATGCAAAAAGTGACGACAGTCTAAACTTCTATCTTCTTCTATAGTAATTCTATTTTCCATTAAAATCTGTTAAAAACCGATTCAAAATTATTATACTATTATAGTGCAGCTTTTAATAACCATAATATGTGTCAGAAAGTACTTGAATGAGATGGTTAAACAACCCCACCTTCTAGGCCAACCTGCCCCACCTTGGGGGTTAATTAGCATACTCTGGATTGACGAATTCTTCAATTTTCTATGATCTTAGTATTAAATATTATGTGGTGAAAAAAATGCTTGTAGTACTCTAATAATTCGAGTTTACAGAGGTATCATCCATATTGGGATTATATGAACAGGAATGACTCAACAATCAAAAAAGTGAAAACTGTTGCCAACCAACCCCGCTCTCCCCTACTCAACTTATTTTTACTCTGAGTACTCCGGTCATCAAGAACAGCATCTAAGTTGAGTACAGCAGAAAATTTCTTCTACATTAGTGTACTTTTTATGTTTTATTAATATTTTTAAATTTTCAGAGTATTCAATACAAATTGGAAAGTGGCGTTCATGAGGAGGGGGGGGGGGGCGCTCAGATTTCAGTAATTTAACATTTACGGATTTCATTGAAATAAGGGTGCATTCTTATCTTTCCGAATACGGAAATATTAAAAATATTATAATTTTTTTATTTCAACGGGAGGGGGGGGGGGCGCTCAATTTACAAATAATTTAACATCTACGGATTTCATTAAAATAAGGGTGCATTCTCATGTTTCGGGGTACGGAGATTTCAAAAATATAATAATTTTTTATTTTGATGGGGAGGGGGGCGCTCGCTTTAAAAATAATTTAACATTTTCGGATCTAATGGTTTGTCTGATAGAATGCTGGAAGAGCGGGTTGCTCTAAAAACGAATATAGATTTTTTAAATACTAAAAATATATCATTAAAATGTTATATAGTATGACTAGCATTCCCCGTCGCGGCTTCGGCCGCGAGCCTTTAAAATCACTTCTGTGATCTTTCTTGATATTGATTTAATATAATATGTTAACTGATGTTAAGGAGATTTAGTAGAATCGGAGCTTCCGGGAGGTGGAATGTTGGAGGGGAAAGCTGCCGTCTCGGTAGAAGAGAGGGAGGCGCGCAATGGAGAGTTCACTAACACAGCCGAACCAAAAAATTGCTTACTCCTCATGAAAGCTTCATTTTTCGGCTTTAAAACATGGTTTTCGACGCCCCGTAAGAGCTTTCGAGTTAAACTCGTCGTATCAAGATCTTTTAAATGAGTCCAAATATTACATATTTTTTCTCGAAGTGCAAAAATAGGTGTCCGTTAGAGTTAAACGACAATTTCGCCATTTAAATCCCTTGGGGGTCACATTTTTGAAATTCCTTTCTTAGTGGTTACCTACATCGCGTTTAAAATCTATATTCCGAACTTTTTTTAGCTGATTTTAATTGGTCTTTCCGTGTTCCATTGCTGTACCTGACACTTCGCCTTTTAACTTGCTTCTTCTCCTCAGAAAGTTGCGGTAGTAGAGCTTCACACACGTTAAAATGGCCATTACATAGCGTACCAGTAAAACGTAGTCTTTTCGTGGGATTAGAATCATTGCCAAATACCGAATAAAGCTCATCATTGCGATATACTTCAAAAAGGTAAGGAAACAATTCCCCAGCTGCCGTTAGTTCCACAAATCCGGCATGGGTTGAATGCTGAGACATATGAGTGTAATAATTGTTACCGTAATCATTTTGAGTAAACGCAGAAAATTTGTTCCCATTTGGATGACATGTTGGACTACAATTTGCCGAAAACATTTTTCTTGAGAATTCTCGATAATATATGATAGAGATCGAAATGAACACGCACCATCCCCAATCATGGGAATCACAGTGTGCATAATTTGATTACCACTAATATTTAAATAATCAGTAGCCATATTCTATGTGAATGTCTATTTTAATGATATTGTCTATTTAATACATCAAAAAAACAAAAAAAACAAATGGTTTAAAATCTCAAAAGTAGGTGTCCGTTAGAGTTAAACGACAATTTCGCCATTTAAACCCCTTAGAGGTTACATTTTTGAAATTCCTTTCTTAGCGGTTACCTGAAATCTAAATTCCGAACTTAAAGTTTCTATCATTAGTATTTTTTGCTCTGCATTGATTCTATCAGTCAGGACAAAGCCTCTTAAATATATGGAGAAGAGATCGAAATAAACACGCACCATCCCCAATCATGGGAATCACAGTGTGCATAATTTGATTACCACCAATATTGAAATAATCAGTAGCCATATTTTATGTAAATGTCTATTTTAATAATATTGTAACGTTAAATCCATATTCAAATAAAAAACATATGGTTTCATATCTCAACAATAGATTTCCGTTAGAGTTAAAAGACAATTTTGCCATTCAAGCCCCTTTTGGGTTACATTTTTGAAATTCCTTTCTTAGTGGTTACCTACATCGCGTTTAAAATCTAAATTCCGAACTTCAAGTTTCTATTATTAGTAGTTTTTGCTCTGGGTTGATCCTGTCAGTCAGGACAAAGCCTCTTATATATATAGAGATTCTTTTTCCATATTATTAATTTATTTTTTAAATTAAAATAATTTGTTGGTTACTTTTCATTGTATATTTTGTAAATTTGTAAATTTGAATACAAAATATATTGAGTAAAGTCCTCCCTCCGGTTGATCAATTTTGATGAAATTTTTACAGTCATATCTCGGGCATATACAAACATTAAATACCCAGTTTGATCAAAATCTTTAAAGCCGTTTTTGAGTAAATAAAAAAAACACGAGAAAATGATATAAAATTTATTACGTAAAATGCCCCCTCAGGTTAATCAATTTTGATGAAATTTTTACAGTCATATCTCGGGCATATACAAACATTAAATACCCAGTTTGATCAAAATCTTTAAAGCCGTTTTTGAGTAAATAAAAAAAAACACGAGAAAATGATATAAAATTTATTAAGTAAAATGCCCCCTCAGGTTAATCTATTTTGATGAAATTTTTACAGTCATATCTCGGGCATATTAATACATCAAATACTCAGTTTAATCAAAATCGTTAAGACGCTTCCAGCCTCCGTGGTTCAATTCACATGTTCTCTTGCTAATGCAAGCCTTGCTACACGATGTTACCTGGTTTGCTGCAGGCCAGTTGCTAGGTAAGGTCAACTATATTAAGCCTACTTCTAACACTTGATATGCGTAAGTTACGCACTTGAAGGAGTAGATTTTAGAGCTGTGGATTCTTCGATTCCCGTCTCCGGAGTGATTGAACCTTCAGAAAGCGGACGTCGATGGCGCTGGTGGCCCTTGTTCTTTCTTCAGTTGGCCTCCTTGAATGCCTTCCTGTCTCCCTGTGCCATTTGATGCATCTGAGGACTGTAGAATAATGGGAATTTATACGAAACAAGATGTGACTAACAGAAAGGTCCTCCTCTGCTAAAATGACAATACGAATGGATTCCTCTGGACTGAGATGCAAAGGTCTGTTCATTTTATTGTCTGGATACAGTCACTAGGCCAAAATTATTCACAATATGATCGTATTCACTGTCAAACAATGAAATACATGTAAGCAATGAATGAAATGTGTGAATTATTACTGAAAAAAGGCCTTCTTAAGTCCTTAATCCTTTCATAAGATACCTAGACAATCCTATTGCTTATCATACTTCACTCTGTAATGGAATTAAGACAGAGACTCGCCATTTTATTTTAAGTACCAGGAATTCTTAGGTGTTGCGATACTTTTGATCGGGAGTGTATTTAATATGTGACAGCCAAAATTTTATTAAACCGTATTATGAAAATATAAACTTTTATATATTAATAAAAAATTATTTTACTTAAGAGAGTAAATACGTGATGCTCAAATGTTTTAAAGCATTGAAGGTGTGTAAAAATATGGTATAGGATAATAGTCTATAATTGATTAAAATTTAGTCTAGAAACTTTTGTTTCATAATAAATTTCTGAAAGCAATATAAAGCGATTTTAGAGGAACAGTAATCGTTCTCGATTTCCATAAAGGCATAAGAGACAAACTTTACAACGAGGCGTAAATACACCTATCGATTCACTTTCACGATATATTTACAAAAAGCAACTTGTACTTAAAAACAAGCAAGCAGTAAAAAAACTCAACTGTTGATGACATTAGATCCCTTCAATAAATGTTTGTTTGTTTGTTTAACGTCACTTTATGCCACCAAGGCTAATCGGACGATGCTACAGTGGGAGTCCTAAATTTTGTTTATCCAGGTATGATTAGGATAGGGATATTTTACGAGCACCTGACATCGTAAAACCCCGACAGGCTCGGGACCTCCAATTTACGTCCTATCTGAGGGACGGCATGGCTAAGGAATTTTTAATGGGAATAAAAAATCCTAGGGCCACCGCTGGGCGCGAACCTGCGACCTTCAGTATTGTAGGTTGCCATGCTAACCACTATACCACAGGTGACCAGAGGTTCACCACAGTAAAATCACTTTCTCTCAAGTGGCTGCAAACAGATCAGTTTCTTTTGGCATTAGTAATAAGTCAAGCTGTTAAAAATAGGTTTTATACGTTTGAAATACTTTAAAATACTGGCAGGGAAGAGCAATATAATATTAGATCTCTACATGCAGAGCAATCTCCAGCAAAAGACTCCCTATTCTTCTCCGTAACACATCCATTCCTGGATCGACCATTTTCTGCTGAGGAACTTCAGCATTTTATTCAGCGCAGCAAACGAAACAAATCCCCAGGATCTGATAAATTAACATATGAAGTATTTAAAAACATGACGCCACTGTGGGAACACTATCTGTTGAACCTTTATAACATGGTCATGGATTCGGAAAACCTTCCACTCGCATGGTCAAGATCAGAACTAAAACAGAGCTACAAGAAAGGAGATAAAAAGTATCCAAGTAATTTTAGGGGAATTTCACTAATTATTAACATAACAAAACTTTTTACTCTTAAGTTAGCAAACAGAATCCAGCTTTGGGCTGAAAATGAAAATATAATCGCTGATGAGCAACCAGGTTTCAGAGTGGGTAGAGGCAGTGTGGAACAAATATTCACACTCTTTTCATTAATAAGTATAAATCTGCAGGCAAAAGGAAGTTGTGTCTATGCCGTGTATGTGGACTTAAGAAAGGCATTCGTCTCTATAAATCACAACCTTCTATGGCAAAAATTATTTTCAATAGGGCATCAGCGGAAAAATAATTAGAACTGTGAAAAAATTGTATGATGAAGCAACGGTGCAAATTAATATCAACGGTAAATATTCTGAGGATATAGATGTCGCAATGGTACTTCTACAGGGGAAAAGCCTTAGCCATAACCTTTGTTCTTATTATAAAGAATAGGAATAATATTTTTGTACATAAATGTGTTTTTTATAAAATCATATGTTTTGTAATTAATTGTTAAAATAAATCAGTTAATCGCTAGAAAAAGTCATTGAGAACAGTCCATTGTTATTTAGACTAACTTTAGTTTAAGAGCTAACAATTTTTGGTCCTCCTTGGGAAATCGAAACAGAAATGGATAATTATGACGCTTTATCGTTAAGGAGCAGGAAAATCGCGAAAAAGGGTCAGGCATTGTCAGTCAAGCCCCCAGGTTCTACGAGTCAATCAGTTGGGAAGTCGTCAGGGAGCGGTGGACAATCAAAGGGATCCATGAAAAGCTCACGACTCGCCAGGCTGGAAATTGAACTGAAGGAAAAAGAGGAGCTTGCAGAGCTCGAGAGAAGGATGGAGGAAGAACGGCGTCAACGTGAAGAGGAACGGTGTCAACGGGAAGAGGAACGGCGTCAACGTGAAGATGAAGCAGCGCGCAAGGAGCTCGAGAGATCAGCGGCTATCGTCCGACTAAGGTATCAACTACAAAAGGCTAGTATTTGAGACGAGTCAGGGCAGTTAATAATTTAGCCCTTCCTAGTCAAACATTTCATACAGATATTGTCAAAACATTTCATAAATTTCAATATAATTTCCCTGAATCTAGTATCATTAAATATGAACCTAAATTGTTAATAGGCCAAGATTACTGGTGCCTTATTGAAAGTCTTCAGACTATTCGTAATTCATGGAATGGTTTAGCTGTCACTAAAACCAGGTTAGGTTGGGTTGTCCATGGAAACCGAGATGGTGATAAGCAGTCTTGTTCGGTTAATAACCTTCATGTTTGTGAAGTAAATAAATTAGAAAACGATGATTTGCATGAGGATGAGAAATTATGGAAGAAAGAGCAACAAAAATCCGACTTCAGTGAAGAGATATCATTGCAGTTTAACCAAAAAGTAATTGAAGAAAGAAAGTCAGCGCTTAAAGGACTGACTAAAGAGCTTCAGTCTCTTGGGCAAAAGACAGATTCTGAAGAACAGAATTCGGCTGATACAAATGAATCCGCTGGAACTCAGTCATACCCTGGTGAAGGTTTTAAAAGTGCACAAGTTCAAGAACATCCTCCCAAGGTTCAAGCTGCTGCACTGGAAATTCAGAATGTTGGGAAAACTATCAACCGCTATGGGACATTGCCTAAAGGGGCTAGGATAGGAGCGTATTTAGAATCGTTAAGGCAAAATAATTTGCCATCTGAAAACAACAACCCTGTTGCTGTCAATGAGATACCACCAGCAGAAAGATCTCCACGGAGTGAAATTCAGGCACCAGGTCAGATGATTAGATCAAACTCATCAGGAGGATTTACTCATCATCACCAACCTCCCAGTTCTCCTAGATCAAGAGCTAGAACTGTGGAACAGCAGATGACATATCTCACAAGAGAACTTTTAGAGTTGCGATGGTCTAAACGCCCATCCCTTACTAATACTGGAATTGATTATTTCGGACAAGTCTGGGCAAGGGTAAAAAGGTCCATAGAGAAAAGATATGGGCTTCGTTTTATCTACTTATTCACAAGAGGCAGATTTCAAGACTGGCTTCATCAAAATAGAAGAAAATTGCAGTCTCATGAAGGGTGGAGGATGTTCTTATTATAAAGAATAGGAATAATATTTTTGTACATAAATGTGTTTTTTATAAAATCATATGTTTTGTAATTAATTGTTAAAATAAATCAGTTCGCTAGAAAAAGTCATTGAGAACAGTCCATTGTTATTTAGACTAACTTTAGTTTAAGAGCTAACAACCTTTTTGTAATATTTATTTCAGACATATTTAGTCAACTTTTTTGGGGACAGAGGAGCAACTGGTGTCCTGGTAAACAGCGAACCCGAAGTCTCGATGATCTTACTTGACGATGATATTTTCCTACTCAGCGAATCTTGGCACATTGCACATAAAAAACTTGATTGATATATTACAAGTATGCTGTAGGCAACTCTTTAACCCTGAATCCAGAAAAATAAAAAATCATAGCGTTCCACAAATCACCAAGAAGCAAAAAACTGACGGTAAAGGTAGGAAAAACGGTAAAGGTAGTGAAGTGGGGCTGATGGGCGTAGCCAGTTTTGAGAGGTTATGTGACCGTGATGTTATCGAACTTCCATCGCCTTTTTTTCAGTTAAAAAGTGCCTTGATTGGCATTAATAGATTCTAGCTTTCGAATCCCGCTCGTTGCGCTCGCTCTTCAGAGATAAATAAACCCCCTAAAGGGTCCTTTTCAGTTTGAAGGGCGCCTTTGTGATCGACGCATCAGCCCCACTTCAGTACTTGTACCGAAACCGCTATACTAGAATAGCGTGCCGTTAGAATACGCTAAATCATACAACTACCTCGGTGTCCCTTTTCTATCATCGACAAAGTTCTCCCAAACGGCGCAACACTTTGTTCAAAGTTCAACAGTGGCAAGCTCAAGGGTGAGAGAGATCCTACGACGGGGCTTAAGAGACACCTGGGAAACAAAAATAGCCCTCTTCGACGCCATTGTCTCCTCAACTCTCATTTATGCTGCTGAGGTCTGGAGCTTGAACCACTTGGAAGTTATGGAAACTGCGCAAATCAAGGTTTTTAAGTCCGTTATCTTTGGCCTAAAACTACACATACAAAGTACGCCAACTACATAATACGCCTTGAAACAGTTCGTCTCTCGCTTTCTGTAATTGTTTTTAAGAAACTTCTAAATTTTTGCATAAAAATACTTTTGTTACCCGAGCATAGATTACCACGCCAATGCTTTAATAGACTTTTAACTATAGACATCAGAAATCAAGGCCACAGATATAACTGGATATCACAAGTTCAGAGAATAGCTACCATGAACAAATGCACTGGAGTTTTTCACAGATCTATCAAACGGAAACACATTGATATCTAACAAAACTATCATGCTATGCTAATATAATCATGAAAAAAGTGAAAATAAAGCTTTGTCTACAGACATAAACCGGACAATGACCTCCACCCACAACCCCTTCTATGGAAGCATCTGCAACTTCACATATCCTCAACCAGAAGAATACCTGTCATTGAGCTTGAGCATTGAAAAACTTAGAGCCAAAAGTAAATTAAGAATCGCAAGCGCTGCATACCTGCAGATTCCTTTACAAAATAAGCAGCTAATCTTCAAGCTTAGTGACCCTTGTAAACTCTGCCAGAAACCTATCGAAGACATTCTAAATCATTTTCTCTTGAGATGCTCTTTTTGTAATCCATACAAGGAACATTTCCTAAAGGTGTATATAAATGAAAAAGATGAACTTTCTTCACTTAAAAACATCTTGAATTACAATAGTACAAATAAAATCAGACACATATTTCTGTTCCTCATATCTGCCTTCCATAATCTCCAATCTACCACAGGTTAGCCGGCTCGAGACTTATTGATGAGGCCTCATGTTGCAACGTTTAAATTTAAACGAGATAAACTTTAATTGTTAACCCAGTAATCTATACATCTTATATTTATTATTTGAATATTATTTACAAAATTTATTCTATTATGTGCATTTTTATATATAGACATCTCGCATAGATTATAATTCAGAAATTATTGAATATTTATCAGTTATGAATATTTATTAAAATCTAAATTTTGTGTTTATGTGTTAGTTAAGGTGCGTTTACACGCTCAAACCATTTGCTTGCGCAAGCCAGTTTGGAAAAAACACACACACACACACACACACACACAGACCCCAAAACGTGTATTTCCGTTGAAAACCGGAAGTCGAAATTTTTCAGGATCGCAATACTTGCCCTTACTATATATAGGTAAGTGAAAGTAATAAATATATCGTATAACTGATATACTCGTATTTGTGAATAATAACTGGTAAGGGTCCTGGACCGATTCTTACTTAGTCGAGGAACAGCAAGGAGGGAAAACTATGTAAGAAACGATATTAAAAACCAAATCATTCAGATGATCTGAACAAACCCAATTATGTGGGAGAAGAAGCAAGTCAAGAAGAGTCATCACCGCCAAGGCCTAATAGGGAGACGAATATCACTAGGTCAGGACGATTAGTGCGACCAACAAGGAGACTGAAGAAATTTAAACGATAACAAAAAAAAAATGATTTGTGTTGATTCCAAATTTTCTGTTAGATTCTTGTGATTTTAATATAAAAGGTTTGGTTTAAGTAGTTTTTGTTTTTATTAACTAGCTCTTTGCAATTTGATTGTATTAAAAAAAATTAAATTATTCCTTGTTGAAAAAAACATAAGTAACAGAACAAGTCGTCACCATGCTAAAGTAACGAATGTACAACTAAAAAAACATTTTATAAAAAAATTAAACCGACTTCGAAACCTAGGAACCAGTAATAAATATATATATCTTTAAATATATATATCTTATCTAATAAATAAATATATCTTTTCGGAGGCGGCGCAGAATAGAAATGACATGTTACGTCATGACGTCATGAGATTTTCATAATGTCTGGTGTTAAAATTTTTAAGTTTTGCGCCGCCTCCGAAAAGATTGTGTTGTATTGAACATAGTATTTAATGTCTTAATTTAATAATTTTTATTAACAATTAGTGTGTATTTGTACAAATCAAAATAAAATTATTCGTCATATTGCGTTTATCCACTTTTTATATCATTTTTAATTTTGCTGTGTATTCATAAAAATCAGAAGGTAATTATTTCATACTTTTCAGTGAATTTAGTTTTACTGGTTCCTAAGTTTCGAAGTCGGTTTAATTTTTTTTTTTTTTTTTTTTTTTATAAAATGTTTTTTATTTCATACTTTTTAGTTGGAGAAGATAACAAATGTAGAAAACCGTACCTTGGTTCGAAATATTTTTACGGTCTTCCACGTTCCTCTTTCCCGGGCGCATTTTACCAGGTTTTTTCTTAGTAATTTTATCCCTGCATATAATTAAATCAGTTTTGATGATGGAAAGTTTGAATCCTCAACAACATAAATATATATTTTCTATTGGTTGTTTTTCCTTATTATATTAAATGTTGCTATGCCAATAAGGATCCAATTCTAATTTTTCATACTTTTCGATGTTATATATCCTTGTAATTAATGTAGTCCACAATATGAAGTTTTTTGCAAAAGCTGCAAATAAAAATTAAAAAGTATACTATATTCTTGCAATTAGTGTAATCCACAAAATGGAATTTTGAAAGGTCAATCTTTTAACCAAGAACTAAATCTAAGCCAAATTTATTATTTTTTTATTTTCATGTCTATCAGAAATATTAATCTTAAACCTTTTAACTAATGTTTAAAATCTTGACATTTTAAAGGTCCACAGCTTAATATCTCTGTTAGGCATGAAAATAAAAAATTGAAATTTGGCTCAGAATTTGTCCTTGGTTAGAAGAGTGACCTGTCGAAATTTCATTTTTGGGACTTTATTACTTAACAAGGATTAGTGACCGACCGAAGTTTCGGATTCGGCCAGTTTCGGCCGAAACACCTGGTTTGAGCCGCAGTTTAGGTTTCGACCAAAAATCGGCCGATTCTTCGGCCAAGCCGAAACTAGCATTTTTGTCTGATATCTCCGAAAACGAAGTAGGACTAAAGGATTTCAGCTTGTTAGCTCGATCTGTTTCATCGCCTTTAACCCCCTTGGATTTAAATGTGAAGTATCTGTTATTTTAGTTAATTACACTTGTATTGTATTTCGATAAAAAATAGATTTTTCTTATAATTTTGGTATCTTTAATTGATCGAAAACTTTAAGTTGGGTGTGAAGACAGAAATGTGATAGTGACAAACAGGGATGTGCAACGTAAATTACATCAAGTCTTAACATGTAATGAAAGCATTATTTTTTATACAGAATTCTTTACATCGAGTTTAAAGAATAGTATTTATTCTCTACCTTAAGATTTAAGAACCTTTTTGTGCTTTTAATTATCTCTTTACTAGCTAGGGTGCCCGGCTTCGCCCCGGTAGCTGTTTCTTGTTTCTTAGGGTTTTAAGGCGTAAAACCTCCGGGGTCATTAACGCCTGTTAGACTTTATTTTATTTTCTTGAGATTAATATCGTCAGTTTTCAAAAGAAATGTAGTTAATACAGCGGAAAGAAAGGCAAAATAGATAAATAGAGAAAAACATGTAGTAAATTATGCTACTATGTATTTATATATTTGGTTAATTAATTTATTTATTTTAAGGAGGTTTACAACCGTGTTTATATTAGACTGATTATTACTTAATGCTATTGTTATATCTGGTTGAAGAGATAGTTTATTTAAGCTGGAGATATAATATGGTGTGAGGGCTATTGCAGTGTTGGCATGTTGGTGGTGACCGTTTGATTATAAGATGCAGATGAGTTAGGTTAGTATGGCCTATTCTTAACCTAGCCATGGCGACCTCCTCCCTACGATTTGAACGATTGGATGTGGTCCAGGGTTTTAAGGTTTTTTTAATATATTTTAATTTACTAGGAGGGCTTTCGTTCTACATGCATTGCCAACTATCTGATATTTCCTTTTTAAGAGGAAAACTGATTTCTTGCGGAGTTATTATGGCAGTGCCTCGACCTGGAAGTGTGAGTGCTTCTTTCGCTGACTTATCTGCTAGCTCATTAACAACTATCCCCACGTGACTGGGGATCCATACGAAGTAAACTGACTTTTCTAGGTTGTCGACCATACAGATGTAATTATGAATTTTTTGTAAGACGGAATGTTTTAGTCACTTGTTATTTAAACCTTTTAGTGCTCTTAAAGAGTCGGATATTACAACTATTGTGTTTGATGTAAATGTCATACAGAAGTGGAGGGCTGAGGCTATGGCATGTAGTTCTGCTGTATAGATGCTGGATAATTTATGGAGTTTTATTTTATGTGTGAAATTGTTGGTAACGAAAGCGGAAGCAGTAGCATCTTCAGATTTTGAACCATCGGTATAGACTAAGAATGGATCTGTAAAGCTTTGTAGGAGACGGTGGAATTCAGTTTTGTATTCTGTGGGTGAGGTATCGCTTTTGGGTAATCGGGAGAGATGGATAATTGTTTTAGGAGGTTTGTATATCCAAGGTGGGTTTTCATTTTCTGTTTGGTGAATATGTAAGTTCTTGAGGAATGAAATGGCCGTATAAATTCTTTCTGACAACGGGAGTGTGGAATTGGGTTTGTTTCTGAAAGCGTTAGAAAATCTTGGGTTAAAAATGTATTTATGTGTAGGATGTTTATTTTGAGGGAGTAATCTTGAAATATAGTTTATAGCCAGTTTTTTCTTCGAAATAAGAGAGGGGGTATTCCGGCTTTAGCTCAAAGACTCAGGATAGGGCTTGTTCGAAAAGAGCCAGTCGCGATCCTAATACCTGTATGATGTACTGCTTCCAATTTATTTAGGACCCGGAGACGTGCAGAGCCATATATAAAGCACCCGTAGTCAAGTTTGGAGCATACTACAGCTCTATAGAGCCTTAGCTACGTGAGTCTGTCCACGCCCCAGGAAGTATTGCTCAGATACCTTAACACCATCATTCTTTTTGTAGCAGTTGTTTTTAGGGCTGAAATGTGCGGTTCCCAAGTCATTCGTCTGTCAGAGATCATGCCTAAGAATCTGTGCTGGCCGGAGTATGGAATTAAAGTGTTTCCAAGATATAAAGCGGGTGAGTGGGGTGTGTTTCTTTTTCGACTGAAATGAACGCATTTAGTTTTTTCGGTAGAGAAATGAAGACCAATGGAATGGGATCAGTTTTGGATTATACTAACAGCGTCTTGTAATTTGCATTTTATAGTGGAAATATTGTCAGATCGGCAAAATATGGCAAGGTCATCGGCGAACAACAGCGGCTTGACACCTCTTGGCAAGTTGAGTCCTAAGTCGCTTATCGCCAAACAGAATAGTGTTGGACTGAGGACACAGCCCTGGGGGATGCCGTTGAGCTGTTCTTGGTATTCTGATAGTTCAGATCCTATTTGAATCCTAAAGTGGCGATTCGAAAGAAATTGTTCAATATAATTGTACTTTTTATTCCTACTGTTAATAGTTTATTGAGAATGGTGGAGTAGTTAATGTTATCGAAAGCTTTTTCCAAATCAACAAATATTGCAAGTGTTTGTTGTGCGTTTACAAAGGAATATTGAATTTCGGCTTCTAAGGTAACTAAATGGTCTAATGTGCATCGTCCTTTACGGAATCCTGACTGAAAAGGTTGAATTAGATTGTTGTTTTCTATTATCCACATTAGTCTTTTATTGATCATTAGTTCCATTATTTTACTTAGGCAACTCGTGAGAAATATGTGGCGATAGCTAGTTGGTAAACGTTTGTCATTTCCGCTTTTTAGAATTGGGATTACCAACGAATCACGCCAATTATGTGGAAACTGTCCGGAAGACCACACATAATTATAATACCCAAGTAGCCATTCTAGAGTGTTTTCTGGAAGATTTTTTATCATTTCATAGTGGATAAGGTCAGGGCCAGGCGATGAGCCTTTAACGTTATTTAATGTGTTTTTGAATTCCCACATAGAGAATGGGAGGTTGTAGTGTAATGTTTCGTCGTCCGTTATTATTTCTCTGTCCGGTGCTTCATGATTGGTTGGGTTTTTCCTGGAATTATATATTTCAGAAAAGAAGTCTGAAAATGTGTTAGAGACGGGTAGAGGATCGTGTGATAGTTGTCCGTTGACCAAAATGGTGTGGCGACAGGGAAGGGGAGTACTTGATATTTTACGTATTTTGTTCCACACTTCGGTTGATGATCCAGAAGAATTAATGGAACTGACAAAATTTTTCCATGACTCGATCTTGCATTGCTTTATTACATGTCTGCACATGGCCCGGTGTCTTTTATATTCTACTAATTTTTCGGAGGTCATGGATTTTTGAAAATTTTTGTAGGCCTCATTAAACCAAGTTAAATGCGGCCTTCGTGGTCACCCGGATGTCGATGGTATTGAGGCTTTAGCTGCATCTACGATCTTATTCGTGATGGTTTCACAGCCTTTATCGATATTCATTTGGTAGGGAGGAGTTTGGGGTGGAGACGCAAGGAATGTAAACAGAGTCCAATCAGCTCTTTTTAGGATCCATCTTGATTTCATTCTTGACGGATTTGTGGAATTAAATTTAAATTATCGCTACCGTACAAGTCTGGTAATGTCATCCAATTTATCATATTATATACAGCACTATTGTTTAAAGAAATGTCTATGTGAGAATAGGTACCATGGCTTGAACTGAAAAAGGTATGTTCTCCGGTGTTGAGCAGAAGTAGATCAGTGGCGTCTAAACAATTTTCGATTATTTTACCTCTAGTGTTTTTATCTTGGGACCCCCATAGAGGATTATGGCCGTTAACGTCCCCGATAAAAAGTACTGGTCGTGGTAATTGATTGTAGATATCTATAAGTTGTTGCGTGTCTATTGTACGGTCTTGGGGAAGGTATATGTTTCAGAAGCCTTTGTGCGCCCTGACTGCTATAGTTTGGAGATGGGAATTAATGTTAATCGGTTCACAGTAAACAGACTTGTGGATAGCTATTAAAATTCCGTGATAACTGTTTAGATTTTCTTTCCTATATATTTCAAAATTTTTCATGGTAAAATTGTCACTGATTTTAAGGTGAGTCTTTTGAAGAGCTATGCAAAACGGTCCGTATCTTGTATGAGTATTTTTAAATCATTAAAATGGGTTATTACACCAATGCAGTTAGGTATGTATTCCTCCACAGATCCATACATACATAACCCGTAAGACATATGTAGAAAAAAAAACAAGAGAAAAAAAAATAGTACAGCGCGCGCGCGCCCACACAACACACACACATACGCACGCACGCACGCACACACACACACACACACACACACACACACACACACACACACACACACACACACACACACACACACTTTAAGCAGCCTGGTGTTAAGAAAGCACCACTGTGCTTAAAAACTATATTTAGATTTGATGGCCGTAAGTAATCTTTTATGGTGGTGCTCTTTCTTTTTATATTTATATGTAAGAAAATAAACAGGAACTTGTATAGTGATAGCCATGTTTATGCCCGTAGTAAAATAAATGCAGGTAAGGATTATGCGAACAGTAATAAAAATATATTGTAGAAAAGAGGAAGAGTAAAATAAATTGTAATCATTATAAACAAACAGCGGTAGTAGGAAAGAGTAATTGTTTATAACGGCGATAATATGCGGCTTGTAAATATTTATCAACATGACTAGTACTGCGATATTGTTATTTTTGACAGTGTTTATTATTACGGAATCTTATTGTACTTAGATTATTATTGACATTTAAATAATAAGTATATGAGTGAGGACAAGGACTGGGTTTACAAACAGGGGGGACTTTACTTAATAAATTTTGTATCATTTTCACGTGTTTTTTTTTAATTTACTCAAAAACGGCTTTAAAGATTTTGATCAAACTGGATATTTAATGTATGTATATGCCAAATATGTGATAGCTAACATTTCATCAAAATTGATCAACCGAAGGGGAGACTTTACTTAATAAATTTTGTATCATTTTCACGGGTTTTTTTATTTACTCTAAATCGGCCTTAACGATTTTGATCAAATTGGGTATTTGATGTATGTATATTACCGAGATATGACTGTAAACATTTCATCAAAAGGAGGGGGGACTTTACTTAATAAATTTTGTATCATTTTCACGTGTATTTTTTTTTTATTTACTCAAAAACGGCTTTAAAGATTTTGTTCAAACTGGGTATTTGATGTATTTATATGCCCGAGATATGACTGTTAAAATTTCATCAAAATTGATCAACCGGAGGGGGGACTTTACTTAATAAATTTTGTATCATTTTCACGGTTTTTTTTTTAATTTACTCAAAAACGGCTTTAAAGATTTTGATCAAACTGGGTATTTGATGTATGTATATGCCAAATATGTGATAGCCAACATTTTATCAAAATTGATTAACCGGAGGGGGACTTTACTTAATAAATTTTGTATCATTTTCACGAGTTTTTTTTATTTACTCTAAATCGGCCTTAACGATTTTGATCAAATTGGGTATTTGATGTATGTATATTACCGAGATATGACTGTAAAAATTTCATCAAAAGGAGGGGGGACTTTACTTAATAAATTTTGTATCATTTTCACGGTTTTTTTTTTAATTTACTCAAAAACGGCTTTCACTATTTTGATCAAACTGGGTATTTAATGTATGTATATGCCAAATATGTGATAGCTAACATTTCATCAAAATTGATCAACCGAAGGGGAGACTTTACTTAATAAATTTTGTATCATTTTCACGGGTTTTTTTATTTACTCTAAATCGGCCTTAACGATTTTGATCAAATTGGGTATTTGATGTATGTATATTACCGAGATATGACTGTAAACATTTCATCAAAAGGAGGGGGGACTTTACTTAATAAATTTTGTATCATTTTCACGTGTTTTTTTTTTTATTTACTCTAAATCGGCCTTAACGATTTTGATCAAATTGGGTATTTGATGTATGTATATTGCCGAGATATGACTGTTAAAATTTCATCAAAAGGAGGGGGTCTTTACTTAATAAATTTTGTATCATTTTCACGTGTTTTTTTTTAATTTACTCAAAAACGGCTTTAAAGATTTTGATCAAACTGGATATTTAATGTATGTATATGCCAAATATGTGATAGCTAACATTTCATCAAAATTGATCAACCGGAGGGGGGACTTTACTTAATAAATTTTGTATCATTTTCACGTGTTTTTTTTATTTACTCAAAAACGGCTTTAAAGATTTTGATCAAACTGGGTATTTGATGTATGTATATGCCAAATATGTGATAGCCAACATTTTATCAAAATTGATTAACCGGAGGGGGACTTTACTTAATAAATTTTGTATCATTTTTACGTGTTTTTTTTATTTACTCTAAATCGGCCTTCACGATTTTTATCAAATTGGGTATTTGATGTATGTATATGCCAAAGATGTGATAGCCAACATTTCATCAAAATTGATCAACCGAAGGGGGGACTTCACTTAATAAATTTTGTATTATTTTCACGTGTTTTTTTTTTATTTATTCAAAAACGGTTTTCACGATTTTGATCAAACTGGGTATTTGATGTATGTATATGCCAAAGATGTGATAGCCAACATTTCATCAAAATTGATCAACCGAAGGGGAGACTTTACTTAATAAATTTTGTATCAATTTCACGTGTTTTTTTAATTTACTCAAAAACGGCTTTCACTATTTTGATCAAACTGGGTATTTATGTATGTATATGCCAAATATGTGATAGCCATCATTTCATCAAGATTGATCAACCGAAGGGGGGACTTTACTTAATAAATTTTGTATCATTTTCACGGGGTTTTTTATTTACTCAAAAACGGCTTTAACGATTAACAAAAATAAGATATGAATGTAGAAAAATGTGTGACTTTGGGAAATGATATTTAGCAAAACACGTCAATTTCTAATCTATGTAAGTTGGTAACTGAAAGTTGTGTGTTGCGCGCACGCACCAGATTTTTTTTTTTGTTAATAAAACGAACTCTGATACAACGAAAACCTTATTAAAACAGAAAATTATTTTCCCCTCCGTCGCCGTGGGCGTGG